>CM070828.1:40232957-40315457 GCA_036326025.1 Chrosomus eos
TTTTGTTTAAGTGCTCGGCACAACACCGGCATTCTGGATAGAGACGTAAATGAAGTTGGTGTCGTGAACCGTTGCGCATGAGTAGTAAAAGTATAACCTTTGGGGAAAAGGGCGTTTTAAACCTTATTTTGGGGCAAAGTCAACAAACTTCTTCAGCAATTTTTATCATATTTTACTGCTGTTTCTATACATGCAGTTTTTATGTCCCGGTGACCAGGTAAAGTGCCCATTCATTTACAGTAGATAGGAGCCTGGTCTTGTTAGTCCCAAATAGCTGCCCGGAGGCGTTGCCAAGATGGCGGCCGAGTGGCAGGACTTGCCTAAAAGGACTTTGATTGAACCAACGCCTTGAAACCACCCGTTTCCTACCGTCACAAACATGTGACCAGCCCCGTCAACACTGACTTTCTATGATGTCAGCAGATGTGATTTATATGATTCAAAGCGTTTCTAATGATGCTGATTTTTAGAAGGAAGACAGCTGACTCTGAGATGGTCAAGACAAAGATCAATTACCAATAACATAACACGCATTCATATTCTGATACATTGACTTGTAGACGAGCCTGTATAATTCACTCTTCCTCTTCTTCATCTGAATCAGTTTCTGGTTCCAACATATATGGCATATATGTTCAAACAATATTTCTACTTGCCATTGTGCAGCGTTTACTACAGTAAAGTAGGATCAGGTCATCCGTGTTTCTGTGAGTTAGTGGAGGCGGGGACTAATTATCATATGCATGAATCCATGTAGCCTATACTAAATTAAGAAACTGTGTGGAGTTACATTCAAGCTATTTTAAGGTATGAAGAAATTATTTTTACAGAAAATATGCCATTTTGATTATCAAGGGATAAAATGATTGATGGCAGGAGGACTTTTAAATTAAATTTTGCATTTTACATGAAAAAAGCACACAGGTTTGGAACAACTAACTACTTAAAAGGATTAGTTTACTTTTAAAAACACTTTTGCTGATAATTTACTCACCCCCATGTCATCCAAGATGTCCATGTCTTTCTTTCTTCAGTCGAAAAGAAATAAAAAAAAAGTTTAAGTTTTTATAAGTACAAATGCTCGCCTTGCTCTGTTTGACCTTTTCAACGTAATTGCATATTACGTGACGTCACATGAACGCGCATCACAGAACAGAGCAAGTTTTGTGCTTATAAAACTTAAACTGTTTTATTTATTTTTGAAATGAGCGATGGTTTGGCTAGATAAGACCCTTATTCATCGTCTGGTATCGTTTAAAGCTCTTTGAAGCTGCACTGAAACTGTCATTTGGACCTTGAACCGTTTGGGTCCCATTGAAGTCCATTATATGGAGAAAAATCCTGGAACGTTTTCATCAAAAACCTTCATTTCTTTTCGACTGAAGAACGAAAGACATGGACATCTTGGATGACATGGGAGTGAGTAAATTATCAGCAAAAGTTTTTTTTAAAGTGAACTAATCCTTTAATAAGGAAAAACAGTATTGCATCTTTTCAATATGCACATATGTAATATGTATATGTACGACTTTCATATCGCAAGCCACTCTGTTATATATCTAATATCGAATCCAGAAGCTCTGCACTGTTTTTCTTTGTGCGACGGGCACTGAGCGGCGGCTTTTCAAAACCACTTCACAAGCATTCTGCCCCAGATATCCCTGCGATTGGATTCCCGAGTGGACGTATAGGTCCTTCAGTTGACAGGACTCCTCCTTTGAAATCATGCTTGAACGGGAAACTACCACACAGCTCTTGTTTTATTGCACTGTGCAGATTTTTATTTCTGGGCATTTTGTCAAAAAGCTTTAGATGGTGTAATTATAGTGGTAAATTTCATTGCTGATGTGAAAAGATCTAAATCAGCAATCACAACACGTCAGACACTAAAGACTCTCTAGGAGTATCAAACTAAAAGCCACTTAGCTGAACTTGAGTTTACCAACATATAGTTCCTGCTAACAAACGTTCATCATATAAAGTACAGCAGCCCCAAATGCACTGGGACACTTTAGACTCACTTAAAAATGTCTGGATGTCGTTGCAGACAATAACAAAATATCGAACAAATTCTAAGGATTTTTGCTAACTTTGCTTTTCTTTAGCATTTGTGCTCAGTCATCATTCAACTGGTGATTTTTAGTGGATATTTTAAAAGAAAAGTGTCTTCTTTAACAGAAATGACATTTTTCATCTAATGCAATCATTTCAGACATTTCATTTATTTTTAAGTATGATTTAAGTTACTTTTGGCATCACTGTATCTTGATTAAATGAGTTTATGCTGATGCTTTCTGATGCTTGTCATGCACTGCAAAAAATCTGGCATCTTTTAATTCACTCTCATGCTACATTTGAATAGCTAAATCTGTGATAAGTCAATAAATGAGGGAATTATTATATAATTAAACTTATATAAACAATAACACGCAAATGAAACTGTGGTAAAAACTAGAAGCCTATGGGCTCCTCCACAGTATGAGAAAGAGACTGCTGTGTGGACGAAACCACATATTAACGTAAAAGGTATTTTTGTGAGGCCTAAAGGTACAATTATATGTGAGTTAATAGACTTTGACAGCATTATAATTCTATAGAGCATAGACTACATGCGTGGAATACAGAAATGGGGAATTAACAGAGTACTGCATGTTTTTCAAGTCCACTGCAAAAAAGATAAAAAATTCACATGCAATATCCACCAAAATTTGCATTTCAAGAACAATTCAAGCAGGTTTAATATCTCATGTTCACCAAAATCACATGCAGGAACGGAAGTGTAGTATAAAAACTAAAAAATATAATATATATAATGAGTTTGTGTGATTATGTGCATTTAATTAATAGTGAGACTGTAGATTACATCCAGAACTGTGTTTAAAGTGCTATTTATGTTTCGAAACTGTCTGCAATTACTCAGGGATGCATTTTATTTTCTGATTCAATTAATCAACATTACTTCTGCAAGAAAATCACACTCATTCCTTTTAAATAAACTTCTCTTTTGCATATTGCATGGAAGCACGTGAATCTCCAAGGTATATGTTTGTGCAACTAGATGTTTACATGAATAGGTTTCTATAGATCTGAATGAAATTAAATCCAATTGCAGAATCCGAATGCACTCTCCATTCAATAACTATCAACTATAACTTCAAGTATGAAGCAAAGACTGTTGGGAGATGCATGGAAAGTTTTTAAATCAGATGATCAAAAACCTCTGTGTAACTTAAGAAAACTTACCAAAATCACTTATTGGTTTTGGATCAACATTTCCATTGGTCAAAGAACCATAAATTGAACCATAGCAATCGATTCCTAACTATTTACTTTAAATCAAGCAAAGGGAAATGATAATAACGTTGTTTAAGCTCTTAACCCCAGCCAGAAGCTTAACCCTAATATCTGATAAGAACGTTGATCCAGCACTGAGAAATCACTGTAAGTAACATGTTTGATATATTACAACACCAACGGCCTTTAAATCGAAAACACATTCACTTCAGTGCAAGATTAGCATAGTTTCCTCGTCACGTGCGTGCCGTCCCACAGTACACCACCTGATTAGGTTACATTAGCAGAGCACAAATTAATAAACATTAGATAAACACCTTTCGTGCATCAGATTATGATGCATCATCAATTACAACAAACTGACAGATGGTGAAAGTAAATGAACACACACATTGCCTGCGAGCGCTGGGTGGGTCTCACCAGCAGACGCTAAAGTCTGTAATCCCTGAGAGTCAGCGAAATATTCTGTGTGGCAAACCCTTGGGTTGATTTGGCACCGGCGACGGGATTCAGAGGCGTAATCTTCTCAGCTCGCGAGTCCTTCCCCCACACACACACACACCTCTGAAGAACAGCGGCCCATGGGGATTCAGCTCGTCCAGGGCAGTGTGTGTGTGTTGTTTTACCACCACAATCACTAAAGGAATTATGTAAATAAAACAATGGCACAAATTCACTCACAAAATCTGTCCAACATGTTATTCACATCCAAATCCCTGCAGGTCAACTTATGAAAGATGATAAGAAGACTTTCAATACTGCAATCCAGACACCTGAATACAGCACACATCTGGATCCATGCCTAAACATAACACTCTTCATTATTTCCTCATTATCAGACATTTTACAAGCCATTCAGGAGTAACTAACACCAGGCAATAGCACTTTATACCCACTTCAGAAGTGTGATAAAAACTCACCTATTTATTGTTTATTACTGATGCAAATTTACACCAAAACAAATCTATGTAATGCCAATTTTACTGTAGTATGTTTGAGATACTTATATAATTTAATAAATATTATAAAATGTTTTTTGCTATTTTTATTCTTTCAGTGTCGGTTTCATTTTAGTTAAAGCTTTGTTAATTTTGCTTTGCTGTTTTTTAAAATTAGTCTATATAGATTTTCTACATTTGTATTTCAGTTTTAGTCTTGGTACATCAAATTAAACTAAATGAACAGGAGAAATTTGCATTGGCAAGCTGGAATAAAATATTTTTTTTATATTTATGAAGTAAGGATTTAAGGAATTTTAGGATTTGTTATACTTTGATTCAATTATGTTTATTAATGTTTTTTTAATGATTTTAGTCTTAGTGTCTGTTCACTATATACCTGCTTAGTATACTTAAACATACTGTCAAGGAATGAGTTAGAAAGTTTAGAAAGTTAGAGTTAGAAAGTGATTAATTTAAGTAAATAATTTGGACCCACATCATTTCATTCAAACGATTCAATCATTCAATTCATTCATTTGATCATTTGATTCACATATTCATTAATCTGATTCACAGATTAATTCATCTGATTCACTGATTTAATCAAATAATTGTATAAATTAGAGAAGCATAAAATTTGGACATTTGCTTAAAGTAACCCAACACTGTCTAGCAGCTTCAATCTGATTTTAGAGCTGAAAATATCAACCCCAAAACAAAATCCAGGTTCAGTTCAGCATGTTCAGTTAGCATGATCAGGTAGCTCACTCGTTTAGTTAGCATGATAAGCGTAAACACAAGAACAATTAATCTACATTTATATTTATATATGTATCAAAATGGGCCTAATTAGCTGTGAAATTAGCATGGTTCTCGCCACTGTGTTGAATAAGATAATTCACATGCACTACATGTGTTATCCGTGTGAACGGCCATTCTTCTTACTTCCTTCACAAGCGAACACATCCTACATTCATCAGACTCCAGAGTGACTCACTCCCATTTCTCATCCTCTAAGGCCTTGGAAAACACACACACACACACACACACACACACACACACACACACACACACACACACACACACACACACACACACACACACACACACACACACACACACACACACACACACACACACACACACACACACACACACACACACACACACACACATCAGGGTCTCACAATAGAGTCTACTTAATTGTTTTCTTACTAAGAGGCAAATTAATTTTGGGGATGTACATCTAATCGCAGTGTAGGGAGGGGAGGTAATTTGTTAATGGAACAGGGAGAAAATGGCAGGCTGGCCTCTCTCGCTCACTCCCGCACGCTGATAAATGACAGAAATCTCCTCGCACACCCATGTCAGTCTTTTGAAGAGAATCAGGGGGAACTAAAGTGGGTTAAAAAAACTCAGTCATTACATATATTTTGCTGTCAGAGCGAGAGCGAGAGAGACAGACTAGAAGAGAAGCTGTATCGCTTTGTTCACCCGCCGGATTGGATAACCCACAGACTTCATTTAATCACTATCTCGCTGTTCCCCCTGAGGTCCTCTCCGCCTCCTCCGGGACCGTTCTGCCTCTGTTTAAGCACTTTTAATTATGTTTTAACTACAGCCTAATCACGCCAACTTTGTCCAGACGAAGCACTTACAAAAATATCCCCCGCCCAACCTCTTAACCGCCCTGAATATATAAACCAGAGAAGGCACTGCCTCCATGAACAATCTCATATCACATAACCTTCTGAAAGAAAAGAGATCAACGTACAACGCAAACATACTAAGCATCAACTAAGCTGATCATTCTGCAATCTTCATGATGTCACTGTGATGTCAACAGAGTAATGCTGCGATTAATAAGTGCTTAATATTTATCAAAACAACAATAGTGACAGGAAAAAAGAGAGAAAATCACTCACTGCTTTTCATTTATTTCCGTGTTCTTTGGGAGTAATGGTTTACTTAATTATTTCAAAACCTGAAGCGGTGTTTACATCAGAAAAGGTCATGTTTAATTTGTTTAATTTGAGTCAAAAAGTCTTCAGTGTTCACAATCTTTGGCAACATTTCGTTTTTATATTCAATTTCGTAACACACGTGAATTCAATCCATCAATTATAGACCATTAGCAATTAAGAAATCCAAAGGAGTGTTTAATTTGTTAACATTGACATTAATATTGAACTTTTTCAATGAATGAGTTTACTCAATAACATAGGCCTATACTTTACCATTCAAAAATTAAAACTTACAGTATATTATTAAGCAATAAATTGATAAAAAGTGGCATTTAACAGACTTTTATTGCAAATAAATTATGTTCTTTTAAACTTTCTATTCATCAAATAATCCTAAAAAATTACTCCACAAAACTCTGAAGCAGCAAAACTGTTTTCAACACTAAAAATAACCAGAAATGTTTCTTGAGCATCAAACATCATGATTTCTGAAGGATCATGTGACACTGAAGACTGGAATAATGATGCTGAAAATTCAGCTTTGATCACAGGAATAAATTACTTTTCACAATATATTCACATAGAGAAGAGTTATTTTGAATTGTAATAATATTTCACTATTTTTACTGTATTTTTGATCAAATAAATGCAGCCTTGGTGAGAAGAAGAAGCTTATTTTAAAAATATTAAAAAATCCAACCTCAAACTTTTGAATGAGAGATTTACACATTATCATCAACAACTATTAAGTGCAGTTTGGCCAAGAGGAAACTATACAGATGCTGTCATTCCTAAACAAACACCAAAAGCGACAGATAAAACACTTTATTGATATTCTCCAAATTTTCTGCATGTTCTTCTTCCACAAAAGTTTCTGCAAATAATCCAGCCTGAACAACTGAACAATCTGTACAAACAAACTCTATTCCATCTCATTCCTGCCCTCGTGTCTTCAAACCTGCGTGACACTTTCTTCTGCCAAACACAGAAGAATGAAGAATGTTCTCGCTGATATTTTCTGAACAACAAGGATTTAGTAATCAAAAATGAAAACAAATAACCATAAAAGTATCATAACTTTTATCATGTAAGGCTCATGCATTATATTCCAAGGCTTGTGTGAGACTGAAATCTGAGCCATTATTCATCGATAATCGGCATAAAAGAATATTGTGCACAAGTCACTGATGTCTGATGTGACATTTCAAAGCTAAAAGCCTCAACTTACCTAAAACTTTCATTTCGCTGCCTTGAATGCACGGCTGCTTCCTGCAAGAAATGCAAATCTAGTTCCATCTGGTATTTAACTAACAAAGCATTTATGAAAATAGCCACGCCCAACCTGCTAACATTGCTGAATATATATATATATATATATCATATCAGAGATCCCTGCTGCTAGCAGTCAAACACACACACACACACACACGATCAGGTGATCTCTAATGGGCTATTGTGTTAGCTGTAATAGCAAGGCCAGATCTAGCGAGTGGAGAAGTGCTTTCGTAAAGTCGTCATGGAGACAGAGGTGCCGGCTAAAATACTGAGAGCCAGTAACGTCTGAGAAAAAGCCCAGAGAAACGGCCTCTCCCACACATTTCTGCCATTACATCTAACTTTGTGTGAACTCGTGTCACTGCCAAATTGTAACGGAACAAGCATTTTGTGTAGTTCTCTTTGCGCAGAGCGAACTCAGTCAAATGGGTGCAAGTTTGCATGTGTGATCTGATTTACACCTGAAATGAAGAATGCTCTTATGAAACAGATACTTCTGATGGTCATATATATTATAGAAATACTAATAGAATTACAACAGCTCTCTTATCAATCTCAGTTAATGTTAATTCCAAGATTTGCTAATACACAATGAATGGTTCTATTTTTAACTAATGTTAAAGGTCCTCTAAGCGATGTCGGGTGACGTCACTTCTTATTGGCGTTCGAAGTATTGTCAAACAAAACGGAGGCTAGCTCGACCCTCCCTCCTCCTCATCCGCGCACTAATGTGACATGTGACAACGCTTAAGGCCATTGCACACTGAGTCAGAAAATCGCATCGGAAATTTCCGCACGTTACAAAAAAAATTCGACCTCACGTTATGTCAATCACGCTTGCACACTGTCTACGATACTTTAGTCCGTAATAAACAAATTCGGATTTGTTTCGTAATAAACAAATTCGGAGTCTCCTGCAACAGGTTTTCATGCATGCGAGGTCAAAAACACTTTTTCATAATATACATTTCAGCATCAGCTCTTTTCTCTCAGTATCTGAAACGGTTCAAACAAGGATTCAGTCTCTCTAAACTCCGCCTTTCCGAGAGCCGACTCTGCTCTGATTGGTCAGAAGATTCAGTCTGTTGTGGGTGGTCTACTCTGCTCTGCTCTGATTGGTCAGAAGATTCAGTCTGTTGTGATTGGTCTACTCTGCTCTGATTGGTCAGAAGATTCAGTCTGTTGTGGGTGGTCTACTCTGCTCTGATTGGTCAGAAGATTCAGTCTGTTGTGATTGGTCTACTCTGCTCTGATTGGTCAGAAGATTCAGTCTGTTGTGGGTGGTCTACTCTGCTCTGCTCTGATTGGTCAGAAGATTCAGTCTGTTGTGGGTGGTCTACTCTGCTCTGATTGGTCAGATGGCCCAGTCTGTTGTGATTGGTCTACTCTGCTCTGATTGGTCAGAAGATTCAGTCTGTTGTGGGTGGTCTACTCTGCTCTGATTGGTCAGATGGCCCAGTCTGTTGTGGGTGGTCTACTCTGCTCTGATTGGTCAGATGGCCCAGTCTGTTGTAATTGGTCGACTCTGCTCTGATTGGTCAGATGGCCCAGTCTGTTGTAATTGGTCTACTCTGCTCTGATTGGTCAGATGGCCCAGTCTGTTGTAATTGGTCTACTCTGCTCTGATTGGTCAGATGGCCCAGTCTGTTGTAATTGGTCGACTCTGCTCTGATTGGTCAGATGGCCCAGTCTGTTGTAATTGGTCTACTCTGCTCTGATTGGTCAGATGGCCCAGTCTGTTGTAATTGGTCTACTCTGCTCTGATTGGTCAGATGGCCCAGTCTGTTGTAATTGGTCTACTCTGCTCTGATTGGTCAGATGGCCCAGTCTGTTGTAATTGGTCGACTCTGCTCTGATTGGTCAGATGGCCCAGTCTGTTGTAATTGGTCGACTCTGCTCTGATTGGTCAGATGGCCCAGTCTGTTGTAATTGGTCAACTCTGCTCTGATTGGTCAGATGGCCCAGTCTGTTGTAATTGGTCGACTGCTTACAGCATGTGTCGGAAATCAAACACCCACTGGCATATTTAAATTTAAATTCTGGATCTTCCTCAGCACTGAAACACAGTGATACGAACAGTAGCAATGGTGTCTGTTTAATTGTACCAATATCCTCCTTTGGAAGTGCATCACAGTGGATTTGCAGCAGCAGAAAACAGCGTCTTCTCGACATGAACAACACGAACTAAACTCTTCCAGTCTCAGATAAAACTACAGTGTTTGAGGGCGGAGCAAAGTAGATGATGTTCACAGCAACCAATGAAGACCATAGGCTGGCATTATGCAAATTTGTTCCACAACTACCTAGGTTCGAGCGAGAAGTGAGACTGATGACTCGTTTCAGAGTTTCTTTTGATAATAACTCCATTTATCGTGCACTTTGATCTTTGAAACTTTGCAGACCTTTTACATTCACAAAAAATTATAATAGGGGCACTTTCATATTAGTTAATGCATTAACTAACATTAAATAATGGGACCTTATTGTAATGCATTACCCATATCACCATACCACTAATAAAACAAGTGTCTTATTGCATGTTTTGCTGTGAGTCGTTCAGTGAGCTACAGAAAGGAAACGTGCATCACTTATGAGGTCTGATTATTTGGGAAAGAAAGGAATCTGCATTCTGTGCCGTGTGTGAGTTTCTCAATTCCATGCATATCTGGCATTCAGAAAGGGAAACAAATAACCTTCTGATGCATGTAATGCTAGCTATTTACATGAGGAACACGTCGCTGCAGTGAAGAGAGCAGAAATCGGTGAAATGACAAAGACAATAAAAAAGTGAGGAACAACATTCACAGTTTAAGTCAACATGAAATCATAATGACCCTATATACTTATAAAGCCTGCTCTTATTGTGGATGATGCTTATTATAAATGAAAATGTGTTAGTAATATTTCATTAAAATATAAATAATTTGCTTTTCATTGACATAACCTGTGTGGGTCCATTGCACAACAACATGCAATAGCCAAATTCAAATAACATTCAGGTCTCTATTTTGAAGCAGAACGGCCAATTTTCACTATCAAATCAATTTACAATGATTATAATAAAGTCTTGCCTAATATTAGTTCTTACGTCACTCTAAAATGCATCACATTTACGGATTTTCAAGGGATGTTTTCTTCTTATCCAAATGCACACCGATCATACACACAGACATGCATGAAATGTGTGTGTACTTTGAAAGTGATTTGCAAGCTTTCCTACAGGTAAGTGTCAGTAAGTATTGTGTTGCAAGCCTCCACTTCGCTGACTTAGCATCCCGTTTCTTTTCAGAGACATCAGTAACAGACTCACTACAGATTTTTCCATAACGCACAGCATTACTGAATTACTGTTGCTTACTCAAATAAGCACACAAATAAATGCTTTTACATCATTTTTCTAGTGTAAACACATTGCAGGTTTGCAGCCGACAAAAAGAATGAAGCACATTTAACGTTATATCTTGAGCTGTGATCGGTGAACAACTTTATGAGGCGGATTTAATAAGGAGATAAAAATCTCAGCAAATGGAAAAAGATTTTTAAGGTGGTTGCTTGGAGGCAGCATTGAGTTTCTTTTGATTCTTAGGCAAAAGTACGAACATCCACAGCATCTGTTTAACAGACGCACACATGAATAACTTGCTTCAGACTTTGGTTTAACTTCTAAATAACATTTTCTATAATAATAATATATTCTAAAATAATTTAAAAGTCCTCCCTCTTTAAATAAGTCGTACCAAGATTGTGAATGACATTTGTGAGCTATGTTTGATGTCCAGTACTTCGGATCTAATAGCTTCAGATCAGATGTACTTTTCAGAGCTTTGTTATATGTGAAGCTGGATGACAAAACCAGTCACATGGGTCATTTTTGGGAAATTGAGGTTTATACATCACATGAAAGCTGAATACATAAGCTTTCCATTGATGTATGGTTTGTTAGGACAGGACAATATTTGGCCGAGATACAACTATTTGAAAATCTGGAATCTGAGGGTGCAAAAAAATCGAAACATTGAGAAAATCTTCTTTAAAGTTGTGCATTTATGTTCGCGATTGTGCTGCATTCATTCACAAAAATAAATGTTTTATACATTTACGGTAGAAAATTTACAAAATATCTTCATGGAGCATGATCTTTACTTAAAGGGATAGTTCACCAAAAAATGAAAATTAAGTCATTAATTACTCTCCCTCATGCTGTACCAACCCCGTAAGACCTTCGTTCATCTTCGGAACACAAATGAAGATATTTTTGATTAAATCTGAGAGCTGGGTCACTCCCCCATAGGCTTCTAAGGGATTGAAACTTGCCGGCCCAGAAAGTCATTGAAGAAAATGTTTAAATATTTAATGTGCCTACAGTGACTCAATCTTAAGTTTATCGAGCTACGAGAATACTTTTTGAGCGCCAAAAAACAAACTAAAATAGCGACTTTATTCAAGTATTCTCTTTGGGCCTGGAGATTTCACGTAGTGTTATTGCGCAACGCTTCTGGTTGAACGTCACACACACACACACACATGACCAGCGTCGGCCAATAGTGAGCCTACGTGTGACGTATAACACAGAAGCGCTGCGCTGTTACACTACATCAACAGTTTAGGAGAATGACACGGAAGAGAAGAGATGGTTGAATAAAGTCGTTATTTTAGTTCTTTTTTGCGCGCAAAAAAATATTCTCGTCTCTTGATAAACTTAAGATTGAGCCACTGTAGCCATTTGGACTATTTTAACAATGTCTTTAATGACTTTTCGGGGCTGTCAGGTTTCAATCCCTTAGAAGCCTATGGAGGAGTGATCCAGCTCTCAGATTTAATCACAAATATCTGAATTTGTGTTCCGAAGATGAACGAATGTCTTACGGGGTTGGTAAAGCATGAGGGTGAGTAATTAATGACTTAATTTTCATTTTTGAGTGAACTATCCCTTTAATATCCGAATGATGTTTGGCATAAAAGAAACATTGATAATTTTGATCCATACAATGTTTTGTTGGCTATTCCCACAAATATACCCGTGCGACTTAAGACTGGTTCTGTGATCCAGGGTCACATATATAAAAGACTATATTCTTTAAAATGAACAGTGTCTGGAATTGGAACACCAGAATATTTAGTCCAAACTTTTTTGATTCACAGACAACATTAAAGAAAAGTGTTGTAGCGGCACCATGTAAACAGATTTGCTATGCAAAGCTGCAGAAATCAGGGCGGCTCATGAAAAGAGGGCAAACTCCCGGCCAACCGTTAGAGAGGTTGAGAAAGATGTGCTCTGGCACAATAAAGCACAGATTTAGAAGTGATTTCATCTCTTAATCAGAGCTGTAACTGAAGAACCGGAGGGCAGGATTGTCTGCTCGAAGACGATAGCATCCGTGCACGACCCCGCGGTGTGTGTGCGAGTGTGTGTGTGTGTGTGTATTAGGAGATCAGCGTGCTTTAATGTCTCTTCCTGAGGTGATGCTTCAGAAAGCAGCTGCAGCGAGGGATAAACACTCACCATCCAAGCCTTCGGCCGAGGCCTTCTTCAGCTTTACACACACACACACACACACCCCAACAATACTCACGCTCCCTTCTTTTTAGCCGTCCATCTCCCCTGCATTTCACATTCAGTCTGTCTGTGCCTCGGAAGGTTTGCGGAGGGGTCGCTCATGGCAACTGACTCTTGAATATTCATTGTTCTTATTTTCTGGTTGCCTCTATGGTTTTTCAATTGACTTTGACTTTAACAAACACGGCCTTACAAACAGACAGACAGCGATTTTACCACATGTTTAATCTAACATTCGTTATATGACAGATACAAAAGCCTCTAAATGCCATCTGAAATTTTCTTCTAAAATGATCATTTTTATCAAGCTCGTATATTTAAGTTCAATAATTTCACTTAAATGGCAAGAACAATTACCCATTAATTGTCATTTAAGTGAAATTACGGAATTTAAATATACGAGCTGTCATGATTCTGCCATCATGTCTTTTGATTTCTCTGGTCTTGTGGCAGAATCATGACAGACCCGTGTTTTGTGTACAAGCGCATGGCCAAGCTCGTAATGTAACTCCGCCGCCTTGTTATCCTCGTCTCCTCATTATTGTCTAGTCAGTTTCACCTGTCCTCGTCATTAGTGTTCCCTATATAATCCCCTTGTGTTTGCTGTCCTGTGTCGGTTCATTGTTTAACATTGTGTGATTCTAACTGTGAGTAATTCATTGAGTAATCTGTAGTTCAAGAAAGTCTGTTCGTGTCTTAGTTTTGTTCCTGTCTTAGTTACTAGTCATAGTCTGGTGTGTTCTACCCTGTCTTGTTTTGTCCCCTCGTGGGTTTTGTTTTCCTGTTTTTGTGTCAATAAATCCTGTGTTAATTGCATCTGCTGTCTGCGCCTGGGTTCTCCATCCATCCACATAACACGAGCTTGATAAAAATGATCATTTTAGAAGAAAATTTCAGATGGCATTTAGAGGCTTTTGCATCTGAACTCTTATATAAAATAAGTAATTATTATTATTATAAAAATAATTAAATCAAAACTAAACTTAACTTATGCCAAAAGTAATGCAGATCCTTAATCATATGCATGTGCATAAAAATAATAATTAATTATTATTAGCTATCATCTTCATTATTATTATAAATACATAAACTTGTGCCAAAGTAATGCTGATCATTAATCACATTGCAAAAAAAAAGAATTGTTTGTTGTTATTTTTTATCATTAATTAGTTATCATCATTATTATTCATTTAAATAAATAAATAACTAAATAAACTAATCTAAACTTGTGTCAAACGTATAGTAATGCAGATCATTTATCATTTGCATATGTAAAAACAAGAAAATAATACAGTATAGTCAGTTCAACCAATCAGAATTTGGTGTCAGAACTTTTTTTTTTTATAACAAACCTATTTATTAAACTTTGACATATTTTAATCACATTACTGTTGCCCATTGATTTCTAAAAGCAGTAAACAAGTCAAGAAAGTGATTTCACCAGTTAAAAGGGTTTTAAGGCCATGTTTAGAACACACTTTATCTTTACAATTAAAATCACTGTAAAATGTGCCGCTCTCGTAACTTATAGCGTTATTTGACCAGGGCTGAAGGTTTGAGTGTACTTTCTTTCTTTTTTTTTTTTTTTTTTTGTCTGATAGTGCCAATGATATAGAAGCATTCACAATGTTGCAAAAATCAACACTGGGTAATATTAAAACCATGATCTGCCAAAAACGGATAAAACCTAGTTTTAGATTACAGAGTAAATTGTAAAATGTAGCGAACGCCTCCAAAACAACCTATTGAACTCGGGTTTCAATTCATGTTTCTAATGGTTTGCTAATCTTAAAAACGTTCTTCTTTGGGCTCTTTAAGGTGAATTTATAAATATTTTAATAGAAGTATCCCTTTCCCTTAACAGTTGTTGTATTATAGCATTGAAATGTCTTCATTGAACAAACAAGCTGGTCAGATTAAGACTTTTGAATGCACTTTACAGTGGCTCCACTGACTTTGAGAGTTTGAATAGAAAATATATTAAAGAAAGAGATATGTTTCTGAGACTTCCACAGAAGTCCTTCAACAAAGACCTCCACACTTTTTCTTCAAACCCCCAGAAATTCATTCTCCAGTGTACGGCACTTCAAAAGTCAGCTTTGAAAACTAAAGCCTATCAATCAGCTTTTATTCAGAGCACTTACTTAGCAATACTTGTCCTTTCACAATGTCAATTTAGGCGAAAGCAACAGAAATACACTACAGAAAAACACAGTGCTGTAGAGGAAAACCCGAGCAGCAAAAACACATCAGCCACACATTTTGCGTGCGCCGTATTAGCAGAAAACACCAAAGTGATGTGAAAGGCCAAGAGAACCCAAACTTTCAAACTTCAAAAACGGTTTGATTATTATGAAGCGCTTTCTTACAGTCGGCGGGATGAAATAGCATTATTTACCAAAAGAAAGAAATGCAATGGTGAAAAGAGAAAACAAATTCCCCGAATACCTTTCAGAAGACGGCGGCAGATTGAGCAAAAGCTGAAAAACGACAACGTGTAAAAGATGAATGCGAAAGAGAGAATGTTCCAGAGAAGCGCCTTGCCGTGAGAATAACAGCAAATGAGAGGGTACTGTGCTCTCCTGGTCTCTTTTTATATATATTAGATCAGATCCAATTTACATAAGGAGATTGGTTTGAAGATAGAAGCTCAAGGAACATGGGGGGGAAAGGAAATTTAAATGAGGAAGCCTGATTTGAAGATCTTTCTTAAAACATCTCCCTCTGCTAGTCTGGACCGCATGCACGTCCGTATAGATGTGCTGCAATAAAGATGCTTCAGCTCACAAGCAAAGTAATGTTTTATATCAGATATCTAGCCTTACTTTTCATTCTTTGCATAATAGAGGAACAATGGTTCATCCAGAAATGAGGAGTATTTACTCTTCCTCATATCTTTTCAAACATCTTGTAAATGCAGACATTTTGAAGAATGCTCATGCAATACTTTATCATGCAAAGGATAAAAACACAATAAAAGCACCATAACAATAATCCAATAAAAAAAAAAATAAATAAATATATATATATATATATATATATATATATATATATATATATATATATATATATATATATATATATATATATATATATATATATATATGTCAAGTCTTTTGAAAACATTATAGGAAAACTGATATATAACTATATAAATATATAATACTATATATAATATAATATAATACTATAATATAATACTGTATATATATTATGACAAACTGCTTGTAATGTTCCTCATTTCTAAGTCACTTTGAATAAAAGCATCTGCTAAATTAAAACAGATCTGATACAACACAGAACACGATTTGATAGCTAAATCAAATAAAACAATCAGCAGTCAAATGCTCAGAACAAACATAAAATCCTCTAAAGGCAGTCATATGCAAATGTATTTGCCCGTGTGATGTCCCAGATCACGCAATATTAAACAAGCCATTTTTGGAGCTTGATTAAATAAATGCTTTGTTTATAATGCTTATAATGTTATATAAACTTGCAGGATGTTTTACTGGTACGAAGACCTGTTATATGTCAAAAGATCACGGCAAACTTGATTTCTCATGTCATGACCCCTTTAAACACTGAAGGAAAAACGTTGTTATGCAAAGACATGTATATGAAAACATAATCTCTGATTGAACTATTCCTTTAAATATACATGCCAAACAAGCCTATTGGTTGTGGGAAACCAACATAAACACTGGCCTGCACAAACTTTGTCACTACTTTAAGCATTGTGAGGACTTGGATGATAAATATTACCAACTAAACAACATCTAATCAACTTAAACAAGTCCTCGCAGCGGATATAAATTGCCAGGAGACGTGATGATGAAAACATGCAGCGCAATTCACTGTCAATATGTGCCAAATTGTCGGCTAACTGATGTTTTCTGTGTAACACAATATTCTACACACTCCTGCAGCCACTATAACAGCTGTGTGGAGGAATAAGACCTTGAGCTGTAAAAGCAAACTCTGCCAGCACAGCTCAGAAATTCATTTGCAAATTTCTCTGACAGTATGAAAGGCCGAGTCTATTCAGTCTGACAAGCCACGGAAAACGACTGTAAAGAAGCGTGTCGTGTGTTTGCTGCCTCTCCGTTCATGCAAACCAAACTTTTATTGACAAACCGGACAGTGTGCTATACGTTTAACCACTGCACTGACAGACTTAAAGGAAAAAACTGATATCTACCCGAGGCCATTCAGGCGCTTTCAGACTAACAAAGTGAGATTGACGAATTTAAACGCTGGAGTCAGCTGTGGAGCCTTTATAGTCACATGACCAGCCTCTCATTATGAGACGGGACACTGAGGCGTTTCTACACCACTGTCACGAGTAGACAATTAGCCTATTGAGGCTAAAGCTGGCTGCTGTTCTAGCGCTATTAGCATTAGCATGCATGGCTTGCCTTCTGGGATTGAAGCGTAAAAAACCACATATCCATAATCACATCTGCATAACTGCAGCGTTTATTCTGCTTGGGCTGGAACATTTCTGACTTATGGTTTTACGCATTTAAACAGAGTTTGAGTGAATTACCCAAGACAAGAGCCTTAACAAGTGCACACTGAAAGTGTTTATTTAGCTAAAATGCTTAATGCAATTACAAAATTGCAGGATTTATTATTTTTCCCACTAAAAAAGCACCAGAACCTGCAACAGTGAATGATATAAATGAGATTTCAGACATTTATGGTGCTACAAAATATTTATATTTCAAATAAATGCACTTTTATTTTTTTATCACAAAAATATGATGCAGCACAACTGTTGTCAACATTGATAATCAGATTTTTTTCTTGAGCATATTAGAATGATTTCTGAAATATCATGTGACTGGGGGTTTAGTATCTGGGGGCTCGTCCGGGATATTCGCAAGAAACATCACTCTCTGGATTAATGATGATGATGCTGAAAATTCAGCTTTGCATCACAGGAATAAATTATATTATACAATATATTAGAAAATTAGAAAACATTGTTACATTGTAAAATTATTTTTGGTCAAATAAACACAGTCTTGGTTAGCAGAAGAGATTTTCAAAAACATAAAAAAACTAACCAACTCCAAACTTTTAAACAGTAGTAACAATGGATTTAGAAATGCCCAAAAATAGAGAGAGAGAGAGAGAGAGAGAGAGAGAGAGAGAGAGAGAGAGAGAGAGAGAGAGAGAGAGAGAGAGAGAGAGAGAGAGAGAGAGAGAGAGAGAGAGAGAGAGAGAGAGAGAGAGAGAGAGAGAGAGAGAGAGAGAGAGAGAGAGAGAGAGAGAGAGAGAGAGAGAGAAAACTCCTCACATGCACAAAGAAATGGACTGGCTTCTTTCAGCTCATAATTTTTGGGCATTTCTAAATTCATAAGAGACAGAGAGAAGCAGTAAGCAAGTCAAGTTTGTCATGGCAACCAGAGACATTGCAACTACAATAAAAGTAGCAAATCTTTCAATAAAAAATAAGCTGTTTTCCATCCTGCAAACCATTGCAGAGATGCAAACTAGAAGAGACGGACAATATTTAATTTCATTGTATTTACATTGTGATGAAGGGTCGAGACGTACATCTCGGAAACCTAGACGTCTGAGGTCAAATGCCATTGGTTCTCTCATGTATCATAGTCTAAAATGCATTGCAGGAATTGGAGATGAAAGGCCGTCACATAAGATTTTCAATGAATAACAAGTCCTATTCATGAAAGTAAACACCTGTGCATTAGGCCTTGTGGTGTAAAAGCAACAAATGCTATCAGCCCTCATCTCACAAATAATACGTAAACATTTCAAAGCTTTTTTAGCCTAGTTCAGGTGATACCGAGGCATCTGAGGACTAGGAAACTGTGTCAGCTCTCAACGCAAAAGTGGCTCATTCAGCAATAGCCTTCCTTTACAACCAACCCAGTGCTATTGTCATGCTGGTGAAATAGAACTTAAATCAAACCCTCAGAGAACACCTTTCATGTTTTTGCAGTAAAGCCAGCGATATCTCTTGTGACTCAAGTCACGTGTGGAAATACCACAGACTTTCCTTAGACCAAAATGTTTTTGACACGAATGCAGTTTAGCTTGGCAAATGATAATTGCTCAGTACATAACCTTAGGGCCATTGATCGCTTTGGCTCATTATATCTAACGTTCTCAGAATAGTAAGTGCACCCCCCGTGCTCTGCTGCGCCGGCTTTACGCTGCAGTATTGAATCATTTCATTAGTTTGGGAGGTAACAGTATGGAATTCTACCTCAACTGCTTGCCTTACAAATTAGATTTAATGAACAAATGTTCTGAAAAGGATTCCACGGAGAGAGATCCTCGGAGAGTCGAGGCAAAGACTGTATCACAGCATTCACTTATTTATATTCTGCAAAACTGCCATTGTAGTAAAAAACTGTGCTTATGCTGAGAGTCACAGAGATCACACTTTATTTCAACTTTAGACATTCTACTAACTATAAGTAACTTAAAGGTACAATATGCAGGATTTTTCGCCACCAGGGGTCGCTAACCTCTTACAATAACAACGGCGTATATTGATGACGTATATTAAACGGAATTATGGATCTTGTCGTCAAGCTGATGGATCTTTAATGGATGGGTGAATACACTGATGTTTTTAACATGACTGTGGTGAAGCAGGAGCGATTGCTAGACGTACACCAGCGCCACACGCAACGCCAGTCCCGCGGATATAAAGGAATAAGGACATTTCATTCTACCCAACTACACGCAAGTGCTGATTAATACTCACACAGGACAGTTTATTAGACGAGTTAAACGTGAGGTAACGCAGCGCTGTTTCACTCGCTCTAACAGTTCAACGCATTCTCATCCTTTGGCGTCATATAGGTGACGCCATATGACATTTTGTCGAAATCTTACGCACATGGCACCCTTTAGCGTCAATATAACACGCACTGTTATGGGTAGGTTTAGGTCTGGGGTAGCGTTAGGTTATGACGCCTTGGGATCTGCGTCTCATATTGACGCTAAAGGATGCCATGTGCCATGCGTCAGATTTCGACGAAATGTCAAAAGCGTCACATGTATGACGCCTTGGGATGAGAACGGGCTGAACAGTTACACTATCACACTAAACACATTTGAGTGTGTTGAATGTTGTTAGTTGGGTTGTTTGTTGGCTGTATGAGACTAAGTAAGCTAGATCAACATTTGAATAACATACAGATCATATTCTAACATTTCATCATGTTGAACTAAATAACATTGATTAGTTTTATGTACATTTGCTCTCCTGTCTAATAAAGTACATGAACACTCGCGTCTCTGTCGAGTGGAATATAGTCGCGGACGTGGAGCTCTCGCATCTCGAAACATGTTGATCTTCGTTTTAGTCTTTTTGTCTCAAAGTCTGCTTGCCATTTTCCATAATGTTTGAACGAAACAACAACAGCATGAGCGTCCGCTAGGCATAACGTGCATAACCCAGTTGTCAACGTCTGTCGCCATGGTTACTATGGCAGTACGAGCGGTAACCGAGGCTAACGCGGATATGACGTCATTGACTGGCGACTCCTCACCGCTGCTCACACGCCCCGTTTCTTTCATTAAAATCGCAATTTTCTCACGATTTACAAATAGTTGGAAACATTTGGGATTATGTAAGTAATCAACTAAACAAAATATATAACATTGGCCTAGTGGTTTTTGGATATTTTACTGCAAAAATCCTGGATTTTGTACCTTTAATGACTTAAAACTAGTAACTTAGTAACTTAAAACTATAAGCTAAGTCAGTAAAGGTCTGTTGGTGGAGCATCAAAATAAAGTGTTAGCAAATATAAAGCAGACAGTCTACTAATACTCTAAAGACTGACATTTAGTTGTAAATTTACTTATAGTTAGTAGAATGTCTAAAGTGGACCATCGAAATAAAGTATGACTGTTACAGGCCTGAATGGTCTATAAATTAAAGGTGATGAAGCACAGAATAAGAGACAAAGCTACAGTGCTTTATACAGGGATAATTTAAAGATGCAAGAGTGTCATGGTGCAATTTGTCTCAGCTAAATACAACCTGAGCAGGCTAAATAAAGTATCACACTAAAATACTGAAAACTAAACTTTGGCGTTAAAAAAACTATTGTCAGTATTTACTAAAGACACGCAGTGATTGAAATTAGCGCTGAAAAGGCTTGGACAGGGTTATTTTTGCGGCTGATCTTATTTCATATGCATTTGAAGGAGTTTCCCTTTCAGACGCAAAATGTATGAGAGGAGAGCATTTAAATGAATCATGCGAGGTGATTTACTAAGGTTTGCACTAGTCCTATCTTGCACCCAGCGCACGATCTGAAATGCAAGTGTCAAAACGCAAAGCGCAAGTAACTTTGTGGGCGGATCCCGGCGCTGTTGCTATTTTCCCGGCAGGATAAATGCCTCTTGCGCCTGGCGCAAATCTAAAAGAGGTTGGTCTGAAGTAGCTTCATTATTCATAGGTGTGGTTTGGGCGTAACGTGAAATAAACCAATCAGAGCGTCATCCAACATACCCTTTAAGAGGAGGTGCGCATGTTGCATGGCGGATTGTTATTATTATGGCGCATTTACCGCCAGGAGCGGTTCACAGCCGAGGAGATCGTTGTTCTCGTCAGGGCCGTAAAAGAAAGAGAAGTGACATTGGGGATGGGACAAACCCACCCAAATCAATAGAAAGAAATATGAGAAAGCTCAACTTATCTGGTAAGTTAAAGAGTAAGGTTTTTAATGTACTTACATTATGGTAAAGGTGATTTCGCAGTCTTCAGATTTTTTTTTCCTAGTTCTTGACGGACAAAATAATTTGTCAGATGTCCTTATATACATATTTGTCTTGCCACTATTGGGCAAACAGGTCTGATCCGTCATTACTACAATTTGCCTGAAAAATTACCAGTATACACTGGTAAATGTGTAAGCTAGATTTATGCCTATTTTTTTCACATCTTCATGGACACCACAATGATTTCCCTAGTGTGGTAATATATTTCCTTGTTATAATGTATGATTTGCAAAAATAAAAACTGCTGCATCTGTGTTGATGAGAGAATCAAAGTGTGTGCGCGTTGTGCACTCGTTACATTATGGCCAAGCATGCGCACTTAAAATAGCATTATGAACAACGCGCAACGCGCCACTGACTTTAGACCAGGTTTTTTTTGGTCAGTGGCGCAATTGTTTTCTGGAAGTGCAAAATAGCACTCGGGAATGTTTGCGCCGAAACACGCCTCCTTTTTGCGCCGACCCGCCCAGGGAGCGCAAGTTCATTTCCTAGTTTACCGACGTGCGTCTGTGGAGGGAAAAGCCCGCTTTGCGCGGGTGCAAAATAGGAATGATACATGCGTCGGTGTACAAAGTCAATTGCGCTGGGTGCAAGATAGAGCCCTATATTTGCGCTGCTCTCGGTAGATTGTGTTGGTCATTATGGAAATTATCCGGCTGCGTCTGTGTTCTTTAATGTGTGTGTCATCTGTAGATCACACACACAACTTTACACTCATGTTGGAGCTATTTCCTTGTTTTGTAATTAAGTTAATAATTAAATTACTTTATTTTGTTTCACCTTAAATAATTTGCATGATTATTTTATTGATTTCGATACAGAATAATAATGTTACAATTTTGGTTAATTTGAGTATTTTTTGGGGACTTTTATTTTGAAAGTATTGAGCACCTGTGGGCAGGTATATAATGGTGGTCACATTTAGGACAGGCAGGCACTGGGAAAGGTTGTTGGTTTTTTAGCAGGGAAAGAGAGGCTGCAGACGCCATTTGTTTGTATGCTTGCTTGCTCAAATAAACCGCTTGAACGATATGCTTGCCTGGACATTGGACTCATTTTACCCTGCGTAAGATTTGATCTTTAAGTGCCTCAGTGGCGTTTGATTTTGAGTTTGTTTATTTTATTTTGATTTCTTGTTTGATTTAAGTTGAAAACAAATCGCCACTACAACTCATATTGGTGCTTTTATTGGTTTGCGCTCTCATGTTTATTTGCCCTGTTTAGTAAATCTGGCCCTAAATAGTCAGGACATTTTTTGAAAAATTATTACTTTTATTTGTTATCAATTATTACTTCCATCACGGTTTTCACAAAAATATGAAGCAGCGACTGTTGATAATAATCAGAAATGTTTCCTGAGCAGCAAATAAACATATTAGAAAGATTTCTGAAGTATAATGATGCTGAAAATTCAGCTTTGATCACATGAATAAGTTACATTTTACAATATATTCACATAGAAAACAGCTTTTTAAAATATAAAAAATATATAAATGCAGCCTTGGTGAGCAGAAGAAGCTTCTTTCAAAACCACTGTTTTGAACGGTAGTGTATATCACATGAACAAGTCAATTTACTAATTGAAGTGTCGGTTACGGATGACTAGTCGACCATCGGGATCCATCCCTATTTTACGGATACTATCCATCCAGGAGCTGTCAAGCTCCAAAAATCGCAAAATCACACTATAAAAGTAGTCGATCCATGTTATATTCCAAGTCTTCTAAAGTTATACTGCTGGGATATGAGGCATACATGACATTTAAGAGCTATTGGAGATTTTTTAGCAAAGCACACCTTAAATTTAGTGACTTCTGAAGACTTGGAAAATGGGACACAAGTCATGTTAACTACTTTTGCACTGCTTTTAGAGCTCAGTTTTAACATTAAACGATGACAGAACCTTTTTTTAAAGCCTTTTTTGGATGAACAAACCCTTGGGTCATACTGATCTTTCCAGAAGCAGTATCTAGATCTAAAACAACAGTGTGTTTGTGTTTGTTAGTGTGTGGTGTGCTGGAGTGCATCACAGTTATAGGTAATCTTTGTCACTGGCCTGGAATAAATGAGGCAGAACACAATAAAGGCTGGACGTCCACGTCTGCATCACAAATACTAGCGAGAGAACATCGCTGCGATGTTTGATGAGATCCTGACACAGAATCATCAAGAGTCACTCCCTAAAAATAGCACTAATGATGCAGACATATTTTTAAAAAAGATTTTGAGCTGAGAAATGGAGGATTGACCACAGCTAGGATTGGACACTCAAGAGCGGCTGCCCATCTTAATGTGTTTTTATTGACATTATTGATTTCTCATTTGGTGAGGCTCTTCTGTGCTTTGTGGACTATTTGGTCATTATGGGAAGATGCAATGGCGCATGAAGGCCGGTGCTCAGATTCACAGCAGACGTCTGTGTTTGTATGGTTTCTGTTTTGTGCTGCTTATTTAATGAAAATATGATGGTTTATACGATTGAGAAATAATACTTTGTCTTGTGTACAACTGCTGAAGTTAACTTGAGAGATTATTGAGATGAAAAATCATCAAAAAGTCATCATTTATTCACCTTTATGTTGTTACATTGTGATAAATGTCAACAGGCTGCAATGTTGTTTGGTTTCCAACATTCTTCATAATATCTATTTTTGTGCTCTGCAGAATAAAGCAAGTCAGAGATGTTCGCAATGACAGGAGTAAATTATGAAATTTTAATATTTGGGAGAACTATCCTTTTAATAAAGTATGTCATTTCTGCCCCACTAGTATTACAAAGCTGAATTATACACTTATAACTGAATAATTCACTGCAATTCATTCCGGCCAAGAACCAAGAACTGAACACTTTCCCTTACGGCTTTTTTTTTTTTAAATTGCCAGCCACCGCCAGCATTTTTGATAATTTTCACAAAATTTTCATGGCCCCCGGAATATTATGTTGTATGAATATCTGAACATGCACTATATATAAAAATAAGAGCAGACCCTCTGCTTTAACAAAAAAAAAAAAAAAATTTCAAGCTTAATGTATTTTTTTTTCAACACTTGAATGTGGGTAAGTTTTATTAAAAAAAGCAACATTTTGAGCAAAAATCTGAGAAAAACGCTTTTCAGATAGCATTCAATACGATGATCAATACATAGATTGAGTAGATCGAGTCCATCAACACCCGTAATGCTTGCACAGTGCTATAGTTCATGCTGGGGCAACATTTCATTCAGTAACATTAGGCAGTTTTGATTTATATGGCGTTTAATTTTGATGATTGCGTTATTTTACAGATGCAGCTTAGCTCTTGTTTCTGCTTCTTCTTCGCCTGTCTCTTAATCAGGAGCTTGTGTACTCTTTCAGAAGATGTGTAATAGCACCCCCTACCATATAACAGTGAAAACTGGGGGGGGGGGAGTTAAAAAGGAAAGGATAAAAGATCGTCTTGTCATGCATTCTAGTAAAATTCCCTGTTTACATACATGTCATTACAAACACACATGTGTTTGTAACGACATATCTCGAGCTGTATAGAAGCAGAGTTTCTAGATTGCATGACTGGTGGACTTAATAAATCCGTATGTTGAGGAAAATAAGCAAGCTGACATGCAATACAATCTGTGTCTTTAATTTAGAATACATACAAATGTCATTTACGTCTTTGAGTTTGTCAAGAGATTTAAAGCACCGTTTTTGAAGAGTGCGCATGTGTGAACGTGCTCTACTGTAAGAACGAGCCTATGATTGAATCTGGAAATAAAACGAAAAAAATTAGAAATATTCCTCGGATGCCATGTCTGTAATTTATTTCAAAACATCTAGCATTAATTCGATCTCAAACCGTTTATTTAAAATAAGTTATTTATCCATCACGTGCGTGACGTAATAAACCAACTTGGTTTAACGACCAGTTGGCGACAATATGGTTTCGGGAAACAGTCGTGACTACCTAGTTGATTACTTCAATGATGCATCGTCCTATGGTTTACGGCGTTGTACGGGAAACACACCCCAGATAAGTACCTGTTCTGTCTCAAGCTCACAGTCCTAGTTAACACAGAGCGCACAGTTGCATTGCATCACCAGCTGAAGGTTTCACAGAGCGGATCTGTCCATCACACCGTGAGGTTTCTCTGACCTGATCAGCCAGGCTTTGAGTGCCGTTTCCTTCACTCTTATTTTAAAAGGTTCAAAGCATTGAGAAAGATGAGACAGAACTAAAAGAATATGTAGTAAAGGATGATCACAGACGCTGTCTCTCTTTAATATCTCAGATGCTTCTCAAAATACACCAGCAACCTCTAACGTCTTTCCTTTAGAGTCACAACCCAAAAATCAACAGGTCACAAATATATTTAGATAAATCACGGAGAGCATTTACATTAACATCAATGCATGTATGCAGGAAATTAAAATCAAATAAAAAGCAACTAACCATGTCATCATGCATACACTATTAAAATGTTTTTTTGTACAGTTTTTTCATAGTGTAAAAAAAAAACATTTTAAAAATCTAAAGACTATTTTTCTTTGTGGAACCATCAACGCCAGTAAAGAACATTTATTTTTTGCTAGAATAGCTAAATATATAATCTTTTCAGAGGAAGAAGAAAACAATTATTTTTTACTGACAGGCTTACTGATGTTGTGCGTTCAATCAAACCCTCAAACTCTTTTTGGGGAGTTTAGGAAAAGTAGACCTGCTAAACCAGGTTTAAAACACCAGTAAATCGCAGGCTGTTTAAAGTTAAAAAATTAGAGTGAATACATTCAGCCTCAAAACCCATACAGAAAGCAACATCAAATGTGTTTGTGCATATTCTGAAAGACTTATAATCGTATCATTTTGAAAAGTGCATCAGTAGTGATGGGGGGACAACAACAGAATTAGAAATTAAATGACTAACAAAATGTCATGATGTTCGTTGCTCAGTCTTGGCTGGTTATGACAAAACCCTAATGATCATGCATTGATTAGGATGCTGAAAATTTCACTCCAAGTTAGTGGTTAGTGGTGTTCGTTGATGTTCCAAAACAAGTAGCGTAGTGAAATACAGTTTCTGTTGTGTTTTATTGCACGAGTTATTGCAATGAGTCCTCCAACAGAAATCATGTGATTTTACAAAATGCCACGATAGAAACTGTATTTCGCTACGCTACTTGTTTTGGATCATCAACGAACACCACTAATCACTCGGTGAGTTGCACAGTTTTGAAAACGAACGTTAAGGGTTGTTTTAAGGACATGTTTGTGCATGCCCATAGACAGCCACTCTGAAGCGCTCAGAGTCAAAAAGTCGAGACAGGACCCATCGTCAAAATATCTGTGTCCACCACTCTACTTCTTTCAAAAAAAAAAAAAAAACGAGACATAGTTAATATTTAAATGAAGCATCACGAAGAACTACAGTACGTCTACTGAGGTATGAAAGAACAAACTCTGAGCAATGAAATGTTTCCTCTGAGAGGTTGCCGCCACTAATATTACAAGCTCTTTCCATCTCATGCACAGTGGAGAAATCAGCCGGAGAGAGAAACAAATATTATTCCGTTTTTTTAGGAAAATGATTGAAGGGCTTATGAGACAAAATCTCTCTTTGCAGTAGCAAGTGTTGAGAGGGATATTTGTTAATCATGTTTCTCTCCTCTCATTGTGCACATCCTCTGATGGAGTGTTTACCACTTGCTTTTCAGAGACGGCAGCCAATAAAAGCTACGCATGACAGTCGGTGGTGTGCGGTGAGATCATTTGATTCATTTTGCCTTTTCGAAAGTGACATTTTTATTCCATCCCCAAGAATTTGGGGTTTGTTTGCTTTTTTTGTGTAATGCCTCATGCAAGAACTTTTAACCTTGTTTCTGTTTACTCCTGCATTTAACAGGAAATGACAGTAAAATAAAACAAATATGAAAATAAACCTTGCAAAATGCGCACAAATGACAGCCTGCCAAAAGTAGCAAACCTCGGGACGCCACAGGATCCATTTTCAGCTAATGACAGCCGTCACCGCTTTCTCAAACCCTGTTATAAAGATCAATTCAATTGTGCCGTACATATTTTGACTCCATCTCTCAAATCAATCCAAGGACATCATTGCTGTGCTTCAACATCCCCTGACAGACAAACAGCAGCAGATCAAGGGGGTCTCCTGCCTTTCAGTGAATCAACCGGACATATATTTATTTTAGATCCTTTTAAGAGCCGTTCGATCATACATGCTAAGGCGCTATGGTCTTCGCGACAGCATGCCATTAGCAAAGACGAAACCCGGGATCTATAAAAACAAGAACGCCGGGACATTGACGGGTTTTGTCCATTTAGCCGACCACTGCTGAGGGGAAATGTTGGATCTTGAATGGAAACTTTTTGATTTATAAGAGGTTCTAAAACTCCATGGGACTGAGACGTATTTTTAAAAAAAAAAATTTTTACATTGAATATTGAGGCTCAGCTGGGGAAAAAAATGCTTAAACTCACAGGACTGAAACAATGAACACTTCTGAGGAATAACTATAAGACATATTATCTAGTTACTAAGTATAATCATCTACTTGACTGCACTGACACTATTGGATGAGAGCAAAACTAGAGCTGAATAATGACATTACTGTCTTCCATCGCTTCCATTTTATTAAAGATTAACCAAATTTGTTCATATTTTTGTCATTTTGCAACATCAACATTGTTACTGGCCTGAATTGAATTAACATTAAGCTGAATAATAACACTATTGTCTTTGAATTGTGTCTTTGAAATGGAATTGAACTCGTTTCCTAATTAACTTCACACAGTTATTGAACTAAACTGAATCAACATTACACTGACACTATTTTCTTTTTAGAGCTGTTTTACAGCATAATTATATTTGATGAAGTTTGCATCACTAGCTATGTTTCCATCCACACGTTTGTATCCGCATTAAGTGATATCGAATGAAAAATGTCTTATGGAAACAGTAAAATTTGATTGAATTTCATAAATATCGACTCAAATGAAATGCGTTCGGTCTCATGGGATTTTATCTTGATGGATATACGGCTTATGCGATAAACGCTGATGGAAATGTTATTATGGCGCGATCCATTTTGTCTAGCAAATGAATGGAAACACCTTAAAATGTCTCAAATCAATTCGATATACCAATTTGATCGCAAAATAGCATGTGACGTCATTACGCACAGGTTTTTATTCACTTTAAAGCCGTTTGATGGAAACACACTTTCACCAGCTTTATTCACATGAGTTATAATGCACAATAGAAACAAACGTGACTTGACACAGTTATCCAGGTTAGTAGCATCAAATCTTTAAAAGAATTTGCTGTACGTGTTGGTCATTTGACTCTTCTTGGCCAGAATACGTGTGAACAGTGCAAACAGACGTAATCATGATAAACGTTGCATTTTATCAATGTATCTGCGGCACATAGTATATGATAACATCATACATTTGAACACTTTTTGGAAACATAAGGTGAAGGCGCACAGGTTTTAGCATTTACTAAAGCAATCCATCAGAGTTAGATGGCGAGGCGACTGCTATCATAAAGAAATTCTACAAGGACACTATGACATTTTCAGCCAGTTATTCTGTGGCTTTTTGCCACTTTAAAATGGTACAATATAAGAGAAAGGTGGCAAATGCACTAGAGATGAATTAATAAAGGTTATTTCTTAATGTAATTAGATCTCTGAGATGTATTTTCTTTGCAGTAGCATTAGAAAGTTAGCCTGACAAAGCTGGCGTGTCTTTGTGCTGAAATGAGATCTAGTTTACGGCGTCAGATGTTTCGCTATAAACATTTTGAATGAATTCATTAAAAGGATTTTGGCACCGCAGGGCTGAAGTGTCTCCGCGGAGGATTTGTTTCCCGTGAGAGGTGACCTGTTTTGTTTTTAGCTGTCATCTGCAACCAGTCTTGGGTTCATACGCTCAAACACACACTCGTCATATCACATGCATGCTTTAAAACACAACACGCAATCACCTTTCAAGTACTGTCATCTGCTCTCTTGCCTCCAACCTGAACTCTCCTGCCATGAGCTTGAAGACAGCAGATGCACAAGAGTCTGTTCATATCAATACTGCTGAAATCTCTCCATTCACAAGACCAATTACAATAACAAAGAATTAACTAACTAACTATTATAATAAAAGACAATCAGAAAACTGCCTTATCTTGGACATCTTAGAGATTATCGCACAGACATTCATCAATATTTCTGGGTATCGAATCCAATCACTCGTACTGTAATTTTTTTTTTGCATTACCAGGGCATCAATTGGTCCAAAAGTACTGATGCTTTAGACGTCTTACTCGACACACTTGTGTGTGTTTCCTCCTGCACACATGGATCAGTGTGCACATCCACCGAGCCAATGTCCATGCAATGCACGTGCCCACCTGCACAAACACACACATACACACACTCCCTAAACACGCCGGAGAAATTGCCCAGTTATCCACTCTTGACAACAGGCCTCGTTCGTATCGACCGCGCTCTCCATAGACTCTCTCTCTTTCCCATCACTCAGCAATTAACACAACCAGACCTGACCATGCATTCATTAACACCGGACACCGACCAACGCCATCACTACGCCTGTTTACTTTCCGCTGGCTTTGGAAATTATCAATCAGAAAAGCAGAAATTGCATGTCCCCTACCTGGCACTGCAAACGCAAAGTAGAGTTAATATCAAAGACTTCATCCATTCATCTCCCATAATCCCCTTCTCTATTGGCTCTGGCTCCTGTAATTATACTCTGAGATTGATATTTGCCCTCATGGCCAAATGGATATGCATCTTCAGAAAGACTTTGACAACCGGCTGTCCAGGAGACGTTCATCTGATGTACCGCTTATCTCTTTAACTACCCATTGATTAATTATAGCTGCTATTGGGGATTGATAATCAATACTTATGTCTCAATAATGTAATTATTTAATGGGCATGCCATGCTTATGTTTTAAACAGTCAAAGTAAAAGACCATATACAGTAAAACCAACATATTGGCACACTAAAAAAAATACCAGCTTGATACTATGGTAATACCACATATTTTGCATATTTATAGTAGCATTAAGGTATCAATATTTCCGTCTGAAATCCTCGCCATATGCTATTTTGTACATGTGGTTACCAGTCATCACGGCTAAACTAGTCAGGCTGGGGTGCATTTCCCAAAACGATAGTTGCTAAGTTAGCAACTTTGTTGGTTGCAATGCAATTTCCCATTGCCAACCAACTAAGTTGTTAACAGGTTAGCAACTATGCTTTTGGGAAACGCGCCCCTGGTCTGCAAAGTCTAAGAAATAAAATCAAGTACAGTATATGTATGAAATAAGTGAAAAAAAACATCTGAAAAAGGATAAAGCATGCAAAAAAAGAGAGGAAAAAAAGTAAAATAAACCTACTGTATATGTGAGAAATATTCTTCGAAAACAACTGCCAGTAATGAGAGTAATCATTCTAATATGTTTATTGTGCTACTTAAATAATAATGTAATATGCCTATTATACTTATTTTATAGTAGTATAGTATATAGACCTATATTTTTGATGATGATGATGATGATGATTAATAGAATGTTAAAAAAAATAAACATTAATTTTTTTTGATGAATAGAACGTTCAAAAGATCAACATTTTTTAATTATAACATTTATTTATTTATTTATTTATTTATTTATTTATTTATTTATATTTATTTATTTAACTGGATGCAGTTACTCTTTACTGTAAATTTTGATCAATTTACTGCATACTTCCTGAATAAAAATATTAATAATAAAAAACAAACAAATGGGAAAAGAATTACCTTCAAATGTGTGTGCATTAAACACAAAATCCAATTTTAATCCAATTTCTGTTCAAGTTTCTCAATTATGACAATATTTATCTGAATATATAAAAGGATCATAAAAGTTGTCAGTTCATGCAAATGTCCTCTATATACTTGTATGCATGAAAGTATGCACTTTTTTTTATGCACATATACTTTTGTATGCATTTTAAATTATGCTTTGACACATTTCATTAAGCAACGGTGAACATTATGCAAGCACCTGAATGTAAATGCTACTCGCGAAGCTAGCTCAGAGTGTGTTTCCTGAAATCTAAGCAGGTCTGGCTTTCTTTCTAGCTTTTGCATTTACTTAGATGTAGAACAATAAAAGAAAAAGAAAATAATGTCATTTGATAAAACTTCAAGGCTCCCAGAGAGTATGCAGCATGTATTTACACTAGTGCAGATCAAAAGGTTCATTGAGATTTTCTATAACAGTTCTGTCGACTGAAATCAATGCAGGATCAAGAGCTGCAACATTTATGAGTTGTAAAAACATCCCGTGTTCTTTGTAGATGTCAGGATTCTCTGTTTAACTTCGGGGAGATAAGGAAGGCAAATTGTAAAAGACACGAGTCCAGACAGACCGCAAGGATCATAATGCAACGAGGATAAAACGAACCCGAACGCTCATCATGTGGAACAAGTCTTGAGATTTAGGCAGAGCAGCTTTTGTTCAGCAAGCTGAATCATCATGCCATTTCACTGATGAGGCCTTCATCAAATCACTGTTGCTTTCTGAGCAGGCCATGCGCGCAGATCCGCAAAGTCCCCCAATAACCAGGCTTTCTGCTACAACGCCGGCCGTGTTCAGCAGCACATGGTGTCTCCGAGAGGAAAAAAGAAAAGGAAAAATGCTTCATTTTCTGAACAAGAGCTCCCAAGATAGCTCTCTGCTTTGAGTAGCAATTAATGCATTTTCTTGCTCAGTGGCTTGTCAAACACATTAATCTCTGGCAAGGGTGAGAAGACAGAAGCAAGCGATTGGTGATATAAGAACACAATATAGCCATGAAGTGATTTGTCGGTCAAACAAAGCAGCATTTAGCTTGATTGATGTGAAGCACAAGCGCATGAGCGACAAGCCGTTTAACCGGCGGAGTCATCGAACACGAATTAGCCCACGTCCCTGAACTACAGATCTCTCTCTGCAATTAAGAGAATGCATACCATCTCTAACTCCAGCTAACACGGTAATGAGGCATTATTAATGACAACCAAAGCAGAAATAAACCTGTAACTGTGTTCTTATTTAGCGACTTATTCGAGTTTCCTTGGAGCAAATTGCACTTCTTTCTGCCTCTGGTGAAAACACCCCCATACTGGGAAACTAGCTTCCCTTTCAGGATTCCTAATTATCGTAACCAGCGAGATTACCTTGGTCATCAGCTCAGATACCGATAACAAAGCAGCACTGCCCAGCTTGAAGTACCAGGGAGATTCATCTCAGAATATCCTTCTTGGAAACGTGCAATCCCGGCACAGCTTCAGGTTGTCATACTGGAGCATGGCTAGCTAAGACCAGAATTTTTAGCATTTTCAGTTCATGTGGTACATATAAAGCTAAGGTAAACGTGCACTTTTAAGCACATAAATGCATCAATAAGTCAACGTTCCTGGCTATATTGCATGAAAACAGAACGTGTTCAGAAAAGTGTCTAAATGTTCATGCACATGCAGAACAAATGTTAGCATTGTATAAGCAAACAAATGCAAAGCTAACAATAGCATTTATTCAACCACCTCAGTCTTTGAATGCACACAGAACTAGTCCTGGCATTTTATTCAGCGCTGACAGACTAGCCGTTCACAAGATATGCATTCTAACATATTTTATGCATTTAACATAGATGCGCCAAATTGAACATTAAAGGGTCATGAAACCCTAAACCAAATTTTCTGAGATTTTAACATAGATATGTGTGTTGAACACCATTGAAGACTATGTTAGCATCCCCGTGATGCTGCCAGGGCTAGACTCGGTCTCCGGCGGCTGGTTGGCAATCAACAACGGACACATCTAAATTGTGTGCAGCAAACACTTAGAGAACTGGAGAATGGTGGACTTCGGTCTTGTTGACGACCAATGCAAGTTACGTCAGAGACAATTTATATAGAGACATGTCACTTCCTCAATCCTCAATAGACCTATATAGGGAAAACCCGTAATGCCAAAGATGGCGGTTGTATGCACATGTCCCGCCCCTCCCGCTGGAAACCCAATCATCTGCTTTTAACAGTCAAGCCAGGAAACATTTCAGCCTATCGTGATTCGTCTGGTTCCACTGACATGCGCACAGTTGAGGTTTGCGATAGGAAAATACGTTACTTTTTGAAAAGGTGGCAGATTTGATATGCAGTGTATGTGTGCGTTGTGTAAATATCAGACATCCCAAGTCTCCCGCATATTGATAGCGGCTCCCTCATGCCCGCAAATTAGTTCAAATCTCCCGTAATCTAGAGCGAGTGTGTGTTTCAAACCGTGTAGCGCGCGCACGGCAGAGAAGGAGAGAGCAAGAGACCTTGCGTATTGGTGTCGTGAACCCTTGCGCATGCGTAGTAAAAGTATAACCTGTGGGGGAAAAGGGTGTTTTAAACCTTATTTTGGGGCAAAGTCATCAAACTTTTTCAGCGATTTTTATCATATTTTACTGCTGTTTCTAATACATGCAGGCTTATGTCCCGGTAACCAGTGAAAGTGCAGTTCTGACTCTCTGCCCATTCATTTAGATAGGAGCCTGGTCTTGTTAGTCCCAAATAGTTGCCCGGAGGCGATGCCAAGATGGTGGCCGAGTGGCAGGACTTGCCTAAAAGGACTTACGTCTTACGAGCAATGCGGTACCAAGTCCCGAGGACTTTTCTATTCTTCAGAGATGTGTGTGTGTCTATAATGTAACCCTTATCGTTTTACGTGCCTTTTGTTAAATAAGCCCTCGTTATTAAAAAATTGTATATTTCGATAATACATCAATTGTATGCTTAATTCGTATAATTAAATATATATGTCATTGGGGTTCAGGGGGCGCGTAAATCTAGGCTATGCACGGAACTTTTTTTTTTTAACGGAAAATTAATTATTTTCAAATATATGCATTTAAAGTGTGTATATAAAGAACTATATATTTTATAATGACATTATAATGCACATTAATATGTTTTAAATAGAATTACGATTACTTGTAGGCTAATATATGTAGCAGGGCATTCAGTTAATTTTGAAAGGACAATAATAAAAGTGTCAGTGTATTTCATTAGACTTCTTTTATAACTTTGCCAGCTATAAAAAAAAAATCTAGCATTTCCTCACGTTTTACCATTTAGTGACAGTCGATATGCATGAGATTGCGAGCTAGACTTGAGCTAAAAGAGGGGGGTTTCATGACCCTTTAAGCAATGAGGAAATCAGCCAGAGCCATGCATTGGGAATCTATGGGGAAAAAAACTACATTTTAAGCTCAAATAAAACAGAAAAGGCGGGCGACGATTAGACATATGGAGCTGTTCTCTATAAACATACAGAGCTGCAACTTAATCTCAATGTATGCAGAATAGAGCAATATCTTCTCAGCTTAATTTCGCCTGAAAGGGCGAGGAATCCAGCGTCTCTGGGGTCTAATGCTGATAGACTCCATTTTGCCAAGAATTAAGGGAGGAAAATAACAAATTATGCATGTCAGCTTCAGCTATTAAAGCAATTTACAGAATCAAGTAAAAACTCCCTCAAATAGTCTCAGAGCAATTTGCTGAGAGTCTGAAACTACAAAGACGTTGGGAATGCAGAGCGCTGAGATGAAGATGGCGAGATGAGCAGATCAGGTGTGTGTGTGAGGTCTCTCTTGCTTTCTGTAGGCTATGAACCCTGATGTTTTACAATGGGGTTTATCGTTTTCAAGCCTGACATTTGCTGAATTTCTGATGATCTTGTGCAACTTCTGTTTGAGCAAAGACTTTTAATAGTCTGCTGGCTTTAAGATTTCAGTGTGTGTGTGCATGAGCGTGCGTGCGTGCGTGCGTGCGTGCGTGTGTGTGTAGTCCTGATAAACCCTACATTATGAGGACAAAATGTCCACACAAGGATAGCAATAACCAAAATCCTTGTCTTTGCGGGGACATTTTTTTAGTTCCCATGATGGCTTATAAATTAGACTAAGTGATGTTTTTTTGAAAATGTTAAAGTGCAGAAAGTTTAGTGTGATGGGAGGTTTTAATGGTAGGGTTAGTGTAAGGGGAGATAATATACAGATTGTACAGGATAAAAACTATGTGTTAATTTAAGGCATATTTACCACATTCTCAAATACAGACGAACAAGGAACATTTTCAGAATATTCTAGCAAGGATTTATCAAAGTTATGGACAAACATCACTCATTATAATGATCGCTCAATAAACATTATATTCTGAAATGTTCTAGTTGGATGGTTTTTATGGTTTTAAATGTTACTACTTGTTTCAGAATGCTCATGCCCTCATCATGTTTGCAAAAATATTAAATGGAATGTTTCCCTAATGTTTGAACTTGGAGGTTTTGAACTTTCAGAAATAATGTTTTCAACTCGAATGTTTGCAAAACTTTTTTTTAGAAAATATTTTTGTTAGGCCTGTACTATAAATGGAGCATGTACAAAAATCTCTATAACTAAACAATGTTCAAATTCTAGAATAGTCAGTCGGCAATAAGTAACAAAAGTATGTGACCTGTGCATGGTTGCCAAGGTGACTTTCTATGATTGCTCAAATCATGCTGAAGTTTAATACTTAGGGTTGATGATTTGAACAAATTACTAAGAAATGTTTCTTGAGCAGCAAATCATCATATTCGAAAGATTTCTGAAGGATCATGTGACACTGAAGACTGGAGTAATGATGCTGAAAATTCAGCTTTGATCACAGGAATAAATTACATTTTACTATATTCACATAGAAAACAGCTATTTTTAATAGTAATAATATTTCACAATATTACTATCAATACTTTGATCAAATAAATGAGCAGAAGAGACAAAATCTTAGTGAACCCAAACTTTTCTGGTTGTCAGACAGCAGCCATTAAATCAAACCCTGAGGTGTTCTTAAATACACTGTCAAACACACAAATCTTGCATTCTCATTCTTATGAATTAATAACCCAAAAACAACAACAGGGAAAATAGCAGGAGACGGCGAGAGATTTACATTTCCACAACTAGCATTACTCCAGACACACATTTGAATACATTGGGTGTAAAAAAGCTTGTTAAGACGCTGAGGGCTGGGAAGGTCAGACACAAAGAAACGCTCAGAAAAATAATCACACTTACTCAGCCCATTATATCCATAAATAGGATAATGACTAGGAAGGCTGAAAGTCACAGCAACGGATTGATCTCAGAGATATGAAAACGTTTGTTCGTGTATTTTCTCTTCTTCGTTTGCCTTCTTTCCAGTTCAGTGAAACAGAACATGAACTTAATGTGAAAGGTGCTGGTCTCTTGTGTGATTTATTATTTGTTATGACTTCACTGGGGAGATACATTAATAATAGGAGCTGGGAAATATGCACAGATCTATATACGGCAAAACCCAGAAGAACCTGTTGAATATACAAGGAAGAACACTGAAAGCCAGATGAACAAATGTAAGAGCTGCTATTATAACCCATTATATACTTGCAGTTAGTGCTGTTAACGTCACAGACATAGAGCCGAAAATCAAATGACGTAAGCCTTTCGGAGGCTGCACTTTATTCTACAGTACATGTACTTACTGTGTACTTACCTAAGAAAGTACTGGGTAATATTAGGTAACTACATGGGTTAAGGTTAGGTTTAAGGGTCGGTTCTTATTAGTACTTAGTTATTATACCCAGCTATTGCAATTACTATAATATGTATGTACATGGGGAACAGGACAGTAAAATAAAGTGCTACCCTTTTAAACGGGAAAGAAAAAATTCATTATGAGAATGCCGCTTACTTCAAAATAAAAATGCAATGATCATGTTGATTTTGCATGTTGGGCTTGTGTCATGACTTGAGGTATTTCTGGTTTAGTATGCACAAATTCAAGAGTTATTTTGATTCTTAATGCTTTCAAATCCCAAACTACAGCCAAACTTAACGAAAAATTACAAACAAGATCTCATTTACATTTGATTTGTTCCTATTGGACAGCGGCGAGATTAAATGGAGCATCTCAGATTTTCTCACTTCAGTCTCAGATGTCAAGATACCAAAGTCAGAAATCTCATAATGAACTCAAACATTTCTCATCATATTCTCATAACATCAAATAATCTGAGCTGCTGTGCACATTAATTTTCAATACTCTTGCTGTTATAACAATCATTGACTTATTTGTGCCTATTTTTAGTCTTGAGACAAAGTTGATATTTCAAATACAAATAATTGAAAACACCATTAAGTCTCCTGAGCCAAGAAAGAGCAACCGTGGAGCAATAAAACTTTCCTCTGTGAGACTAAGATTTACATGAGCGAAGATCTGGCCAAAACTCATTAAATACCTTAAGGAATGCTTACACATAAGTCTCGCGCGCTTTCAACATAATTGTACTCCAATTTGAAACTTGCAGGTGCTGTTAATGAACAACATCCTCGCTGACAAATGTTGCTCTTAAAAGAAATTAAATTTGGCCCCAAATTCCAGCATCGTGGGTGACAAATGTGGACTCCTATAATAACCTCCCGCTGTGGGCCGAAGAAACTGCAGCCAACCAAACCAGATCAAATCAACATTTAATACTGCTTCACGTACAACTGGAACCCTGCAAATACCCCAACACATGTAATATAATAATACTCATTTATATTCAGTATATAATAGCCACTTTATGAGGCAAGGATGCATTCAATTGATCAAAAGGGGAGTAAAGACATTCATAATTTTTCAAAAGGTTTCTATTCATCAAAGATTTTTAAAAAAATTAAATAAGGATCAAATCAGCATATAAGAAATCAATATTTATTGGGGATTCATGTAAAACTGAAAATCTGCAAATACAGATTTGAAATTTTTCAGAATACATGTTTTGTAGCTTTATATTTTTGTGGCTAAATGTGAGGCTTTATTTTGTTATTTAGGGCTGTCATTACACCATTACATTAAGTCAAGTCAAGTATATTTATATAGCGCTTTTCACGATATAGATTGTATCAAAGCAGCTTCACAGTATCAATCAAAATAACATTACAATGTTTGTTTCTTAGTGGAAAAAACATCCACGTTAGGTAGGGCTGATCAGTGGTATTAATTATTTGTTAATTAATTTGAATATCCCCAACTGAGCAAGCCAAAGGCAACAGTGTATATATCTTTTATATCTTTAACACAATCTGTCAATTTGGATAATTTAGCGTATGCATCCGGCCTTCATGAAATATATATTTGAGTATCATCAGCATAACAATGGAAACTAATTCCATGTTTCCTTATAATATTTCCAAGTGGCATCATATATATTGAGAATAATAGAGGGCCTAACACAGATCCCTGTGTTACGGATATAATTACAGTATTATAATATAATATAACATAACATAATGTAATATAGTACTGTAATATGCATGCACATAAGATGTACAACAAATTTATGAATTTCCACAATTATTACTCAAAATACCGATACCAATCATCTAAAAATGCCCAAATACTGTGCAGAATGATAAATAAATTTGAAGAAAGCATTTGACAGCAAAACTGAGGTAATAGGCCAAACGTAGAAATTAAATGTAACTAGATAATTGGACCCTAAACACTGTCAGTATTTGAGCAGTGCGTTAACACATGGTCTTCCCCAAACTCACAGGGCATCTGGGCTTTCATGTTCCTTTATCTGTCTCTGGAGGAACGGCTTTGGCACAGCCTGTGGTTTGCGGGTCTTCGGGTGGACTGACCTCAAGTCCTCCAGGCCTGGCAGGGGCATCTCCCTCAAACCCCTGAGTGATTGTGCTGCTTCAGGTGTCACTGGCTCCCAGCAGCCCAGGTTGAACCATGAATAATGGATCTGCCATAGAGCCGGAGCCCCCGGGGACCAGCGCAGGCCAGCTCAGCGTGAGCCGCATTAAAGATGGGCTATTAACAGCCTCTGATTCATAGAGCTGGCCGACTCCACACGAAACACCATTAGCTAACTGGGCTGAAATTGCATACTAAGACATTACATCCCATGCATTCAGGTTGTTTTCTGCAGAGACAAAGGTCTAAGTGGATGGTAAAGAGACAGAAACCAGAGGAGACGTTTTGATGGCTTCAAAAAAGTGTCTATTGTGTCTCTTCAGGATAAAAACTTTCAGTGTAATTGGTTCAAATAGACTACTGGGCAAAAACAGGTGGAGTTGAATGTGTCTGCGCTTCTTTCCTCAGGACGTCTTTGATCAACACTTCACGCACCCGGAGTTTCACCAGACCGCCGAAAGAAGACTTTAAAGCCAATATTATTCTGGCTAGGCTATTTAGACTACAAACTCGCACAGCGGCGGGATGGAGTATCACGTCGTTTTCTCATTGACAAAAGACTGTCTGTTGTCGTCTACAGCAGATACACTGCAGAAAAACGTAGTATTTTGGTCTTATTTTCCAGTTAAAATATATAAAAATTCTTGGAACACAATCAATTTACTTGAGAGGAAACACTATATGAGCTTTCAGAGAAAGTATCTTTACGTAATAATGAGTGTATTTGATCTTACTGCATTGGCAAAGACAAGAAAAAAAGACTGGATATCTTCAGTAATTTTGCTTTTTAAGCAAATGCATCCTCTTTTAAGATACTAGAAAAGAAGGGGAAAAAAGTTAAAAGTCTCATATAAAGTAATTATTTGCCGGATACTGACTTTATTTGTTAATACTCTGCTAACAATGTGTTCCTTGTCTTATTGTTAAGAATTAATCAGTACATACAGTATATATATATATATATATATATATATATATATATACACACACACACACACACACACACACACACACACACACACACACACACAATCATTCAAAAGTTGAGGTCGGTTTTTAACAAAATGAATACTTTTATTTAGCAAGGATTCATTAAATTGATCAAGAGTGATGGTAAAAATTTATGTTTCAAATAAATGCTGTTCTTTTAAACTTTCTATTCATCAAAGAATCCTTTGATGAGAATCACAGGGGAAATAAATACATTTTTAAATGTATTAAAATTTTAAATTGTAATAACATTTCACAATATTAGCATTTTTATTGGGTGAGCTGTGCATAAGAGACTTCTTTCAAAAAAAAGCAAGAAAGAGTGAAGCGAGTCGTGGCATTTTGTGCTTCCCAGTTATAATATGGTCGTCTAGCAGTGTAAAGCAGTGTAAATCAGTGTAAAGCAGTGTAAAGCAGAGTAAAACAGTGTGTAAAGCAGTGTAAAGCAGAGTAAAGCAGAGTAAAACCATGTAAAGCAGTGTAAAGCAGAGTAAAGCAGTGTAAAGCCATGTAAAGCAGTGTGAAGCAGAGTAAAACAGTGTAAAACAGAGTAAAGCAGTGTTAAGCAGAGTAAAGCAGTGTAAAGCAGAGTAAAACAGTGTAAAGCAGTGTAAAGCAGAGTAAAGCAGTGTAAAGCAGTGTAAAGCAGTGTAAAGCAGAGTAAAGCAGAGTAAAGCAGTGTAAAGCAGAGTAAAGCAGAGTAAAGCAGAGTAAAGCAGAGTAAAGCAGTGTAAAGCAGAGTAAAGCAGAGTAAAGCAGTGTAAAGCAGTGTAAAGCAGAGTAAAGCAGAGTAAAGCAGAGTAAAGCAGTGTAAAGCAGAGTAAAGCAGAGTAAAGCAGAGTAAAGCAGTGTAAAGCAGAGTAAAACAGAGTAAAGCAGTGTAAAGCAGAGTAAAGCAGAGTAAAGCAGTGTAAAGCAGAGTAAAGCAGAGTAAAACAGAGTAAAGCAGTGTAAAGCAGTGTAAAGCAGTGTAAAGCAGAGTAAAGCAGTGTAAAGCAGAGTAAAGCAGAGTAAAGCAGAGTAAAGCAGTGTAAAGCAGAGTTAAAGCAGAGTAAAGCAGTGTAAAGCAGTGTAAAGCCATGTAAAGCAGTGTGTGAAGCAGAGTAAAGCAGTGTAAAGCAGAGTAAAACAGTGTAAAGCAGTGTAAAGCAGTGTAAAGCAGAGTAAAGCAGTGTAAAGCAGTGTAAAGCAGAGTAAAGCAGAGTAAAGCAGTGTAAAGCAGAGTAAAGCAGAGTAAAGCAGAGTAAAGCAGAGTAAAGCAGTGTAAAGCAGAGTAAAACAGAGTAAAGCAGTGTAAAGCAGAGTAAAGCAGAGTAAAGCAGTGTAAAGCAGAGTAAAGCAGAGTAAAACAGAGTAAAGCAGTGTAAAGCAGTGTAAAGCAGTGTAAAGCAGAGTAAAGCAGTGTAAAGCAGAGTAAAGCAGAGTAAAGCAGAGTAAAGCAGTGTAAAGCAGAGTAAAGCAGAGTAAAGCAGAGTAAAGCAGTGTAAAGCAGAGTAAAACAGAGTAAAGCAGTGTAAAGCAGAGTAAAGCAGAGTAAAGCAGTGTAAAGCAGTGTAAAGCAGTGTAAAGCAGAGTAAAGCAGTGTAAAGCAGAGTAAAGCAGTGTAAAGCAGAGTAAAGCCGAGTAAAGCAGTGTAAAGCAGAGTAAAGCAGAGTAAAGCAGTGTAAAGCAGAGTAAAACAGAGTAAAGCAGTGTAAAGCAGAGTAAAGCAGTGTAAAGCAGTGTAAAGCAGTGTAAAGCAGAGTAAAACAGAGTAAAGCAGTGTAAAGCAGAGTAAAGCAGAGTAAAGCAGTGTAAAGCAGTGTAAAGCAGAGTAAAGCAGAGTAAAGCAGTGTAAAGCAGAGTAAAACAGAGTAAAGCAGTGTAAAGCAGAGTAAAGCAGAGTAAAGCAGTGTAAAGCAGTGTAAAGCAGAGTAAAGCAGAGTAAAGCAGAGTAAAGCAGTGTAAAGCAGAGTAAAGCAGAGTAAAGCAGTGTAAAGCAGAGTAAAGCAGAGTAAAGCAGCACAACAAAGCCTCTTTCTCAGCACACAGAGATCTGTGTGATAGTGTGGCGTTCGCTGTGGTCAGACTGAGCTTGTTAGCAGTTCCTCATGCAGCGCTCTCACAGGAGCCATAGAGAAGACGCTATCACTCCCGACACTGAATCCGTTTAGGATGCAGCGAGGGAACGTCTGGAAAAGAAAGAGCAGGGATTGCTGGATGTGCAGCAAGTTTACATCCACAGGCGCATGGCAGCGATCCCAGACTTATAAAGCTCACTGCTCATTCTGCTGCAGATTTCACAGCAAATATTGATGAGTTCAAACATTTGTACTAAAGTGCTACTCTGAAGAGACATATTTTTGAATTATTGTCATCTTCATCTGAGGATTTCATCTGTTTTGGCACACTGCATGACGGACACTTATCAGCTACACAAAACAGCATTTTAGCATATTTAGGTGCCTCGACTATTTTCTTATACAAATCCGATGGGAAGTAAAATCACAAATGAGAACTCTTTAACATCAAACTGTTTCCCAAGAACACAGAGATTAAACTGAGAACAAATGGACACATTAGCCGAAGTCTCCTATATCTCTCTCTTAATTTTACAGTTGCAATATATAAAAAGCCTTGAGAAAATATACATTTACTTGAGAAGCAAGACTGCATGGGATTGTACGATAGAAAATAAATGAGAAACATCTGAGACAAAGTTGATACTTCAATGAAGCAAAGAAGCAAAGCAAACTATGACAAAGAAAACCAATGAAAAATAATTTGAATGTTTAATTCATGTGGTCCTATATTTCAAACAACTCATTCTGTCAACTATTACACTTTAAGAAGTAGTTTTTTTCTCATGTTTATGAGCGTTCACGTGATTTCCCTGGAATAGCTTTATTCAGCTCTATTTCTGAGAACTATTTTCTCATTTTACTCTAGTTTTGTTCTGTTTTATTGATATGCTCTAGGTGTTTATTAGAGGGATTGTGTTTCTTCCACTCTTAATGCCGAGTGATATCCAATTTTCAGAGATACGACACTATTGTCCATATGACTTTAGAAAACCTGCTCAGAACAACAGCAGCAGCAATTATGCTGAAAATATTAATGCAACAGTATGAAGAAATAGCAGACCCATTGAAAACATTTCATGCTTTTGCAATAACAAAGTATACATTCTATGAAAGCTAAGATGCCTTTCCCTCACTTCTTTCACTCTGAATCAGCTTGACGAACAGTTTTCTTCTCTGTGTTGATGCACTTCCTATTGAAATGGCTATTGAACACCTTTCAAAACATGTCAGCTTGTACCACAGAAAAGAGACGCACACTTATACAATAAACTCCAGCCACTTTTTTCAATCAGTTGATGCTTGAGTGAGGAAAAAAAGTATGAGCATTAAAGACCAAAGCCATGATTTTCTATACCATTTTCTCAACACTTGCAAAATAGATGAACTCAAAGCTAAAGCCCAAAAACTCAAATTCTGACGTCATGGGTTTTGAATCTGCTGCATTCAATTTTGCACATGAAAATACAAGCAGTTTAACAGCCAGAATGTGTGCACAAAGGTTTCTTTTGTTAAGGGTATCTTTCTGTAAAGCGCAGACAGTGAGCTGTTAGACGAGCTGGCTTCACACTGAATAACACGTATCAATAAAACAAAACACGCTGTACGGCCAAAACCGACTGAACACAGGTTTATTGAGAGCAACAGTGGAAATTATATTCTTAATAATCATCAAATATCAGCTTAACCAGGTTTATATGAGAATAATCCTCACAACAACAACAAACGTTATACAAATGCTTACAAGAAACGAGGGGAAATGGTAATATTAGAAAGATACACTTAAATTTCAAGATTTTTTTATAATCTGAAAATGACGATGGATGGATGGATGGATGGATGGATGGATGGATGGATGGATGGATGGATGGATGGATGGATGGATGGATGGATGGATGGATGGATGGATGGATGGATGGATGGATGGATGGATGGATGGATGGATTTTTTTACCTAAATGTGTTTCAAATGAGTTAATATAAATGAACTATATTAACTGCATCAACTAAATGTTATTCAGAAACACCTTTGTCTGAAGACGCCTGTGGTTTTCTTTTGCCTTTCGATGTCAAAGCTCTTAATAGAGGAAATCAAACGGAAACAGTGGGATTAATAGTGGCGTGTATAAGACACGGTGTGTGTCCACGGGCAGAAAGCCAGACGCAAATCAATCAGTTGTTGGTTTGGCAGCATTGAGCGTCCAGGAGCACGTGGAGGATTCGTGCAGAACTACACACACGCGTTCAGACCTGGAGTGACACAACTGTGGATTTATGGCAGCGGAGACCAGATGAAATACACAGTTCGGCTCCTCATAGGCTGTGTGTGTGAACACACAACTCCTCTCGAACACACTCCTGTTGTGACGCTGGACGAGGGTTTGTCCACTATATAATATTCCCAGAGTGTTGGAAAAACATATAAATTACAAGCTACTCACAATAATAGTTCTATTACAGCCAAAGTATATGGGGGGTGTATTAACTTTGTTCTGTTATAGAGCAAGGTCCGGGTTTTTTTTATTGAAATGAATACTTTTATTCATCAAGGACATATTGATGAATATTGATGATATATTGATGACATATTGTAGCCTGGATGCCAGCCCGAACCCCGCCCACAACATTTTTTGGTCGGGAAGTTCGGTCTGGACTTGATCCATTGAGGAGTAATTATGATCGGTTCAGAAATCGTCGGGCCAATCAAATTGCCAGGGCGGACAGATGATCTGCAGTTACATAATCATCACGTCATCAAACGTATTTCTTTCAAAAATGCTTTTTGTGTTTGCAAGTACTCCACAAATCCTTAAATTATTTTTGCAACACCGGCAAAGATCGTTAACACTCATTATCTGTTTTTATACTTTTTCCAGAGTGCGTGCATTTGAGTTCTGTTGACAACTATGCATGGCTCAACATACGTCACTTACTGCGTTGCTCTGATTGGTTATAGGTCTATCCAATTGAGTGCAGAGGGTTTTTTTTCCTGGTTGGGTTAAGACACGCCTCATCATCAAAGCCCTATGGAGCAGTATCAGACTCATATTCTCACATTAACAAGTCAGGCTAGACATATTGTAGCCCAACACATAAATTACAAGCTACACACAATTTCAAATAGTTATATTACAGTCAAAGTATATGGGGGAGGAGTGGGGGGGGGGGGGGATTCTGCTGGGTATCTTTATTCTGTTGTCGCGTAAGGTCAGTTTTATTTTAATGAAATTAATACTTTGGTAATACTTTAAAATAAGGTTCATTAGGTAACATTAGTTAACTACATTAGTTAACATGAATTAAGAATGAACAATACTTCTACAGCATTTATTAATCTAAGTTTACATTAATTTCAACATTTACTAATACATTATTAAAAAGGTTATTAACATTAGTACATTAGTTAATGCACTATGAACTAACATGAACAAACAATGAACAGCTGTATTTTTATTAACTAACGTTAACAAAAATTAACTAATAACAAATGTATTGCTCATTGTTAGTTCATGTTAGTTAATACATTAACTAATGAACCTTATTGTAAAGTGTTACCAATACTTTTAGTCATGTGTTTTCTTCAGTTGCAGCGCATTGAGCTCTCTCAGCCACCGTAGAGAACGTCACCTGACAGTCAATTCAACATAAAGGACTCTTGACCCAACCTGATAAGTGGGACATTATTACACACGCCACGATTAAATAGGCTAATTAAATGAAATTACTTTTCCCCTCAGAACATTGTTTTTATTTGTTTCAGAGATCAGCGACACACTGCCACACGTCCACCCCCGCGCATGCTAGCAACAAAACGAACACACAGAAACTAATGTCAATACGCCACACGTCACAACTAAACACACAGGCTTCATATGCAAGCCTTTCATCTACAAGTCTGCAAAAAGCACAGCAAGGAAACGCAAGGCATAAATAATTAAGCAAAGACACAAATTGCTGCGTAACCGTAAGCGTCTGAGAAGCGTGACGTCTGACGGATCCCGATTGAACGGCGCCGCCTTTCCACTCCAGGTGTTGTTATCGTGTATCCGTGTTGGAGACCTTGTGTGTAATGAGTGGTTTATCAGCACGTAACAGGCGTCTTTATAGTAAATCACCAGCGGTAAACAAACCTAGGCGATGACGTGACACTGTACCATGCCAGATAAAGCCATAATTAAACCCACAGCTCTTATCATCACGCAGGGAATTATGTCATTTAAATCTGCGCCTTGTAAAATAGCGGCCTGAACCAATTACTGGAGGCTCATATGTGTCTCTCTCAAATGTCATTTTCATTTCGAGTTTAAATAGTTTGGGTTGATTGCAGTAACCGAAGGGAAAAATTCAATCAGAAATCCATCTATATGTGATGGGGTTCAGATCGCAGATGAAGCTTTCTTCTCTTTATCTGATGTGTTTTAGAGGTGACTGGAAAGTGACTTTAACAAATGTTTCATTTTTCACTTCAGCTGTGTTAAGTTATTCTCTATGAAGCTTATATAAATGTGGTAAACACTAAAATAGCACCATGGTATTAACTGTCAAGAACATGTTAGGTTAGATTTTTCCTCAAAAAGCAAAAAGATTTTGACATTTTAGATACAATTTAGAGATTATGTCAATTTTATTTTCATGACAAGCACCCTTGTCCACCATTATTTTAATTTTTTTCCTAAATGCACATATAAGCTAATCAACTAATAATTTCAGCAAATAAATACAATAGGTGGAACTTCTGGGGGGAAATGTGCTTCATTGTCATTGGGGGGGGGGGGGGGGATTTGAATAATTACAAATCTAGGAAATAAAAATATTTTAATAAATAATAATGTGTGGGTGAAATATGATCCAACTATTTATTTTGAGGGATTCTGTTTTGATGGAAATATAGTACCATGGTATTGGTAATACAGTCGCTTGGAGCACCATGTACATTTAATACAATAATTGAATACATGTAAAATGAATACAATAATTTTCTGTTTTACAATAATCCTAATCTATTTTTTTTTTAAACAAAAAAGAAAAACTGTGCAAATCGTCAAATATACACTTCAGCAACCAAGGTAAATTACCAAGACATGAAACTAGCATGAAACATAGAAAGGAGGGGAAAGCATGTAAATTAGTTGTGATAATAGCATGCATGCCCACACATAATTAAAACACACTGCTGTTAACAATATCTGAGAATGCACCGTCACGATGTGTGTATTATCATGCGCAGAGCTTAAACCAGATTTACTCCTGGCAATCTGCATTACACGTCCAGCGCCGGACACGTTCATTAAGCAGAAATGACCAGCGCTCCATTTGCCTCCAAACTATTCACCCGTGAGCAACAGAAAGGTCACGGCTTGGACGCAGCGGACTCACATCTGGCTGAAAATACAGCGTGAAAAGGCAGTTTGTGATGCGCTTCTGTTGTTGAATGAGGACAGTCTGACCATCTCAAAACTGCACAAATGATGCCAGTGACCGTCCATTCATGTGTCGAGAATGATCTCTCATATTCAACAACAGCTCCCATCACATCAAGCTTCTGCTCAGAGAACGAGCTGATCCTGATGATTGTCAGTCTGTGGGAAACCTCCCATCTTTGGGTTTTAATGACGGAGAACTGGGGCAGTCCGAGACCGGCTCAGATGAATCGTTGTGTCTCTCGGGTATTAACTTACAAAGCCCATTACAGCAGTAAAACAACAGGGGAACGCACGCACAGACCCAGCGCCCCGTCCCGTTTCGACACCAGCCCTAATCTCTCCAAGATATGCATCATTGCATCAAATCCCACTGTATCCTCAGATAAAACGTGTGCGCTTATAACAGTGTGATATTAAACAGATGTGCGGTGGTCATATCATCACTTCTTTACTGTACATTGAAAGAGGAGCTTATACGGCTCACGGGCCTGCGGATTTGCAGCAAACACAGAGAAACACAAGCTCACAACACACAATCTTAGAAAAAAACATTCATTAAGGTTCACCTAGGGTTCTTTAGTCCAACTCACTTCTAAGACCTATTTAAATATTAAATCATTCAGTTAAACTAAACAGCAACACTTATTTCAGATTTTTCTACAGTAAATATACACTTAAGTACTATTCATACATTCAGGAAATAAAGAGTTGATTGGTGACGAATTAAAGATATCAGGGCAAACAGAGTTTTTGTCACATTTATATCCTATAGCAATATCACATAATTAACGTGCACAATATCACACCAGTGCAAATGTGATATTGATTTTATACAACAGTTCAATAAATAAGAAGTTAATATTGTGTTTTATTTTAGACACAATTTATCTACTTTTGGCCTGCAACTACCAAACACGAACAGGTCCTCCACACGATTGGGATTGACCCGACTGGACCACGCTATGAATGAGGATGTCAGGAAGATCATGGGAGTAGCACCAATCACGGAAAAGATGCGAGAAGCCCGCCTCCAATGGTACGGCCATGTGATCCGCAGTGACAAAGAGTCAGTGGTGAGAAGAGGACTGCGGCTCAGCCCTGAGGGGAAAAGGCCATGCGGAAGACTGAAAAAGAGGTGGATGGACCGAATCAAGGAAGACATGAAATACACCAATGCCGCCCCCGAGGATGCTTTGGACCGGAGAAAGTGGAGAAAGGCTTGCCGACAAGCACCTATGCGGGACACACGCGAAGAAGATTATCTACTTTTGCTCAATTTTGTAAACTAAAAAAAAATATTACCCATGAAGCCAGAGCAGAACTGTTGTGCATCTCCGAGCCACACAGCGCTGATTCATTTCTGAATGAATCTGTGTTTTGAGTGAATCAATCGAGTGAACCAATGATTCAATTGTCCATTCACACAGAGAGTCATTTACTTAATTCCTGAATGAATCAGCCATTTGAGCGAATCGAATAAATGAATGATTCAATGATTTACTCATTTAGACATTTACCGCCACCAACTGGCAATTTGAGATTTTTATTAAGAGTATGACTTCATTAAAAAAAAAAAAAAGATTAATTAAAAAAACCCATTAAAGGTACAGTTCACCCAAAAATGAAAATTATTTATTCACCCTCATGGCCGTAGAAGCCTATACGTGTATGTGTAATAAATTCTATGTTGAATAAAATTCTCTAAAGCTTTTATTTGATGCTTTTCTCATTTAACACAACAATGACTTTTTGGGGGGTAAAACCAATTTTGATGTGCGATTAATTAGTATTGTGTAATTAATTAGATTTTAAAAAATATCTTTAATCACTTGACACCCCTAAAAAAAATGTGTGTGTGTGTGTGTGTGTGTGTGTGTGTGTGTGTGTGTGTGTGTGTGTGTGTGTGTGTGTGTGTGTGTGTGTGTGTGTGTGTGTGTGTGTGTGTGTGTGTGTGTGTGTGTGTGTGTGTGTGTGTGTGTGTGTTTTTCATTGTTTGTTTGTTTGTTTAATTTTTTTGGCTTTGGTGCAGAAACCAAAAAATAACAATTTTGAGCAAAGAGAACGAGCCACGTTCGCTATAGAGTGTGAATGTAGCCCTATAGACATATATATGCACATAAAACCAAACACGGTCCTTTATGACAAGAAAGAAATTCAGAGCACATACACTTCAGGACACAGCAAGACACAAATCCAGAAATGATTAAAATCTGGATGTTCAATTGTCAAGGCATACATGCTGAAACAGCGGCCATATCTACAAATGTTTTTACGTAAACATTCATACTTAAACCCATCGAGCATCTCCCACACTATAATGAATGCTATCCTTTCTTTAAAAAAAACACATTATATTCATGTTATTGTCAGCGACTTATTTATGCATGTAGCATAATCTGACACAACGCAAAGCACATAATAACAGGCTGAAACATTCATCTGCATGTGCTATAGTGATGCATGCATGCGTATGCACTCATAAACCGCTCCATACATGCTTGCATGGACATAATGCCATCTATACAGCTTTTGTGTTGTCACTCATTTACATTTTAACAAAAGAGTATACACTCTAGCAAAAAGGAAATCAACAGTGCATTATCAATCTGAGACTGTGTTTCTATATGAATGTATATCGTTACTGATTTTCAGGCTGAAAGTGCTGATCTAGAATCTGGGCTCTCGTGTCTTATTATATTAACTGTGAGACGAGAGACTCACCGACCTCAGCACAGCTCCCTGAGGAAAATCATATTGCTGTTTCATAGAGTCTTAATAGAGTTCTTAGTTTAGTGGTGGACCACCGATATGAGTTTCCCAATACCAGTAGATACTGGCCAGCAGATATATCACCCCATAACCCAAGCCTGGTCTCCCACTGAAGCTCAGCAGGGTTGAGTCTGGTCAGTGTCTGGATGGGAGACTCCTGGGTAAAGCATGTTTCTGCTGGAAGAGGTGTTCGTGAGGCCAGCAGGGGGCGCTCACCCTGTGCTCTGTGTGGGGCCGAAAACCCCTGTAGAGTGACGGGACACTACTGTTAAAGAGCACCCTGTGTGTGTGTGGTGTTGTGTGTGTGTGTGTGTGTGTGTGTGTGTGTGTGTGTGTGTGTGTGTGTGTGTGTGTGTGTGTGTGTGTGTGTGTGTGTGTGTGTGTGTGTGTGTGTGTGTGTGTGTGTGTGTGTGTGTGTGTGTGTGTGTGTGTGTGTGTGTGGGGTGTGTGTGTGTGTGTGTGTGTGTGTGTGTGTGTCTGTGTGTGTGTGTGTGTGTGTGTGTGTGTGTGTTGTGAAGATTCCCCCTTCAATGTAAAGTGTTTTGAGTGCAGAGAAAAGCGCTACAGTATAACGAATTATTATTATTATCACTAGAGAGGCTGATGTGATGCGGATTAATATCATGTAATATTAATATCGCATAATATCATGATCTTATGTGATATAAGATCATACAGAATACTGTACACCGAAATGAAAATTCTGAACCGAAAACGAAATTTCTGGATGTGCTTGGCCAAAAAACAAAATTGTAAAATTATTTAAACCAAAAAATTTACTTTTTAAATATTTTCATGAATTTAAATGAATCTGAAAATTCTGAAAATCTGAAAATAAAATGGTCAAAAATGGTCTATTGAAATGAATTCATAAAACTTTAACAATTTAAAAATCTATTACAAATGTTATTAAAACTTTCAGCAAAAGATTGTATTTTTATTTCTGATAAGATACAGAACAACTGAACTTGTATTAAAACATGAACGTAAAAATATCTTGATTAAATCATATTGCTTTATTATTAATAATAATAATAGTTTATTATTGCTGTTGTTGTTTGAGAAGTACATTTTATTACATAATAATAATATATTTCTGTCAACGTTTATTTTGGCTGTTTATTTTTGATGATTTCAGCCCTCCAAACTATTTAATCCAAAACCCAAATGTCTGTTTGTGAAGTTGTGAGCATCATTAACACAGACAGGAGGAGGAGAATCTCCCTGTGCTTCCGTTTGATCAAATTAATGTCTAGGAGAAACAATCGCCATATCAAAGAGATCTTCTTTCCCACCCGCAGTATTATCTCCCTCTGCAGAGCCGTTTGTGTGATTTAGTCGAGCTTTTAACTTCACACACACACACACACACACACACACACACACACACACACACACACACACACACACACCTGAGCTGTGGACCATCAGCTGGAGTCGTGCAGCCTGACAGCAGGCAAGCTTTCTTTTCTCTTTCTTTCTTTCATGCCACCATCATTTTGGTTCAGTCTATCCACACACACACACACACACACACACACAGTCACTGAAACACTGCCATCCTCAAGTCAGCACTCAAGTCGGCATTAGAAATCTCAATGCATCTGCAATAATGCCAGTAAATACTGTTTTCTGCAGTAATATCGCATGGATGAAGTTTCGAATGTCATGGAGCGACTGATCAGAACAACATGCTAAATAAACATGCATGGAAATCACAACTCTACTTCTCTAATGTCACATTTAAAAAGAAAGTGTATATTTAACAAGGAAGAAAATATTACAGGGCTGATTTGATCCATTAATGCATGAAAGATCATGAAGACAAACAGAATAATGTTCACAATAAGACAAATTCATAAAGACAAACTGTGTACAGAAAATACAATTTATTTACTACTGTATTTTTTGTTGCATTTTTTATTTATTATTATGTATTTATTTTATTTTTTTGCATAATAATGACGATAATTTCTGGGTGAAAATGTGCTTCATCCTATAATTAATGTTAAACATTATAATATATTATAATATATTTTATTATATATTATCATGTTATGTTATATTATATTATAGTATATTATAGTATATTCTATTCTATTATTATATTATATTATATTATAATAATCTTATGGAAAATATAAACAATGTGGGGGCAAAATATGATCCAGTTAAAAATGTACTTTCCTAATTGGTTTCATAATAGAAAAACATTAAGAGAATAAATAGGAAAGTAATTAGACTTCAAAATTACAACAAAAAAACTAATATTAAATCTTCATAATATTTATTTATCTACTAATTACCAAGTTTTGTTTTTTGCAATGGAAAAACTTCAAAACAACAACATCCACACACACAAAAACAAGGCTTTAAATTTTTAGCAATGTGTCTATGTTTTAATAAAATGTTAATTTTTCCTATTTTCCATACAGACAGTCTAGTTTTTGGGAGTAAAAATAAAAAAGTGATTGAATTTGAAAGGCTGACTCATATCATGAGTAATACGGTCATTATTTCACACCCCATCAGCAGAGCCGAATAAAGACTGAAGTCCTCGTGCCTGGGTCGATGGAGGGCCGTATACACGAGTGGGACCCAGGCGCTGCCTCAGAGCACCTGATCAAAGCTTGGCTTAGATGGCAGGGCTCGTGTCAGACTCGTGATGTAGGGTCTCCGGCTTGACCAAACGCCACTCGCTCACAAAGTCAACACGCATTCGCAGAGATTGGAATTCCTCAAAATGTGCCCGGGCCGTCCGCAATAGCCATAATCAAATATGAATGGCTCCGGTAATACAGCCGCGCTCTGGAAAGATAGAGGTGAACAACGGGCAATAACTCAACAAGATGAATCATTTTCAGGGAGATGTTTGGTATTGAGGGCTTATTTTTGATGGGACGACGCAGTTCATCCTATCGGAGGGTTTTGCCTCTGAGCTTCTGCTTGGGTCACGGTTCAGGATGATTCTTCAGCATTTGGGCGAGTCACTGACCATCCGGTTTCCCAGAGGCTTAAGAACATGACAGAGAACGCTGAGTCCAAACACACACTCTGAGAAATTATGGGTTAAAAATAACACAACTTGGGTTGTTTTATAACCTAACCACTGGATCAATATTGCACCAGACCAACAGTAGTTAATTTGACCCAGCAAGATTGGTTGGTCATTTTTTAACCCAACAGATGAGTTAAATATTCTACCCACATACTGGGTCAAATTAAATACAATTCTTGGTTGATTCAACTACATATTTGTTATAAAGGGTACCCAAATGCTGGGTCAAATTAATTACAATTCTGGGTTGATTCAACTACATATTTGTTGTAGTGTACCCAAATGCAGGGTCAAATTAATTACAATTATGGATTGATTCAACAACTTATTTGTTATATAGTGTACCCAAATGCTGGGTCAAATTAATTACAATTCTGGGTTGATTCAACTACATATTTGTTATAGTGTACCCAAATGCTGGGTCAAATTAATTACAATTCTGGGTTGATTAAACTACTTATTTGTTATATAGTTTACCCAAATGCAGGGTCAAATTAATTACAATTCTGGGTTGATTCAACTACTTATTTGTTATATAGTGTACCCAAATGCAGGGTCAAATTAATTACAATTCTGGGTTGATTCAACTACATATTTGTTATAGTGTACCCAAATGCTGGGTCAAATTAATTACAATTCTGGGTTGATTCAACTACATATTTGTTATAGTGTACCCAAATGCTGGGTCAAATTAATTACAATTCTGGGTTGATTCAACTACTTATTTGTTATATAGTGTACCCAAATTCTGGGTAAAATTAACCCATATGCGATATTAATTCTAACACATTACAGTACAATTTAAGAAAATAAATGGCAATAGACTATTATTTAGACGAGCGCTCGGTGTGTGGACTCACTCTGGTGATGATGTGATGACGTTCGAAGCACAAACAAACAACCCACGTGCTGGGTCAACCGATGCATGTTGGGTTGATGGATTTTGACTCAATGCATGAGTAGCACAAATAACCCAAATTCCATATAAATAACCCATAATGAGTAAAATATTTCATAACCCAGCGGTTGATGAAACAATCCAGCTGTTTTAGTGAGCACACTCTGAGAAAAGCTGGGTAAAATATGGACAAACCAAGCGTTGGGTTCAATTTTAGAATTTTTACATTTTTAACCCAACGATTGGGTTTGGCCATATTTGACCCAAATGCATTTTTTAGAGTGCATCCAGCATGAATGGAGATGGGTTTCAGAGAAAAGCCTGTAGCTACACATGACCCGCTCCAGACCTGAAGTGAACACAGAGGATGGAAACCTGCATAATTCTGCAGCATTTTTACAATTTAAGATCGGCTGGTGACGGAAAGTTTTCAAGAGGGAAGAAATGAAACCGAGAGAGAAAAAAAGACCTGAGAGGTTCAATTCCAAAAGCAAAGTCAATATAAAATGACTTCTACAACCCATTTTACTTTTATAATATGATGTTTTTGATTTCATGTTAACTTCTTCTGAAAGTAGATCTCTTTCATATCGCATATATATGATGTTGCATATATTATCCAACATTATCCACATTCAGCTATATGTGTATATATACTATATAGTATAGCAAATCTCAACTCCTTTCTTGTATTAAAATGTAAACTATACACTCTAAAAAGTGCTGGGTTGTTTTGGGTCAAATATGGACAAACCCAGCTGTTGGGTAAAATTTTTACATTATATTTTAACCCAAAGTTTGGGTTTGTCCATATTTGACCCAAAGTTGGGTTAAAACAACCCAACACTTTTTAGAGTGTATTATTACCCATCTCTTTAAATAAAGCACTGGATATTCACTGAAATAAAATTTGGATTTACTTTGAAACAATTTTCACTATATTGCTTGAAAATTTCACAAATAATTACATATCATCGCAAAACTATATTATCGTCCAGCTCTAGTCTGCTAAATGTGACGAATGCCATGAATATATTAATATGGTATAAACATTATCAGTGAAACCATGTGCATTGTGAAAGTACTAACAAACTAGTTTGAAAGCACTAACAAAGACAAATAAATTTGACATGACATATTTCTTAGACAGCACTGAGATTAGATAAAGAGCAAATGGAGCAAAGTCTCTTGCTTCTTCTGTAAAGAGTCCAGAAACTGTTTCTCAGATTTGCCAAGATACCAAAGTCTCAATATGAACTCAACAAATTCTCCCGAGAACAAATGACCTGAGCTATCCGTCTGTCAGGGTTGCTGTGCAGGTAGCCGAAGACGAGGACACGGAAACTGCAGTTTATGAGATTTTTTTAACAAACTTAAACTTCCAAAAACATACAGAAACAAAAGAACAAAACTCCAGGAATTCAGGAAACACACAACCATTCAAAGACGACGACCAACAAACACTGAGGGAAAACACAGGGCTTAAATGAACTGAACCAAACGAGATAATTAACTGAAAACAGGTGCAGAGAATCTGAACAAACGAGGAGCGGGAAAAACTAACAGGACTAAACCAAAATCACAAAGACAGGGGAAAACGATCTCAAAACATAACTAAACACATAGAATCGTGACAGTACCTCCCCCCTCCCCGAAGGCGCGTCCTCGCACCGTATAACATCCAATTGGGTGGGAGGGTGGGCGCCCTGGAGGCTGACGAGGGCATGGTGCAGGTCCAGGAAGCCTCCAGGGCGGAGCAGGCTGTGGGCGTGGCCACGACAGTGCAGGCTGTGGGCGTGTGCAGGCTGTGGGCGTGGCCACGACGGTGCAGGCTGTGGGCGTGGCCAGGGCGGAGCAGGCTGTGGGCGTGGCCAGGGCGGAGCTGTGGGACCCTCGGGCGTCCAGGGCGGAGCTGTGGGACCCTCAGGCGTCCAGGGCGGAGCTATGGGACCCTCGGGCGTCCAGGGCGGAGCTGTGGGACCCTCGGGCGTCCAGGGCGGAGCTGTCGGACCCTCGTGCGTCCATGGCGGTGAGGACCCTTCGGGCGGCCATGGCGTTGAGGACCCTTCGGGCGGCCATGGCGTTGAGGACCCTTCGGGTGGCCATAGCGGTGCAGGCTTTTCAGGTGGCCACGGCGGTGAAGACCCTTCGGGTGGCCACGGCGGTGAAGACCCTTCAGGTGGCCACGGCGGTGAAGACCCTTCAGGTGGCCGTGCTGGTGAGGACCCTTCAGGTGGCCACGGCGGTGAGGACCCTTCGGGCGGCCATGGTGGTGTTATTCTTTCAGGCCTCCATGGGTCCTTGGCCGGCCACGGCGAAGGTGTATAGCCCCCCCCCCACCCCCAAAATTTTCTTGGGGAGAAGGACAGGCTCAGGAACGGGAACAGACTTGATGTCAACGGGCTCTGGCGCTGGGTCAACGGGCTCTGGCGCTGGGTCAACGGGCTCTGGCGCTGGGTCAACGGGCTCTGGCGCTCGCGCTGGGTCAACGGGCTCTGGCTCTGGCGCTGGGTCAACGGGCTCTGGCTCTGGCGCTGGGTCAACGGGCTCTGGCGCTGGGTCAACGGGCTCTGGCGCTGGGTCAACGGGCTCTGGCGCTGGGTCAACGGGCTCTGGCGCTGGGTCAACGGGCTCTGGCGCTGGCGCTGGGTCAACGGGCTCTGGCTCTGGCTCTGGCGCTGGGTCAACGGGCTCTGGCTCGGGCTCTGGCGCTGGGTCAACGGGCTCTGGCGCTGGGTCAACGGGCTCTGGCGCTGGGTCAACGGGCTCTGGCGCTGGGTCAACGGGCTCTGGCGCTGGGTCAACGGGCTCTGGCGCTGGGTCAACGGGCTCTGGCGCTGGGTCAACAGGCTCTGGCGCTGGGTCAACGGGCTCTGGCGCTGGGTCAACGGGCTCTGGCGCTGGGTCAACGGGCTCTGGCTCTGGGTCAACGGGCTCTGGGTCAACGGGCTCTGGCTCAACGGGCTCTGGCTCAACGGGCTCTGGCTCAACGGGCTCTGCCTCAACGGGCTCTGGCTCAACGGGCTCTGGCTCAACGGGCTCTGGCTCAACGGGCTCTGGGTCAACGGGCCCTGGCTCTGGGTCAACGGGCCCTGGCTCTGGGTCAACGGGCCCTGGCTCTGGGTCAACGGGCCCTGGCTCTGGGTCAACGGGCCCTGGCTCTGGGTCAACGGGCCCTGGCTCTGGCTCTGGGTCAACGGGCCCTGGCTCTGGGTCAACGGGCCCTGGCTCTGGGTCAACGGGCCCTGGCTCTGGGTCAACGGGCCCTGGCTCTGGGTCAACGGGCTCTGGCTCATCATGGGACTCGAAACTGGACGGGGCCAGCACATCAGGGGACTCGGAACTGGACGGGGCCAGCACATCAGGGGACTCGGAACTGGACGGGGCCAGCACATCAGGGGACTCGGAACTGGACGGGGCCAGCACATCAGGGGACTCGGAACTGGACGGGGCCAGCACATCAGGGGACTCGGAACTGGACGGGGCCAGCACATCAGGGGACTCGGAACTGGACGGGGACAGCACATCAGGGGACTCGGAACTGGACGGGGCCAGCACATCAGGGGACTCGGAACTGGACGGAACCAGCATTTCAGGGAGCTTGGGGCTGGACTCATGCTCTGGCGGGCAGGCGACGGTCTCTGGCTGGACGGTCTCTGGCTGGACGGTCTCTGGCTGGACGGTCTCTGGCTGGACGGTCTCTGGCTGGACGGTCTCTGGCGGAAGAAGCTCAGGAAGGTCATCAAATGGGTCAGACTCAGGCTCTGGTTGGCAGGCGACGGTCTCTGGCTCTGGCGGGCAGGCGATGGGCTCTGGGCATACCGGATTTGGAACTGAATGGAGTGGGAGATCCTCTACCAGGTAGTTGGATCCACATGCCCACAGCGTGTGATCCACAAACTCCAAGAATGACAGATTTAGGTCCTTGACAAGAATTATCTGGGCGAGAGGGTCTTTTAATCCACCCCAGAAACTCTTTGTCAGTTCCTCTTCCTCCAGCGTCACATCATCGTAGAGCTCGAGATATCGTCCCGCATACTCCTCAAGAGAAAGCTCCTCTTGGAAGAGGATTGGGTTTTCAAAGGGGCTCACCTCCTTGTGTTTCCTCCTTCGGCCCATTTTCAGATTTTTAAGGTTGGTCGTTCTGTCAGGGTTGCTGTGCAGGTAGCCGAAGACGAGGACACGGAAACTGCAGTTTATGAGATTTATTTAACAAACTTAAACTACCAAAAACATACAGAAACAAAAGAACAAAACTCCAGGAATTCAGGAAACACACAACCATTCAAAGACGACGACCAACAAACACTGAGGGAAAACACAGGGCTTAAATGAACTGAACCAAACGAGATAATTAACTGAAAACAGGTGCAGAGAATCTGAACAAACGAGGAGCGGGAAAAACTAACAGGACTAAACCAAAATCACAAAGACAGGGGAAAACGATCTCAAAACATAACTAAACACATAGAATCGTGACACCGTCGTCCTCTCACTATCTGCATCTATTTTTACTTCTTCTTCAACAGAGGAACATGCTTAAACCAAGCGGCAACATTCTAATCTGAGAAATGAAGCCTACCCAGAAGTGCGAAAAACTGCAATACATGTAAACTCCGCTAGGGGCCGGTCCCAAAAAGGAGCAAATGTCCATAGACCCCCATGTTAAAATGTCCGTTTTCACAGCATAAATTCATGTTTTTACAGGTTGGTCCCATGGACTTTTATTGCATTTTTCGATAGGTTCCGAGTGCCTGACAACTGTGAGGGGGGTGATTTTTTTTTCTAACTCGTTAGTTTAGATCGTATTTAGATATAAAATGTATGACAAATAAGGGCGTGGTTAACTTTGATTGACAGCTGATAACGGGCTGCGCGGAGTGGAATTCCTGAAATGTGACGTCTCGGCCATGATCTGACCCAACACATCACACCACCTCTGTATCTTTTCAGAAAAGATTTTCTAAAATGGTGCCGCCCATACCCCCATAAACGGCTTAAAAAAACATTCTTTACAAAGTCTATCGGTGACGTCACAGACGCGTTGTTCATATTTTTTACAGTCTATGGGTTAAACTCAGAACTCATTTCTATCAAGAGACATTAAAGCAATAGTTCACCCCAAAATGTAAACTCTGTCAGTAATTACTCTCCCTCATGTTGTTCAACCCCGTAACGCTTTCGTTCATCTTCGGGACACAAATGAAGATATTTTTGATTAAATCTGAGAGCTGGGTCACTCTTCCATAGGCTTCTAACGGATTGAAACTTGCCGGCCCAGAAAAGTTATTAAAGACATCGTTAAAATAGTCCAAGTGACTACAGTGGCTCAACCTTAAGTTTATCAAGCGACGAGAATACTTTTCGTGCGCAAAAAACAAACAAAAATAACGACTTTATTCAAGAATTCATTTCCTTCTCTGTCGGCCTCGAGATAGTTCACGTAGTGTAACAGCGCAGCGCTTCTGTGTTATATGTCACACGTAGACAGTGTGTGTGTGTGTGTGTGTGTGTGTGTGTGTGTGTGTGTGTGTGTGTGTGTGTGTGTGTGTGTGTGTGTGTGTGTGTGTGTGTGTGTGTGTGTGTGTGTGTGTGTGTTTCTTTTAATATCAGTCTAATGCATTAAGCCATGATAGCATTTCAGAACGTCCCCGATGACGCGGATTTTGTGACATCATCACAAAATAGAAGTCCTATTTCATTGGCTAGGCGCCAACCAATAAAACAGCTCGTTTGAACACCCTTGCTCTCGCCCCCCCCCCCTCCCTCTCTCTCTCGCCGCCACTGAGTTGCAAGTGCACAAGTTAGTTTTGCATCTAATATATCGTGAAAAGAGTAGCAAAAGTCAAGGCGCGAAATTTGATTTTGCAGTGACAGATTTGAGAAGTTGCAAGTGCCTAATTGAGCTTGTACTGCAAATGTGAATGTAAGATTGAGTGCAAATATATATTTCAAGTTGATCTTGTCATTGTATTTCTGTGAATGGCCTTTTACACATTTCTGACTACTTGTCTGCAGCTTCAAATTCAGAATACAGGTTTGTGACTATTGTCTGTGAGTGCAAATTTCATCATTCAACATCAGATTTTTATTTTACAGGTCTTCACATTGGAGTGTAAGTTTTAGCATATAAGTACGAATATTTATTGTACAAGTTCTCAAATTCACATCTACGTGCTCTCGAGTTTTGCTACTAATTTACCTTCATATAGAAGCTTATGGAGGAGTGATCCAGATCTCAGATTTAATCACAAATATCTTCATTTGTGTTCTGAAGATGAACGAAAGTCTTAAAGGGTTGAACAACATGAGGTAGAGTAATTACTGACAGAATTGTTCATTTTGGGGTGAACTATCCCTTTAATTCTCCTGAGCAATAACCTTTGAGCAACACAACTGTCCTCGGGTAACTCAAAGCAATCGCAGATGGCCTGTTTAGTGCTGCTAAATTACTATTGAAAATCTACAGCTTTCCACTGAATACCATGAAAATAAATTATGGTTAATATACTTATTTATATATATTTTGTTTGTGCGTGTGCCAGGAAGCACTGCGGGCGACGTGTGGACCATTGACAGAGCAACAAAGCAGAGCGGCTCTCTTTCTCCAGAAAACACATCCATGTCTGCTGCAACTCATAAAGAAGCCCGTGTGAGACACTGTAACATGTATTTACTGCCGTCTCCTCAGACAAATGCCAACTCATCCAGCCAAGCTAAATTACCATGGTAACATCCGACTGGATGACCAACATCGACGGGAAAGAAGAGAACTACACTCTGAAACTGTGAAGAGGGACTCGATTTCACATTAGATCATTTTCATTCCAGTCAAAACCGGCAGATTTCACTTTCACGTCTCTTTATGATGATCGATCATGTACAGTGGGATCCAAAAGTGAGGAAAATGCTGCTTTTTTATGTCAATGTGTCATGCAACATTTTTCATCAAAAATTGTAGGGTGCAATGGGGCTACATCCTAAGAAAAATGTGCTTTTCACTGCTCTCATAGTGTAAGATTGGAGAAAAAATATTTATGTTTTTATTGAACATTGATGGAGCAACAGATTCTGTGTGAAAATAAATCATAAAAGTGTTTTTTTTATCTTATAAAAATATGTGGTGGCAAGGTTGGCCTTTTACCCCACAGACACACGGGGCAAAATACACACATTATTTATACAAATACTTAAGCTAAAATTATGTTTAAGTTAATACTTGTTCAAAACAATCACTTTAGCAAAGTTGTTACGATTTTTGGTAAAGCTTTACAGTAGTAACAAGTAAATATGATATTTTATTATAGCCTATGATATAAATAATAGCTTGCTGAAGACACACTCATTAACTCATCTGCAACGGGCCATATCTGTGGCAAATATCTGTCATATATCTGTGGCCAATATCTGTCATATCTGCGGCGAATATCTGTTATCTTTCTGTCATTTCTGTGGCGAATATCTGTCATATCTGTGGCGAATATCTGTCATATCTGTGGCGAATATCTGTCATCTATCTGTCATATCTGTGGCGAATATCTGAATATCTGTCATTTCTGTGGCGAATATTTGTCATATCTGTGGCTAATATCTGTCATATCTGTGGCGAATATCTGTCATATCTGCGGCGAATATCTGAATATCTGTCATATCTGTGGCGAATATCTGAATATTTGTCATATCTGTGGCGAATATCTGAATATCTGTCATATCTGTGGCGATATTCTGTCATATCTGTGGCGAATATCTGTCATTTCTGTGGCGAATATCTGTCATATCTGTGGCGAATATCTGAATATCTGTCATATCTGTGGCGAATATCTGTCATATCTGTGGCGAATATCTGTCATTTCTGTGGCGAATATCTGTCATATCTGTGGCGAATATCTGTCATATCTGTGGCGAATATCTGTCATATCTGTGGCTAATATCTGTCATATCTGTGGCGAATATCTGTCATATCTGTGGCTAATATCTGTGGCGAATATCTGAATATCTGTGGCTAATATCTGTCATATCTTTGGCGAATATCTGTGGCGAATATCTGAATATCTGTGGCTAATATCTGTCATATCTTTGGCGAATATCTGTGGCGAATATCTGAATAACTGTCATATCTGTGGTGAATATCTGTCATATCTGTGGCGAATATCGGTCATATCTGTGGTGAATATCTGTCATTTCTGTGGCGAATATCTGTCATATCTGTGGGGAATATCTGTCATATCTGTGGCGAAAATCTGTCATATCTGTGGCAAAAATCTTTCATATCTGTGGCTAATATCTGTCATATCTGTGGCGAATATCTGTCATATCTATGGAGAAAATCTGTCATATCTGTGGCAAAAATCTTTCATTTCTGTGGCTAATATCTGTCATATCTTTGGCGAATATCTGTCATATCTTTGGCGAATATCTGTGGCGAATATCTGAATATCTGTGGCTAATATCTGTCATATCTTGGGCGAATATCTGTGGCGAATATCTGAATATCTGTGGCTAATATCTGTCATATCTTGGGCGAATATCTGTCATATCTGTGGCGAATATCTGAATATCTGTCATATCTGTGGCGAATATCTGAATATCTGTCATATCTGTGGTGAATATCTGAATATCTGTCATATCTGTGGCGAAAATCTTTCATATCTGTGGCGAAGATCTGTCATATCTGTAGTGAATATATCAATATCTGTCATATCTGTGGCAAATATCTAACCTGACTCCGCCAGATGGATTTGCTCCGCATATCCATCTGGAAACCTTCCGTTGAAGTAGTTTTGGTAAGGGGCGAAAATACTGGTTAGCTGATTGGCCTATGTTGGTGATAGACGGGCCAAATCAACCAATCAGATCAACGAAGCATATGAGAGCGACGACGAAAACACAACCACAAGCCAGGCTACTCTTGCTGCTGCAGGTAAAGGCTCGTTAGCTCTGTAATTCCGTAATAACTCTGTAATTCCGATAAAACTTGCTCGATAGCCACACTGATGTTAGTTTCATCCGCTGAAGCCGCCATGTTCTTAAGACTGAACTGTCGCGCTTCTCGTTGCGTCACACCTCAACCCGCCTCAAAGCCAACGCTGATTGGACGTTCGTTTGGTGAACTGCTCCCAAATTTTCTTTAACGGAAAGTATCCAGACTGATCTGCGAGTGAAACCTTGAAAGCTCGCGAGATCAGGATGGTCTCACGAGGCTAGCAAATATCTGCATATCTGTGGTGAATATCTGAATATCTGTGGCGAAAATCGTTCATATCCGGCTACCGGTGTAACACGTTTATTTCTTTACCCTTTTAGGAGGAGTAAATTTTACATATGTGTCTTCAACAATCGGATACATTTACACTTGTCCAGTTTCGTTCGGTATGCGTGTGAAACCACCGCATGAAGTGATCGGAGTTAAATCCGTCTGGAAAGCGTTTCAGAGGGATTTACACCTGGTCTTTTCACGATCAGATAGATATCCATTTAGAGAAAACGTGTGAAGTGACCAGGAGTGCCATAAGCTCAACATTTCCTACATTACATGCTAATAGCAGCACGTCTCACAGGTCTTAAAAGATTTTACTTAGCGCTTCTACCGCTACATGCAAAACATGAATAAATAAGCATGCACAGTGCTTTTTGGGCTCTGTTGCATACCAGAATCGTTTTATTTGGTCCATATTCAAATGAAGGCTCGTTCTCAAGCGTACCGTTTTGAATAACAGTAATACAGCCTGACAGAGTAATGACAGTGATTATTGAATTATTGTTGTGGTGCTCCAAAAAACGCACTTGAAAAAGCCACTTGACCTGCATGTAATCACTGTCACCTGAAAAATACACACAGCTTTTAATTTTATTCCAATGCTGTTTGCATGCTTCACAACTGAGGCACAGGTAGCAGCCGGAGAATAATGACAGAGGCAAACTCGTGTTCATTCGAATAATACGCTCTTTATTTCAAAGCTATAAAGCCTTGTGGATAACAGACTGAGGATGAACTGAATGAAAAGTGAGGTTTGAAACAAAGCCAATTCTCTGTTCAAATCAACATTCCTGTGTTAATATGTGTGCAAAACATCATAACTTGCTCTGCATCTAAAGCTATTTCCATGTCTGCTGATGTCACTACAGCCACAATGTGTTATTGGATGATGCAGGTTTAAATAGAAAATAAGCCATTGTTTTAGCAAAATATTAAGGTTTCGCAACCTTCTAATATGGAACTCACACTTTTCATGATCCAAATCCATATAATGTATAAATCAAATGTATAAAATCAAAAATAAAATATCTTGTTTCACTCTGAATTACATCACATTACAGAAATAATCAAAGTAATCAAAATAATTGACACTAATACACACCTCTGACATTGCTCTTGTTCAGGCGGGAAAAAAAGTGAAATACGAAAAAGCAAGTGCTAAATTAATGTAATGTCTCAAATAGAACGTCCATTTATTGTGTTTTTGTTTTTAAGTAGAGCAAATGCAGCCAGAAATTGTCAGTTAAAAAGTCACTTTAATTCAATGTGTTGCTAGAGGTTTCTTTGAAAATATTCGAAAGCAAAACAAAATCTCAATGTGATATAAATGTGTATATTTTTTCAGAATAATATGACTTTGCTTATTTAAACACAGATCCCATATTTCTCAAACATTTTCAGACCCCCTCCTTTCTATGTTTCTTTCAACCAAAGAGTCCCTACAATAAAAATACTGTATGTTTCGCTGAACACTGGATGCAAAAGCCTTGTTGACTAGGCTACAGATATATAAAGATTCAATTAAGTTTTTAATGTGTTTACCTTTACAATAAGATGAAGCTGTTATCAGTGCTAAATGTTAAGCAAACTCTTCTGCTCTGCTGTGAAACTTCACCAGATTCATATCGCCCACTCTGCTTTACAACAACAGTGAGAAAGCAGGCGTTGTTTCACGGCGACTGGGTGAAAAGCCCACACAGTCAGGAAGGCCGGAAACATGGGGGGGTCGCGTTCCTTTGGCATAAACCGGATCTCGGAGCAGGTGTGGGACCATAACACAGCAGATAATTTAAGCAAAGGTCTGCGGCAGAGGCACCTAAAGCAGGTGCAAAACTGCAAACTCCAGACCCAGATCAATTAAACGGGCCTGATGGTCCTCCTTGCAGGACTCATAAAAGCGCTCTCATTTGTAACCCATATCTGTCATCTCTACCGCCCCTCAGGCAACATACATCAACGTCCCCCCCCCCTCGCCGTCCCGCTGCGCTAAGGTTTATACTCAGACTCAGTAAAAGGTAATCAATGTTGTCCGTGGCACGTCGCTTCTTCCACACGATCTATCAAAGAGGGCCGTGTGTCCGAGCCTTTAGTCTGAGGACCCGAAGGCGACACTGCCAGTCACGAGACATAAATCAAGATGAATCTATAACACATTAGTTTATGTGAGTTTGCAGCATGTATGTGCTTGTATGGAAAATATGCGCTACTGGCCTCTATCACATATCAACATAGCTGTCAATAAATGCATGCGAATGCAATGACACTCAAAAATACTGCCACATCACTCTGTTTATAATTGCATGGCAGCATTAAAATTTTATGTGATAATTACATGCAAGCTGGAATGCACTGACGCAACTCAGGTTTCATTAGCGGCAGATAATCCGAGGGCGCAACACTTTAAGGCATCTCTGGACATACATCACTCGCCTAATTGGATAATCTAAATCACTGATTGGATATCGAGTTCCAATGCGGGCTCCAAGGGGCCCGATGGGGAGCTGGGTAAATGACAACAATCAGTGAGAACAGAGCCGAGGCGCTTGAGGATTAAACTGAGATCATGTCGACACACACAACAAGGGGCAAACAGCCACCGGTTCATGAACGAGAGACGAAACTCTGTCAACACACAACTAAACTGAGTTTTCCCACACACGTAGAAGACATGAAGGCATGTGCTCGCTCAGGAGACAAACCTTTAGAGATGTCGACGTATCGATGTGGATAAGTACCACGCGGTCAGGATGCCTTGCTCTTACGGGAAACTACAAGATAAAGCAAACGTGTAAACGTGCAGTAGGGAATGCGGTTTGAAGCAATCCAAACACACAGAAAATCAATCATGGGTGCAGAGATAGACTGTACCTAATAGTGACATTTCTTTACTTATTGAAAAAAGATCATTCATTTTGGACAAATTAAAACTAAGACATCTATTGAATAAAGACTGCATGATGCACTTATGATGTGGTGAATCACTAAAGAGCCACTATGGCAAAATTAACATAATTAACCATTAATTAGTCTATGCATTAAAGCATACCATCATGCATTATCCAATTCAGAAAAAAGGAAAGTTAATTACTGACTAAAAATAAAAACAAAGGAGGGTTCTCGTTGTGATATTCATTAAACACTCAATTATCTACGTAACAAACAAAGCATGACGTTATCAGATAATCAAAGGGCATGCTACATCAAAATACTGTTTTGACCATAATCATAGAGACTAAATGTAATTTTGGGGAGTTTCTAAACATCAGAGATGCTCTCTCCTCCTCTATAGTCAACTTCCACATCGCAGTCGCATATGAGACCATCACTTGACTATTAAATGGCATTATTTTAATGACAAATGTCGAAAGCACATTACAGTGTTGAAAAGCACAAGCCCTGTCAGAATGTGCACATCAATGCTGGTTAATATTGCAAAGTTGAGAACTGTAGCCCCAAAATGTTATTGACAACACTCTAAATTATCTAGCAAAACAATAAATCACACCAAAAATCAATCATTTCCAGTCTAATTGAGCAGATTTAGATCCTGATCAATAGGTGATCACTCCAGTAACACACTAAGGAGCCAAGCCTCCGTTCACTCAACAGAGAGAGAAGTTGATATTTCTACAACACTGCTCAATTATTAATACTGACCTGATATTAAATTATGAGTTACAGTGGTGAAAAAAGCATGGTCACCTTTAAAATATACATGATCAATGCAAAAGAAAGAAACTCATGCATTTCAGATACAAAGAGTGCATACAGGTAAAAATGGGAAGAGCTTAATCATCTGCATCATTATGTTAATATTCTTCTGTTACTAAAAATGATCTATGTTCATAACAGTGTCATAATTTGTACAAAAATAAATTCACCCTATATTGTATTTGCAGTAGCCTAGCCTATAGCCAAGTTGACAAACAGACAACATGTTCTGCAATATTTTGAACGATCTGCCAAACTAATCCAATGAATCACAGCCATTAACAATCATTTCGATTTTAATAATGAACAATAGATGATTATCTCAGTCGGTGTCTAAAGAATATATAGGCAACTATTTTCAACTTTTCATTCAGGCAAATACACATATCGATAATACCGGAAACAAAAGACGCATTAAAGATAAAACGGCTTATTGATTCAGACACAAACTACCGGCAACAAGTTGCGCGTAACCCTTCTATATATGCCATGATCTGCCATATAGACACATCTCCAGCCGTATTATACATCTCAGTAGATGTTCTGCATAAGAATCCGAGAGTTGGACACATGCAGTGGCTATAAGTCTCTGTAAAAGCATAAGTTTATGGAGAGTAGCTTTACCTGAAGCGCAGTCACAATGAAGGCTCGGCTGTGGATTTTACGCACTGTGTTCCGGGTATCTCGAGCTGCTCCTGTATAACGGTACGATCCTCAATGCGGCGCGGTGTGGGCGCTGGGGACAGACGCGATGCGTTGCGATGCGATGCTCGCGCTCCTCTCCGCCGGCGCGCGTGATGAGAGTCTCTTCTGTCTCCAGTGCGCGCGTCTGACAGCAGCGCGCAGCCTCGTGCGGTGATCAGCAGAACTGACTGAATAAGAGCAGGACTCACTGAGAGTTCACACACTTGTGTTACACCCTCTGTGCATGCATTATTACGGCAGGAATGTTTCATTTACCTTTCTAGCATAAAGTGCATGGACCTCGTTAATTTTTCATTGCATATACCTTCTTTTATGTTCTTCTCTGTTTATGATGCTGTCAAGATGTTTATATTGCATCTTCTTGTACATAAGTACAGTAAGTGCTCCTGTAAATCAGTGGAAAAAAATCAATAAAGCTCTACTGATTCTGGACACTATGCCATTTGTTCTGATGTTACAATAACAACATACATACAAAAATGTTAAAAACAGAGGAACAGCGGTATTAAAACATTAGTCTAATGACACACAAACGATTATAGCACTAAGCGGTGGGGCCAAATGCGACAGCGCAAGTACATTTAATTGGGAAAAGCATTTAAAAGTCATAAATGGACATATTCAATTGCTTACTGAACTTTTGACCATTAGGTGGTGGTCACTAAATTGATACTGGATTATTGTTAGGGAATTGTAACAATGACGCATGATGAATTCAGAATCTCATATCTCCTTTTGCAATAGAAGAATATTTTTAAAGTTGTAGGAGTAGACTAATATGCAGTTCCGAATTCAACATGCATAGCTCATCAACATACAAACTTTTGTGTCAATATAAGCATTGCAAAGACCCAAACCCGGTTCCTGGTTAGCATCATGGAATTATGGATGTGTAAAATGTATATGGTGGACTATTTCCACAGCCTTTGGCCATGATGGTCTGAAGATGATCTGACCCAAATTTATTGTAGATTCGATGAACACTGCAGGAGAAGATAAAAAAATTAGATTTGCAACATAATTCAACATGGTGGCCATGCAATATGACTGAATAGATGGGTGTTACTTTCTATACGATCTAAGGAAAATTAAAGAGAATGGAGTTATGTTTACCATATATTAATTTTCCTTATTAACTACCAAAAAATGGGGAATCATTACGGCTGTTTACCTGATTGAGTTGATGGTTCTCCACCTCTGTTCTGGACAGCAGAAAAAAAGCCTACATTTGCTGTTCTATTGCACTTTATTATTGCATTTCATAAACCCTGTACCGCCACAAACAGTAGCTAAGAGTTTGTTGAACCAAAAGTGCTGCAAAGCACCAGTGATGAAGAACTGTATTTGTCCTGCTGTACAGAAGAGACAGTGGATGGGGGAGGATATCACTGACGCCACAGCAGATTTCCTTTTTCCCCAGACACCAGACACATGGCATAACAAGACCAGCAGATAGTGGCATCATTTACCGTGTGTCGGGGGTTAAGTACCTAGCTGAGGAGGTCTTGATCAATATCTCACCTAGCGGTGAACCCGCAGAGACAAGCACTGAGTGAACGCTGAGATCTTGTACGTCACAGCCAGAAAAACCAACAACACACTCTAGATTTCTCCTCGCACAATCGTCCTCTGTGTAGTCGAATGCTTGCTTTTACAACAGAGTCAGTGAAGGCTTTGTGCTTCTGATACAGCAAATCCTTTCAGTTCACCCAAAATTAAAAATTCATGATCGAGAACGTCAAACTCAAAGCAATTTTAAGCAAATAACTTAAATTTCAGTCTAGTCCTCGCTCAAAGCCATTGCATGACTTGAAATGCAGCTTGAGAGTCATTTTTAATTTTAAAATATGTGGTCACTGTAATTTAACACGTACAGAAGAAGGACTGTCATTCAAAATGTTCTCCTTTTGTGTTTTGCAGGGGGGGAAATAACAGCCTACGGGCTTGGAACAAGATGAAGGTGCGTAAATAATGACACAATTTTCATTTTTATGTGAGCTGCAGCATTAATAAATCAGCAACATTGTTCAAAATGTATTTGTTACTCAAAACCTCATGGTTACAGCACTTGTGACAACTAGCCCCGGTCTGCCCTCTGTATCTGAAGAATCTAATTCTCATCGAATGTAAAACTCTTTTAACCACAGATTGGTGGTGCTAGAGCATCTTTCTCGCTCTCTCTCATTCACATCCTCCATCTCTGAATGTTACAAGTAAGTTACAGCCCTGTTTTACCCATAACATACCTCGACTTACGGATGCGGTTCATCCATCATTGTCTCGCATGAATTTGCTTGTCATATTTCATCCCTCCCTCTCTCTGAAGCCTTAAATATCTTGTCTTGGGAAATGCTGACTATAGAAATAGCTTCTAAATATTACATGTGTATATTTTTGTTCTCAGGATGTTCTAGGCGTGGAGTCCGTAATCTTTCAAACCTGACCACAGGAAAAAAACACGTTCATCATGCGGTCAATGAACAGAACATCACAAAAGGCCAAACAAATGCTTTAGCAATGACTTGTCTAGTTCTGTTTGTACTTTGGATTTACTCCAGCAGAAAAATGTGCATGTATGTAACAGTGTTGGGGAATGACTCACTAAAACAGCAATGCTCCTAAATGACAATTTACTAGCTAACTGAATATATATATATATATATATATATATATATATATATATATATATATATATATATATATATATATATATAATATATATATATATATATATATATATATATATATATATTTTAGTAAAATTTAAAATTCATCCATTTTTAAGTCACGTTTTAAACTGTACTTTTCCCCAGTGTTTTCCTATTTGAAATAAAGCTAACTAAAATAAAAAAATAAAAACATTACTACAAAATTACTACAAACAAATAATACTAAAATAAGATTGAGCATTGGTGCTGTCACATTCACGTTCACCTCCTTCATCTGTATTCACTACATTTCCCAGCATCCCCTGTCATTATCATCTGCACCTGCACCTCATGATCACCGTCACCTGTGTCCCATCACCAGCACGGACTATATAACACTCACTCTCCCTGCAGTCACGGTCTGATCTCGTCGCTACATGACACACAGACTCTCCTACGCTCAACCAGAGACTTACCTGCTACTTACCTGTCTTCTATTGGATTATCTTCATCACCGCATGCCGTCTTCAGTTCCCAGCCATCCTACTGCAACCCCTTCCAGTGCCAGACCATCTGCATCTGAAAGAGAGACTCTTATGATCCAGTGGCTAAGTTCTCATCCTATTATCATCTGTTTGAATACTCACCATAACTCCGTCTGCTTCTACTGTTTTGTAAATAAACACTGATTTCACTTACCTCCTGTCTGACTCCTGTATCTTCCGTGACAGGTGCTACTTTGCTGTATTAAAAATTATTATATATATATATATATATATATATATATATATCTCTTCTTCTTCTTCTTCTTCGGCGGTCACTCGAGACGAGTATGACTGTCCTCTCCGTCGGGTCACCTTTATTTGTGGATCCTCAGGTGGCTGTAAAGGCCGATCTGTGATCCACAGATTCTACTGCAATGTTGGCATTGGAAGGTTGAGGTGTTGTGTAGTGGTGGAGCCTTTCTCTGTTTGTCCTTGCGGTATTTCCGCTTTGCATCTGCGGCACGGCGGAGTTCTGTTTCGTGGTGTGCTGCACCTTCGAGCACTGCCTTTCTCCAGTAGTCCCTGTTTAACGCTAGATTTTCCCAGTCGCCGGACGTGATGTTAAACTTTTTCAGGCTGGTCTTGATATTGTCCCTAAAGCGTTTCTTTGGCCCACCAGGGGCTCGCCGTCCTTCCTTTAGCTGGGAGTACAGGATCTGCTTTGGGAGACGGTTGTTGGGCATGCGGATGACATGTCCTGTCCATCGGAGTTGGTGCTGCATTATGGTGGTAGTGATGCTGGGCATATTCGTTTCTTCCAGAATACTGGAGTTTGTACGTTTGTCTTCCCAGTTGATCCTCAAGATTTTCCTTAAGGCTCTTTGATGGAATATTTCCAGTGCTCTCAGATGTCTGCTGTAGGTTGTCCAGGATGTGGGGATCAGCGAGCGCCTCATGACAATTCGTCTGGTGTTGGCCAACAACCAGACAGCGACAGTAGTGAGCGCCTATGCCCCTACCCTAGACTCCGACGTGGAAGTAAAAGAAGCATTCTACGCCTGCCTGGAAGAAACCCTGTCAAAAATCCCCAGGGAGGACAAGATCATCCTTCTTGGAGACTTTAATGCTAGGGTAGGCCGGGACCAACACCTCTGGAAGGGCACTATTGGCAAGGAGGGCATCGGTAACATCAACTCCAATGGAGTGCTGCTTCTGAGTAAGTGCGCTCAGCACAACCTGGTCATTACCAATACTCTCTATATATATATATATATATATATATATATATATATATATATACACACACATTATATTCATTGTTAAAATAAAACATCAGTGGTCAAGATCAGTAAAATGTGGGGTCACCCTGATTATTTTGCGCGAGATATATTGAAGATTAAACAGTAAATACATTTATAAAAATGATTGTTCCCTTATTGAGCTACAGATGTCTACAGTAACTGGTTTTACTAAAGAGTAACTTGACTGCAGTTTAACTATTTTAAATTAAAAGTAGCTTAGTAAACAGTTTCACAGTAGCTTCCCCAACAATGCGAATGCAAAACCAGCTTCTGTGACAGACACTGAATTTACATTCCCTTTCTAAGAGAAACTGTGAAAAGGAGGAGAGAAAAAATGTCTCTTCATAGAGTGCAGCTTCGCCTTTTCAAAGTCTGAACAAAGGAGAGAGAAATATGGAAAGTCCCTCGACATCGTGTAGAAACGGTGTAAGTCAGAGTCAGGACATGAAGCGACAGGTCTGGACTGCTGGATATGAAGTGATCGTGGAGATCTGGGTCTGATGGCGATAAAAGGTTCTTGTGCACGACTGAGGTTCAATCAGCCAGACACTGAAGAGATCAGACAACGCACAGAAACCAACACCGTATCAATTTTTTAAATACCAAAATTATTAATAAGTGTAAAACCACCCACCTGCCCAAAAACAGCAGTGAAGTTTTTGTGTTTCATTTCTAGCAAATCTCTCGCATCGCTCTTCACTGACACTGGAAATCACATGTCATCGCAGAACATTCATATAAACAAGACGTGTAAGCTTGCACATTAAATATCATTAAACATTAAAAATCAACCTCAATGGAAAAAAAATTAACGCAGTGGCAGTAAAAAAATGTTTAATCCTTTTCACAAATTATGATTATATGGTTAGATTATCAATAAATAAAGACTAATTCTGAAGTGGTTCCTTGCACAATACTATACTATATATACTATACACAATACTACTATATCGAGGGGGGGTTAGTGTGCGGATGAGGAGGAGGGAGGGTCGAGCTAGCCTCTGTTTTGTTTGACAATACTTCGAACGTCAATAAGAAGTGACGTCACCTGACATCGCAGAGCAGCTTTAACACTATCGGTTAGGTTTAATGTATGGTTTAGTGTAGTAGTACGTTAATATTTTCAATAGCGATTGGACCCTTCTGGGTAACACTTTACTTGAAGGAGTGTGCATAAGACTAACATGACACCTTCATAACCATGACATACCACATGTTATGAATATGAAGGAAGATTTATGCATGTTTATGAGAACTGTCATTAAGTGTCATTCGCTCAATTATGACATTTTTAACGCAAATATGACATTGTTTGAGATGTCTTTGTTATGACACCTTGACACCTTGACATACTTTGTTATGACACCTTGACATAAACCAATACTTCATAACCTGTCAGTGTCTCATGACAACTTGACATTACTAAGACAACACAACCTGTCATAAACATGACATAGCAGATTAATTATCAAACTTAAGAAACCACTTAGCTTTATTGGTTAACATTACATTAAACTGTCAGGTGGTTGGTTTTGGCATTGGCTGTCATGAAGCCATTATAACTTTTTAATGACAAATTCAGTTTGTACCACTGTAGTTGAGGTCACGAAAAATATTCATGACACAGTTATAATGGCCTCATGACAGCCAATGTCTAACCCAATCACATGACAGTTTATGTATTTATGACACTGACAGGTTATGTATTGGTTTATGTCAAGATGTTATAACAAAGACATCTTAAACAATGTCATATTTGCATTCAAAATGTCATAATTGAGCGAAAGACACATAATGACAGTTATCATAAACATGCATAAACCCTACTTCATATTCATGACATATGTCATGTCATGGTTATGAAGGTGTCATGTCAGTCTTATGCACACCCCTTCAAGTAATGTGTTACCCATTTCTGACCAGCTGTAATACAACATAATAAACATTGCTAGATTCCCGTTCATTTGTTTTGGATAAAACAAAATGCCTTTTTGCCTCCACTTACTGGACAATTTACTTTGAAAGAGTTGAGAAGCGCGCAATATGCAATGAAATATAAGATATTAGCACTGTGGTGATATTACTGTCTGCAGCCTGACATAGAAAGTTCACACATGTACAATATTGATGCTAACTAATGTGCAAATATTTCATTTTAACCCAGAAATACGAAACACCCCAGAGCAGAAAGATTCATATCAGACTAAAGGACAGTGGTCTCTTAGTTATTTTCTTTCTTAGCATAAGCGATTATGCCATTAGCATGTAGCAGCCGTGCTAGTGCTGACAGATTCTCAATGTGGGTCCTTCACACTGAGTTGCTTTACTCTATTATAGATTAATTAAAGCAAGGATTGTGCAAACTTCAAACATATTCCACATATCAGACTGTGTAAATTCCTGAAAATTGGTGCATCTCCTTAAATTAAAGTTGAACATTTCCAATTCATTACAGATTACAGAACGCATCATTATGAGTTCATTAATAACTAGAGAACTGTTACACAAACAATATACAGACTGCATCAATATATCCGGGAAAACTCATAGAAATATGAAACACTTACTGTACTTTAATATAGTCACAAGAAACACTTGTATGTGATCAAACATCTCAATCTGTTCATGTTGACTCACCCCAGGCTTACCTAAAGCTAAGCAGTGCTTGTGCACAAATGCTTGTACATTTGTGCGTTCTGTTTTGTTTAAGTTTGTCATTTATAATGATGCATTCTACAGAACCAGTTTCTGAAATTGTAGCCTGTTACAGTCAAAACAACAGTCAGAACATGGAGAAAAGGAATAAATTAAAGGGATAGTTCACCCCAAAATGTAAACTCTGTCAGTAATTACTCTCCCTCATGTTGTTCAACCCTCTTCAGAACACAAATTAAGATATTTGTGATTAAATACAACACAGAGTGTAACAGCGCTGCGCTGTTACACTACGTGAACTATCTCGAGGCCGACAGAGAAGGAAATGAATACTTGAATAAAGTCGTTATTTTTGGGGGGTTTTCGCTCAAAAAGTATTCTCGTCACGATGTCTTTAATAACTTTTCTGGGCCGGCAAGTTTCAGTCCCTTATGCTGGGCGTACACCTAAAGACTTTGAAAAGATTTAGAAAAGACTTTATAAGATTATCAGCTCACATCTAAAGACTTGGGTTCACAGTTTTTAGTCTCAGACTAAATATTTTACAAACACTGAATCTTGTAGTGACACTATATATACTTGCGTGCATATGACGTCATCGCAAACGTGCAAACTGTTTTCATGATAGAAAACAGAACGAGGGTCAATCTTGTTTTTTTCTTTTATTAATTCGCTGCTATTATGTGCAGTTGAGTGAACAATACAGGTTTTTGAGGAGACAGTGGATTTACAACTTTGTTGCCCTGATCCCACGCGCAATGCACGATTACACTGCAGGCTCACTCTCGCTCGTATCCAAGGTAAATCATCAACACTATCATCCCTTACAAGTGTTTTATTTAACTGAATACATCACAACAAGCTAAAACGCATGCGCAGGTTACTTTATTTCCTGAACAAGTGCGCACCCGAGTCCGTGTTGCTTTCACATTCACGCGAACCGTGGCACGGTTCGAGAGCAACCGGTTTTTAACCAGATAACAGACTTCTTTTCTTTTCCACTCTGTCGTGGTATGAATGGCAGTTTACATAAAACTACAGCGAACTAACCCTTTAACGATCGAGACGACGGGAGCGCGCCGAGACTCCAGTAGGATTCCTAAAGACTGCCGGTCTTTAGTCTGGGACTGTGAAAATCCTTTGGTGTACGCCCGGCATTAGAAGCCTATGGAGGAGTGACCCAGCTCTCAGATTTAATCACAAAAATCTTAATTTGTGTTCCGAAGATGAACGAAAGTCTTACAGGGTTGAACAACATGAGGGAGAGTAATTACTGACAGAGTTTACATTTTGGGGTGAACTATCCCTTTAAGAAGGTTCAAGATGCATATTTATTACAGTATTTTAGGAATCAGTGTTTATACGAGAGGGGAAAATCTTTCAGAGTGCCGGTACCCTTTATATTATAGATAATTAAATGCCCATGTGCTTTGTCATTAGTGACTGCCTTATCTCGAGATTAGGACTGAGCATAAAGGTAAAGTGTGTGAAGTTTGTCTGAAAAAAAAATGCATGCATGCATATATAATTTGATACTGCATTTTAAACTTAAACATAAATTAGATTTAAACTGCTTCTTTTTTTTTACATAAAAATAACAATATTACCACTGAGTGCACTTTAATATAGTGGTTGCTTCTCTCTTTTTGTTAATTCACCAAAAGTCATCAAAAGTTGTGAGGCTTTACAAAATCAACATTATGTTTTGGCAATCACGATGTTACCTCAATATTTGGGTTAATGTTGCCCTCAGGAAATCTTTCAATAATGCTGTTTTCTGGCACAGATAAATCCTACAATCACAAGAGAGAGAGAGAAAAACATGAGAAAGTCAGAAATGAAGAGTTGTCAGGAGAAACTACTGTTGAATAACCCACCAAAAAAAGTTATCAAATCACTCTTTACTTGCTTAACGTATTTAACAGTCTTATTGTGCACAATTTATCAGTACACAGAGTTTTTCCAATAATATTCTGCAATAGATCACAACACTTAATCACAATCCAATCATTCCCAATGGATAAAGTCAAGTCAAGTCATCTTCATTTATATAGCGCTTTTAACAATATGGACTGTTTCAAAGCATCTTTACAGTGATAATAGCAAAATAAAGTAACAGAGATTGTTTTGGCTTTACAGCAGCTCTAGAATAAAGTTTTTGTCCAGCTAAATTTAGTTTTGATTGATTCACTTCTGTTGTAAGGATGATTAGTTATTAACTTAGCGGCTGCTAACACGACACCGTTTTCACTGTGATGTTGCCTTTCCTTGTTATATTTAATGTTGATTAGTCTCTCCAGGTGTTTCTTATTAGCCACGCCCCTTCGTTATTTTATTAAGCTTGTGTGTCTGTGGATTTAAGCCCTGTGTTTAGTTCAGTCTTGGTCAGTTCTTTTTGTTGCACTATGAGTATGTGCATGTGCATGTGCATGTGCATGTGCATGTGCATGTGCATGTGCATGTGCATGTGCATGTGCATGTGCATGTGCATGTGCATGTGCATGTGTGCGTTTAGTTAATAAAAGACTACTGCACTTGGATCCTGCTTCCTCTTCTCCTTCAACCAATATGCTAAAATAGGATCCAAGGTGCAGGAGAAAAAATGCCGCCTTCTGCCTGGAAGAAAAAAAGCAAAAAGAGAGAGAAAAATTATATATATATATATATATATATATATATATATATATATATATATATAAATTCTGTGCAAGCTTTAAAATAGCATGGTCCCACTAGACTCTCGTACATTTCATTTCATTTGTACATAAGCTGTGTCCCAATGTGCATACTATCCACCCTATCTGCCCTAAATAGTATTGACAATTACTAATGTCACATACTATTTAGGATAGATAGTATGCACATTGGGACGCAGCTATAGAGTCTGGCATCGCTCCATTGACAATTGTTAACTTCCTTGTAGCCGGTTCTCTATTGGAGTCTAAAACTATTGGATCTGCCCAGAGTCACTCTGGATCTGCCATAACCAATCGCTAACGTTTGGTCGTGACATATGTCATAATGTCAAACTTTTCCCGAACCCCGTGTGGAGGAGGGCCACAACATCATGGCCACCAACAAAACTAAGCAAAGATTGTTCTTGCTCCGGCTTTAACTTCTTGATATTCGGCAGTGTTGCCACAACGGACCGAATGGCTTCGCTCGCATCTTTCTCCTCTGCCATTACTGAACTACAACTCAAAATAACACACGAGTCGACATCAACGTCATCGTTCTCAGACACTCCCTCTGTTCGCTGATTGGCCCGGTTAAAAATTGACCGGAGAAAACCAAAGACTACAGCAGAATAACAGACATAGTACTGAAGGAAAATGAAAATTGAGTGGAAGTACGTAGGAGAGGGAGTCAGGCTAGCTTTAAAAATGCAAACCTGTGAAAACACTGACGCCGTGTACATGCATATTACGTGTTTAGTCTATAGGCATGCGCGTTTGAATATATAAATGCGCAGGCGTGTAGTCTTTCTTTACAAAATCACCTAAACAAATTACTTGTCTGGCCTTAAAAAAATTATTATACAGAATTATTTATCGCTTCCGTGTGTCCATGCGAACCAGAACTATTTTAACAACGTTTTATCAGTACAGAGATAAAGAGAAGAAGGCCTTCACAGAGACTAGTGACACTTCAGGACTGCGTTGTCGTGTCCAGGCGATTGAATTATAGAAGTACAACCTTACATTTTTCTTGCTATATATCTTTTCTCTTGGAAATATGTCAAATTACAAAAGTAAATTGTTTGATTTTGACTATAACCAGTCGAACCTTTGCATGATTCAATACAGCAAAACTGTCAAGAACAACACACACTGAGCAAAAGTGTGTGTGTGTGTGTGTGTGTGTGTGTGTGTGTGTGTGTGTGTGTGTGTGTGTGTGTGTGTGTGTGTGTGTGCGTGCGTGCGTGCGTGCGTGCGTGCGTGCGTGCGTGCGTGCGTGCGTGCGTGCGTGCGTGCGTGCGTGCGTGCGTGCGTGCGTGCGTGCGTGCGTGCGTGCGTGCGTGTGTGTGTCTTGTCAAGAGTTATCTGCAGTTTGATGGACACAGACAGGAAGTTCCTCTATCGATGATCAGGATCTGTCCGAGTGTATCTCAAACATTAGAAAGCTTTTCTATCTCTCGTCTTTCCCCACAGCATCCACACTAACACGACAGATCGTCCAGAGACGACTGGCTTAGACTATTCCACTGAGCTGATGATCTACTTTAATTCAATTTCATCACCTTTAACATGCAACAACTCTTTCAAGAGGTCCAAAAAAGGCAGTCAGGGTCAGGAATGATGCAAAATGCTCTAAATATTGCAAAAGTAAACATAAAATACATTTTTACAGTATGGGTTTAGTGCAGATACTGTAATGATCTGGGCTGAGTTTCCCGAAACCTTCTTAATGCTACGTCGTTCTTAAGTTACACCTTAAGCTGTACCTTATCGTTAATACGTGTTTCCCGAAACGCTCTTAGTTAAGTACACCTTCTGTAAGTCATACTTTCGGAAGGTTGGTCTGGACCACTCTTAGCTTTACCTTATCACTGTTAACGGTCTATATGAATATAATTATGAAGTTTTAATACACCCAGACAGTGTTCAATTAGGCTAATTCAAGTGTTTTCATGCAAAGAATAAAATTGTCATTACACTGATTGTTGTTAGATCAACAATTAAAGAGCGCTTTTAAAGGCCAGTGAAAGCATAGGCTACTGTCAGTTAAGTGCTATTCGGACGCTAATATTGTTTATCATGGGCTCGTACGGTATTTAAAAAATTTACAGGGGTAAGTCGGATATTTTAGTGCCGTCCGAATCCATAATATCAGTGTTTTTTCTCACCCAACCCGCGTAAAAATCTCTGTCCAAATTACCTACTGATTTTTGACAAACAGGTCGTGTGGTAATTTGATTGCCGTCTGAATACATATCTCTGAGTTTACAAGAAGAGATTCAAAATTCACTTAAATCCTTTTTGATCACTGCTGAGCACCGTAAATACGTGACGTACACTTTTATTACTGAAATGCTTGAAAGTATTTGCAAGAACAATATTTCATCGCAGCTCACCTCAGCGAACAAAAATGGGAAAGAGAAGAAAGCACATAAAAATTTAAATGGTTATTATGGCAGCAATATATGATACAATTTTAAAATATGTAGGCAAGGCTATTATAGGCTGTTATAGTTTGGATTATTTTTTATAATATCCCATGAGTCCTAGTAAATGCAAATTCAACTATTTCTGAAGTGCTTCTTTTATAAAGAACAGCGCTTTCTCACATAAACAGCCCCTGCACGAGAGAATAATTGATTCTCGAGTCATCGATATCAACAGATTCAGCAGCATCGTCACGGACAGCACCCGGTAACGTCGCACGTAAGAAGGTATATCTTAAGCAGCTTTCTAAGGTATAGTTCGGGGAACACGCCTAGAAATGGTATACCTTCAGTTAAGTTATACCTTAAGAGTCTTCGTAGCGCGCTAAGAGACAACGTTATCGGGAAACTCAGCCCTGTAGTCTCACAATGGGCTTCATTCATCAAAGGAGGAGAACAAGTCTGTGAGAATTCATTTGTAAAAACATTACAAATTAATTATTTTGTTGTTGCATTGAATTTAACATGACAAGTTGTCATATTCAATTTAACCTAACAATTTCTGCCATAATGCACACATGACTTATATATACAATACATGCATTTATATGCTACAGACAGCAAATATTCCCCATTGACAAGTTTCGGACATTGCATATTCGATGCAGACCACACAAGCAGAGCAAGAAGACACGTCGATGCTGAAGAGCTAGACTACATGTTTTTTCTGTTTTAATAATACAGCGAATTAGATCTAGGAAAGGCAATGAGTCATTTTCTAACAATCCAGTATCTAAAAATAGGCCTACTTATTTACCGCATTAATCTTCAGGAGACACTGTACAGGCTATGCAATTCAGTTATTTCCAGTGGAAAGTTCTTTAAGTCACATAACATTAGGAGGCCGTTGCATTATAGCATGCACATTTGCTGCCGAACACGAAAGGCAATTTTCTGTGCTTCTCAGACTACTTAAATGTAACAACTTTTCACCGCCGACAAAGGCAGAGAAGAGGTACAACGCGTGCAGGGTTGCAAACACAAGGATAATCGTGTGTGCTCATATGGAGAGGATATGCTTGGCAAAACCAATATCGCTGTAATATATATCATCCATTCTTAGGTGCCGTGGGCAGTGTTATTCCAGTCGAGACTCCCTATAGAACGCATGAATGAGTCAAAACACTGCCGCAACTACAATACGCCTGTCAAGAGCATCAAATGTTAATACACATTATGCATGAAGTGTGTTTACCTCCTTGTGTCAATGCTTAATTGCTATTTAATACTCTGACACAGCTATTGTACATTGTGCCTTTTGAGAACATTGATGGGGAGCGTGTGCTCTGGAACAAACCTTCATCATTATCAATTATGAATTGGTTTCTTTGGGGGATGAACCGAGCAAAAGCAATCAACCCAGTGCTTAAAACGAAAGAGACGTTTCAATTGTTACATGTACGCACAATTAAAAGTAGCACAAAATTACTACACAAAAACTAGCGACTTCTTGGCATGCAAACTGCCCTCGTAAACCTCTATATTAAGTTGCATAAATAAATGAGTCGGGCAAAAGAAACTGTTGTATCAGCAACTGTAAGTTATTTTCATTGCACACAGTTGTTTGTTTCTAAACCAAAGTACTCGACTGACTATACACATATTGATGTCAGCGTCCACCTGGAAACAATTTACACAAAGTATTGTGTTTAAACAATCTGTAAGATAAGTCAATGAATTTGCTCAAAATGCCAGATTAGAGAGATCAAATCTTTGAAAGATTATTCAAAGTTTTGTCTGAGACACTTGAGTAAATACACTAAATATGATCCTTCT
>CM070828.1:40322957-40572957 GCA_036326025.1 Chrosomus eos
GTGGTTTATGAGGACATGATTTAGTTTTACAATAAACAAACTGACACCTACAGTGGCCAGCTAAACAACTGTATTTAAACACACAAACACACACACACCATACATCGCATGCTCCATCGATACATTAACTGTACGTGATCATGTTGTTTACTTGCTGTGCTTAACGTTACACGCCGATAGTTAACAACACACAGACATTTGAAGCAGTTTTACTCACCGCCTGCGGTTCCAACGCACGACCGTGAACCTTTATTGTTGGGACTGCTCCATCTTTAAGTATTAGGCGATCTGCAAATCCGGCGTCGAACTGGGCCTTGTTTATAAAACTATTACCGTCGAAATGAAGGGAACAAACAAGAACACTCGCACAACTCCGTTGCTGCTCTGGAAAAACAAAATCCATCCACAGGTCCCTTAACGCTGGGTTCTTTGGAAATTTGTGCAGTGTTGTCTTGCCCTGGCAACCAAAAACACACTTTTTTGGTGCCATTTTTTTGATTGCAGCACAGCCGATGCACAGCGCTCTGACGGGTATAGGCGTACTCTCGTACGCTCTAGGCTACAGCTGCGCGCGCCCTTCCGGGAGAAGTGCCCATAAGACCCGATAAAGGAAATTCCGGCCATTCTGACGTCACATAGGCCCGTATTCGAAAAAAACTTTCCGAAACTTGTGACAAACCGGAAGGAGTATTTTTGGAACAGAATTACTACATCAAACTTACAACTTCATTTTTGAAACTTTGTCCATGTTTAGCATTGGAATCCAACTCTTTAAAAGTGTAAAAAACTCACTATGCATGAAACAGCATTTCACCCCCCCCCCCCCCCCCCCCCCCCCCCCCCCCCCCCCCTTTAATATAACTCTGATTGTATTCGTCTGAAATAAGAAAGTCATGTTCACTAGGAAGGCTTGAGGGCGAGTAAATCATGGGCTATTTTTTTTTTTTTTGGGGGGGGTGAACTATCCTATGTCTTTTCCAATTCAAATTAGACCGATCTACCTTTTCATGTGACTGGCTTTAAAAAGTTAGGACCCGTTTTGAAGAAGAGAAAATAGATGACTAACTTATAAGACTTGTCTAAGCAGTTCATGCAACTGGACTGGTTCTGGTCAGCAAAACAAGTCACCAAACATCACAAAATGTGGGAACGTCCCTGCATTAGATAACAACATATCAAAGAAAGATAAATCAGATATTTTTAAATGGTGTCAAGTTGATCTAGCAAATAAAAACACCTTTTTTTGTCTTTGTTTGAAGACTTTAGCAATTGTTTCTAATTCCAAACTGAACAAAAGTTTGCTAGAACAATGTGCTTATGCATTCTTTGTTCTCTCCATCTTTGTTTAAAATAAACAATATTCTATTATCTGATGCAGTGACATTCACTCATTGTGACAAATTATTTTTTATTGTGATGTCTGCAAAATAGCAAAAATGTAACAAAAATAGAAAATGTGTTGCCTGAAGGTGCACAAGTATCTTGCACCCAATTCTTCATTTTCAAGTCAATTATTGTTGTTTTGGGTCACAGATAAATTGCACCATACAAGCCAATTAATCAACTAACTAAGAAATTTGATTTATATCACAAAATTAATCTGTGCCTTACAATATCATTCTTCTTCAAGATGGATGAGGCCATTTCGCCTGTAGCTTTTTCAGTATTTTCTGTCAATTTCAAGCAGAATCAATTCATGTAAATATGAGCATTAAATCCTGTAGCTGCTCATTCTGATGAGAAAGAATGATTCATATGATTGCAGAGAGAGAGAGAGAGAGAGAGAGAGAGAGAGCGAGAGAGAGAGAGAGAGAAAGAGAGAGATAGATAGATAGATAGATAGATAGATAGATAGATAGATAGATAGAGATAGAGATAGAGATAGAGATAGAGATAGAGGTAGAGGTAGAGGTAGAGAGAGAGAGAGAGAGAGAGAGAGAGAGAGAGAGAGAGAGAGAGAGAGAGAGAGAGAGAGAGAGAGAGAGAGAGAGAGAGAGAGAGAGAGAGAGAGAGAGAGAGAGAGAGAGAGAGAGAGAGGTGTACAACCACAAGATGCAATGCAATAGTGGCTTATGATACATATTGAACTACATACACTAGTACAAACACTTACAGATCAAGTCAAAAAAGATGTTCAAACTCGTGGCTGTATTTACTTTCTTTTTATTTTTAAAGTGTAATGTATTCCTGTGATCAAAGCTGAATTTTCAGCATCATTACTCTAGTCTTCAGTGCCACATGATCTTTCAGAAATCGGAATAATATGATGATTTGATGCTCGAGAAACATTTATGATTATTATCAAAGTTGAAAACAGTTTTTGTTGCTGCAAATTGTTTCATATGCAGCCTTTATTTGAAACAGAAATCTATTTTTAACATTAAAAAAAGTCTTTTCAAAAAGTATACTCGTCGCTTGATAAACTTAAGATTGAGTCACTGTAGTCACTTGGACTATTTTAAAGATGTCTTTAATAACTTTTCTGGGCCGGCAAGTTTCAATCCCTTAGAAGCCTATGGAGGAGTGACCCAGCTCTCAGATTTAATCTCAAATATCTTAATTTGTGTTCAGAAGATGAACGAAAGTCTTATGGGGTTGAACAACATGAGGGAGAGTCATTACTGACAGAATTTACATTTTGGGTGAACTATCCCTTTAACATCTCAAATGTTTCTCCAATTACAAGAAAAAAGACCCAAATGAGCTCAAACTGCCCTCATTAACATTAACAACTGTCTCAGTTGAATCTGTTTTAGTAATTTTAAGAGAAATATCTTCGATAATGTCAATAACTAAAAGAAAACTGAGAACTCCGTTGAGCCATGAAAGAGCAATCGCTGCCTGAATTTGCTCTGGGATTATTAAACATTATTATGCCACAAATGTGTTGTTAAATATGTGAAGATTATCAACTAGTAAATTCCTTTTAATCCAGCATTCATGAGAGACGTTCTTTTGTGAACTGAGATCTGTTTACTCTTTTCTACAGAAAAAAGACTGCTGTTCATTGATTTTTCTGCAAGATATATGGGAATGAAGCTCTAATTTGTATGCATGTACTGGGAATGAGAGTAAAAGGAATCAGTCATACATGCATTGGGCTTTGAAGCGTCCAACACAGCTGTTTCTGTGACAAGAACAGAGACGTTCAAGGTTTCTCAACTATAGTGTGCGGATCGGCTCGTCCTTGTAGAATAACTATAGGAAATATAGTTCAACCTCATGAAAGACTTTCTCATTTAGTCAATATAGAATGGTTGTATCCATCCATATTTCACATAATCATATTTTATCAAATAAATGCATCCATGGCGAGCAGAAGAGTCTTCTTCCCAAAAGAGTAAAATATCTTCCGGACCCCAAACGTTCTTAAAGGGGTGATCAGATGCAAAATTCACTTTTATATGGTTTTCATATAAATGTGTCTTTGCAGTGTGTGGACACAATCACCATACAATGAAAAAAATCCATACTCCTTTTTTTTTAATCCTCAAAAAGCCTAAACACTGTCAATAATCAAGCCGTTTGGATGAGCAATATGATGTCATATTGCTCATGCTCCGCCCACAACAGCTGACAGACTGTCCCGTATTAGCATATTACCCATATTAGCATATTTCCAGTATTAGCATATTTCCGCCCTTAACCATTTGTATTCTGTCGACCAAGGCATCACTTTACGTGTCTTGTGTGACACCCCCCATGGAAGAGAGCGGTGGGGTGAGCAGTTGCTCATTATCATTTAAAGAGACATGGACTGAAACGGGTCGCTGTGAACAGAGCTGTTTTTAAGGTAAAAATGCTGTTGTTTTACACAACCATTGAGGAATTTTAACCAAAGTATGTTACAAACTTTACATGAACACCCTAAAGAATCATACCAACTTGTGGTAAATGGGCATCTGAGTCGATGACCCCTTTAAAAGACTTTCTTTTATTATTAGACATGCTGACTAAGGGGCAGTGCGAAAATTAAACACCCGGGAATTTTCAGGACTCACAACCGCATTTTCGACGGAGCCCTGAAACTGACATTCTCTACAACTTTCTGTAACATCTTACAGATCGAGAGAGTCGCTCTGCACTGCGTTATCTGAAGGTTTTAGAACCAACCCATCAGTGCTGATTTACTCTTAATTTTTATTTCATGAGGTTTTAAAGTCCCCCAGTAGTCAAACATTTTATCCCTTAAAACTCATCGGTAACACTTTATTTGAAGGGGTGTGCATAAGACTGACATGACACTGTCATAAACATGACATAACACCTGTCATGAACATGAAGGAGTCTTTATGAATGTTTATGACTGTTGTCATTAAGTGTCATTCGGTAAATTATGACACTTTCAATGCAAAGTTGACATTGTTTAAAATGTCTTTGTTATGACAACTTGACATTACCCAAGACAAAAATGTCTTTGTTATGACAACTTGACATTATCCGAGAAATCATAATCTGTCAACCTGTGACAACTTTGGCCGTCATGACACCATTATAACTGTGTCATGAATATTTTACTTGTCCTCAAGTAAAGTGGAACACATTGTACTAGTTATAAAGATGTCATTAAGGGTTATTACACTGCAAAATGCTTGAAGTTTGATAATTAGACCTGTTATGACATATTTGTGACAGGTTGACAGGTTATGATTTCTTGGTTAATATTAAGTTGTCATAACAAAGACATTTCTGTCTTTGTTAATGTCAAGTTGTCATAATCAAGACATTTTTGTCTTGGGTAATGTCAAGTTGTCATAACAAAGACATTTTAAAACAATGTCAACTTTGCATTAAAAGTGTCATAATTTACCGAATGACACTTAATGACAACAGCCATAAACATTCATAAAGACTCCTTCATGTTCATGACAGGTGTTATGTCATGTTTATGACAGTGTCATGTCAGTCTTATGCACACCCCTTCAAATAAAGTGTTACCAACTCATCTTTCATCACCAAAATGAAAAATTCTTCATGTCTTAAAATATCTTGAATGTAACTCGACACCCTTGCCTCATTTAGTATACGCGGTTCTATGAATATGCAAATGAGCCCCGCCTCCACTCACTCACTCAGAGATCCACTGGTTGACGATCACACGTTGATCTGATTGGTTACAAGGTAGTTTGTGACGTCAGAAACACCAGTGATTTCAAAGCGTGTTTTTGAGACTGTCTTTTGCTCACTGCAGTTTTAAGGAGAAAATTCTCAACAATGGTGTTGAATTTACACATGGTTTGTCTTAAAACATATTAAAAACACCACATAGACATATAGCAACATTAAAAGCTGGATTTTCACCACAGGGGGACTTTAAATCTAGGGACAGAAAAACATAAATTAATTCAATGAATTAAAAGCGAGCACTGCATGTTTTAAAGTAAAAATGCAGTGCTGTTGTGTGTTCTACATGCTCGCGCTTTTAGAGCAGTTTGCGATCTTGACCACTTGAACACCACGGTTAATATCGCCTGACATTCACTTCATATGTGAAACGCTTCCATGTCTCTCACATGTGCCGTGATGGTGAATTCAAGAGCGCATACTCCTTTATAGCTTTTAATTCTTCATAGCAAGACTCATATTTTTGAAGAAAATTAATTCTGCTGACTGATTTGCTTTTGTAATAACCTAATAGTTTGCCACTAGCCTGTGCATTCATCTGGAACAGATAGAGAGGAGCGTGTATCGATTGAGTGTCGTGCAAAGCAGCTGATTTAATACAAAGATTTAATTTTGTTTCACTCTCCAATTTTCCACAAGACTCTGATAATAAGACTGAAGGGGAGGGATCGTGGAACTCCCAATGAATGCAATTTAATTTGATTCATGCCATACATAAGGGCATTCACGGCCCAGGAGAATACAGTTTGAATGACAAGCAACATTACAGGGTTCTGCATGTTGAGAATAAATCTTCAAAGTTAAAGTACAAAAAAAGTGGTTGTCTGCTAAGGTTGTTCTAGATACATAGTCAACCTTCAAACCTCTCTGTGACTTTCTGGTCTCTATATGAACAGTTTCTGGCTGTTGTGGATGCCTAAACGCCTCTTATTTTATCTATAAAAGTAAAAAACAAAGGTTTTACATCAGAAAGTGCACATAAAAGGTTTTATCGTCTTTAGCCAGCAACATATATAGTGTGCTGTGACTTAATTCACTTTATATGTCTATATTCTTGTGTTCATAGTATGAACACACGGATAGACACAGAAAGTGAATTGTACATTCGAGAGCTTTCGCTATTAATCTCATCTAACAAAAGGTTGTAAATATGTGTGTGTGTGTGTGTGTGTGTGTGTGTGTGTGTGTGTGTGTGTGTGTGTGTGTGTGTGTGTGTGTGTGTGTGTGTGTGTGTGTGTGTGTGTGTGTGTGTGTGTGTGTGTGTGTGTGTACAAACTTTGCACAAATTTTATGTTAGATGTGATTAATCACAATTAATCGATTTGACAGCACTAATACATACATGTTTTACCCAAGCGTGCCGCACAAGCCCTCAAAAGTGAAGCCAAAACGTCTCGATCGCCCCCGGTGACCGGTCCTAGTATAGCTCATAAGCCCCGCCTCCCCATGTTATTCAACGGGACGTGAGACCAACTAAACAATTAAATTACACTTCACATATCTTTTTTACAAAGATAGTTTCGGTCATTTACTGTAGTTTCTATCACGTTGATGTAATTCCAAGTGTTTGTTTTTAAAATAAGTTTGTTTTTAGTTAGTTACGTGATGCTATAAAAATGGTGCTGTGACATCATGATTGACAGCTGTGATTGACAGGTTCTCTGTGTGAAGTAGTCACTGAAGCACCAACAGTCTTTTTTTCATAATGTTTACTATGTGGTTAGTCATGTATTTACCTTAATTTAACGAGGTACTGCAATCAGCAGACATCATTGGAGAGGAACGGAGCAGACAAGGCCACTTAAAGCTACACTGTGTGATTTTTACCCCCATCTAGCGGTGAAAAGGTATATGACCATCCAGTGAATATTAGGCTACGTTCACACTGCAGGCTGAAACGACCCAATTCCGATTTTTTTGCCCCTATGCGACCTGTATCCGATCTTTTCATGACAGTCTGAACGACACAGATCCGATCTTTTCAAATGCGACCCAGGCCACTTGGGTATGTGGTCCAAATCCGATACGTATCCGATCTTTTGAAATGCGACCTCAATCTGAACGGCCAGGTCGCATGTATCCGACCCGCACGCCGTTGATATGCGACAAACGTCATAATTCTGCGTTGAAGTAGGCGGGAATGAGAAGATAAACAAGTTAGCTATCGTACGATAGCACCGATAGCACGCACCTGTCAATACACTCCAACGCGTTGCACTGTTATGGTCCGCCACAGACGTGTCTCTTCCCGTGAGTTAATCGAAGGCGCTCAAACGCTCTCCTCCTTCTTAATTTTCTTCTTAAAACAAAAAGATTGTAATTGTGCTGGCTCTGTTGGGAAAATAACTTTAATATTGCTAAACGAGCTCCACTGTTGACATTCATGTTTAGGTACTTCCGCAAACAGCAAGTGACGTCGTTGACCGTTGAGTACTCTTCTGCGCATGCGGGTCACTTCTGGGTCATTTCACGTTCACACAGGAGATCACTAAAGGTCGCATTTAATTGGAAATGTGAACGGCCTTGCAAAAAAATCTGATTTTTTCAAAAAATCGGAATTGAGCATTAAGCCCTGCAGTGTGAACGTAGCCTTAGTTTCTATTCCTCTCAATTCCGATTTAGTTTTAACTCCTACGGTGGCCAATGTAGTCCAAGATTAACATGGCTTCCAGTTCGACATCGTCCATGAGTGTTCCTTCAAGTGATACACGAAAGGCAAAGCTTGAATTAACGGGTATGTCCCTCTTTGGCTAATGTAATTTCAAGATGGAGGGGCAACATGGCAACCGACATTAGAACCCCTTACCCGTATGTATTTTCAATGGCATATTATACACTCACAAGAATACTTTATTACTTGAATGAAGTAAATATACATTAATGAGCACATATATTTTTGAAAGAACTAAGTGTTTTTAGCTAAGAATAAACTAAAAAAGTTACACAGTGTAGCTTTAAGAAAAGTGCAGGGCGTGTCCTTGCGATTGATTCAGCGAGAGTGAGGGGGCGGGGCCTTGATTTTGCAGCTTTATTTTCTGTTCACTACTGCGCAGGTCTGGTCCCGAAAAGTGTGCAGACTCAAGTCCCAAGATGTCAGCGCCATATCGGGACACTGGCGGCATCAGTTCTCACCAATGGAAAAGAGCGAAGGGCCGTCGTCCATCTTTTTTTACAGTCTATGGTTTTACCCAACAATTTTTTACCTATATGAAAAGCATTCGGCCTCCTCAAGGACACAATAGCAACAAAATAGCAACAAATACCCTTATTTCTAACAACTTTTGTGACTTCAGACTCTACACAGAAGCTTTACAAACTGAATGTGCCGGTATAGATGTCCCAGGTGAGGGGCGGGCGCCAGCGGGCCGCCCACCCCTTCGAAGCGGACCACCGCCCGAGGAGCGTGCCATGGAACACATGGAAGGCAGACTCAGGGTTAAAATAAATATAAGTTCTTTATTGAACAATTAAAAGCAACTTTAAAAGTCTCTTTCGTTCCGAGAACAGCACAGCAGTCAGCAGACTCACTTCAGGAGAATGATTCACAGGGTCTCTTTCGTTCGTAGAACAGCACAGCAGTCAGCAGACTCACTTCAGGAGAATGATTCACAAGGTCTCTTTCTCAAGGCTCGAGCAGAGGGAGAGTTAAAAACCGCTTCCGCGTCCTCTTCTCCAGCTTCTCCTCTTCAAGGCTCGGGCAGAGAGAGAGCTGCAAACATGCTGGGACTGCGAGTGAACAGCAACAACACCATTTCCACACTCGTGCTCACAATAGAACTGCAATTCAACAGACTCACTGTGCAATCAAGGCTTACACCCGCAATCCAGCCAAAATCTCGTTCTCTCTCCCAGCCTCCCTCCGCTGCTTCGGACTCAGCCTCGGCCCCTCGGCCCCTCGGCCCCTCGGCCTCTCCCCTGTTGCGTGCACGCTCCGTCTCCGTTCCTGTGTCTCCCTCTTCAAAATGGCTTTTTTTTATACTCCAGCTGGGAGCATGTGCCCCAATCACCAGGCAAACTCCTCCCACCCAACACCTGCTGCTCCTCTTCATAATCACCCGGTGACATCTATAACTATATGACGGCGTACAACATCATTTGATATTAGCCTCTTTAACATGTGTCTAAATACTGTCAAAGTCACAGTCACAGCTTATTTCTTTCCCAAACACAACCCATGATGGGTGACACCATGACGTTTACATAAGATATAAAGGTTGCACTTTATTTTAAGGTGTCTTTGTTACACTTATACATTTAATTACTGAGTAATATTAATTATCTACATGTACTTACAATAGGATTAGGGTTTGGTTTAGGGTTAGTTGCATGTAGGTATGTATAATTTACTAACAAGAACACTGTAAAATAAAGTGATATAAATCTGATGATGTGTCACAAATTTTTTGGGTTTTCACAGACAAATCAATGCAGGTGTAAATACAGAAACCTGGGTGAACTTTCCAAATCTCATTACCATCCAAATGTTCATTTTTATTCTCAAAGAACAGATTTAGCATGCGTCTGCTGTCAGTTATACTAAACTCATTTAATTGGCTTCAATTAGTATTCTAAAGCACATTGAGAGGAACACTGCTGAGAGGGTTTTACGAGAACTATATCTTCTGAATATTGCAGTAAGTTGTCTCCCTTACAGGAATATTCACCAAAAAATGAATCATTTACTCGCCCTCATGTCGGTTCAAACCTGTGCAACATTTATTCTTATGTGGAACACAAACAATGATGTTTTACATGAAATTCGTGCCGCTCTTGAAAGCAAACGGTGAAGATGGACTTTGAGGAAGGGCTGGAAATCATCAGGCATCTCGAGATTAGATTCAATTTAGTAGTAATCTACTAATTAAAATGTTAAAATCTCAATTCTGCAATCGTGATTCCTCTGTAAATTTGTTTCATTTGAATGTCAGGTCAGGGACTCACTGTAAAATAAAGCATATTCCTGTCTTTTTGCCCTTGGCTATTATCTGAACATATCTGAGGGTCTCATGTACGTAGTAAGCATGACGTAAACACAGCTGTTGTTGTGTAAATGCTCCACAGATGTGTCCTCCTTGCCTGAACACAGAATGCCACTCATCTGTATATGCTTTGTCTTGATTCATCCATAATAATATGAGACAGAATCGTGATGCATTGGTTTAATGGGATGGTTAAGTATAGCCGCTTTCCGACCAAGTAGTTACAGGAACTTAGTTATAGGAACTGTCCACTTCTAAACAGTTCTAAGAACTACTCTCCCCCAAACTCGGTTTTGCTGTTTGCGTTCACACTGGCCATTGGCCATAGGAACTGGTAGGAGGGGTACGGAAGTGACGCAAGCTAGACGTCATCACTAGACGTAGCGCGGCCACATACAACAAACCAGCATGTAGGAGGCTAACGGAATTTTCCTGTTCTGCCTTGCCGGGACCTTTAAAGCAACACCAAGTAACTTTTCCTCTTCGGTCGCCCTACTGGTTGGAAACAAAATTGTCCATTGCCGTTGTCGTAAATAATTTAGACTGTTTATCCAGCACCAGCTTTAGAATGAACGATGTCCACAGACAAGCTAGAGTATGTTACATGATTTCATGAAAGGATGATGTATTGCGACATCAGAAACGAAGAAAAACGAAATAATGACTATTGTAGCGCTTGACGTAAAACAGTCGAATTTTGTAGTTCTTTTTGTGGTCGGGTTACTACCCGAACCCCGAAGTTACATAGTGTCAGTAAAAGCGATGCAGACACCCTGTTACGACTTGATGAACCACTGATACAATTTTGGAAACATTATTTTAAGGTAAAAAATGTTACATAGTGTTGCTTTAATAATGGAGTGCGAACGGCGTCGTTTAAAGACTATGCTTGAGTTCTGTACAGAGAAACACAGAAGACGAAGGCTCCAGCGTAACATGATCTTAAGTAATATGATGGAAGAAGATAGAAGAGCAGAGAGCAGGAGGCAAACAGAACGATGGGTAAGTTTAGCAAGCATTAGCATTGCGGTCGGAAAGCGGCTTATGATTTCACTTTTCTAACTTTAGTTAGTGTGTAATGTTGCGGTTTGAGCATAAACAACATCTGGAAAGTTAAAATGCTCAAAGTACAAAGCAAAGGAATATATTTGCTTTTAAAGAAAAGGACTACAACAAACGGCTGGTATGGACTACATGACATTCTTCCAGAGTTAGTGACATCACCAACCCTGAAATGTACATAAGCCCCGCCCATCAGCAGTGTTGAGAAGAGGAAAAGTTGTTGTATAAGAGTACATTTGTGAGTAAGTTCAAACTTTAGCATCCATCTTTTCACATGCAATAAAACGTCACTCTGTGTGTATATCACAACAGTACCTATAGGAGCGAGTTATAGATTACCATGACAGAATATGCTAATTGAAGATAGGTAACTCCTCATCAGCAACATAAACTCATCAACTAACCATTCAAAGACGTCCTGTTGCATTCTACATGTTGTCACTTCTTCTTGAGTCTCTCCATCTGTGTCTGACTCTGTTTTAACATTAAAGGCAGAATAGTTTCTGTCATTTTAGTTGTGTGTGTGTGTGTGTGTGTGTGTGTGTGTGTGTGTGTGTGTGTGTGTGTGTGTGTGTGTGTGTGTGTGTGTGTGTGTGTGTGTGTGTGTGTGTGTGTGTGTGTGTGTGTGTGTGTGTGTGTGTGTGTGTGTGTGTGTGTGTGTGTGTGAGGTGATCGCAGCTGCTAACACACACAAGCTCTTGAAACCCCGCCCTCTGCAGCAGCTCATTTGCATTTAAAGGGCCAGGCACAAAACGGTGCGTTTTTGCAAATCCTCAAAAAGTGACAAGTTTAACATGCTATATAAAAATATCTGTGGGGTATTTTGTCCTAAAACTTCACACACACACTCTCTGGGGACATCAGAGATTTATTTTACATCTTGTGAAAATGGCCCCTTTAAATGTGTCAACACTGACTCACCAATGCATTGCAATTCTTTGATGCCGAGAACACAAAAAAGTACCATAAAAGTATAGTCCATATTCCAATCTCATCCTCATATTCAAGCTTGGCTCTTAATGAATCATCTGAAAGTTTGAAAATGCCCCTGGTCACTTGGAAAAGACTAATTTCGACTCTCTGATAAACATTATCTTTTGTGTTACGGTACAAAGTCTCACAGGTTTGAAACAACAGGGGTGCGAGTAAATGATAACAGGCTTTCATTTTCATCTCCCTTCAGCAGTAAAACACAGAGGCGTTTATTTTTAATTAAATGTTGAGAAAATCACAGACATTATGTCAAATTAATAATGATTATTCAAGGTTGTTTTCGTTTTGCCGAATAACCAAACTAATAATTACAGTCAGTGTTGTCTCTCGTTGTGAGCTGTTCTGTATTCTGTTAAAGCAGCCGGCAGTCAATGCTTTTCAAAACTGCACAGAAATGTCCCCTCACTGTGACTGCATCGGTCACAGCTCTCCTTTACCATGATTGAAGATGTCAATGATGTCGAGGAAAAAATGGGAGTGTCGAACTGTGAAGTGCAAGTTACAATCATTTGCTGGAAATAAAGCCCTGAGCTCTCGGCTGGATGTTGCATCATATGCACTGAGAATCAAACATTTATAGTCAGTTGCATGCGTGTCAGGAATATTCTCAGTTAACCCGCTCTCCACATGCAGAAATAAGAAAATATGATTAGAGGAAAGTTTATGCCAGCAGCTCTATAGCCCAGGCCTGGTCTCCCACTGAAGCTCAGCAGGGCTGGTCACCGGGATTTTGCCAAGTAAGACATTTTGCCTCAACATATTTTGTTCTTTTAAATTTAAATTTAGTCCTTACCCAATCCCTACCCCTAAACCTAACCCTACCCATAACTTTTCCATAAGATCAGAGGGAAATGATAGGTGGATAACACAGATGTTGAAGCACCTTACCCTGGCCTAAACTTGACATAAACTGTAAACTTGTCCCTCAAATCTGATTGGTTGACCTGAAAGTTGTTCCAGGATCAACAAAGATGGAAATATCTGGTGCATTATAGCTGGTGTGTGTGTGTGTGTGTGTGTGTGTGTGTGTGTGTGTGTGTGTGTGTGTGTGTGTGTGTGTGTGTGTGTGTGTGTGTGTTGTGTGTGTGTGTGTGTGTGTGTGTGTGTGTGTGTGTGTGTGTGTGTGTGTGTGTGTGTGTGTGTGTGTTGGTGTGTGTGTGTGTGTGTGTGTGTGTGTGTGTGTGTGTGTGTGTGTGTGTGTGTGTGTGTGTGTGTGTGTGTGTGTGGTGTGTGTGTAAAGCGCTCTGGGTGTACAGTAGTACATTTTAAACGGGCTATATAAATGCCTCATTCATTCTGTATGCTTCTTATTTTCTTACAGCTGTGCACATTATGCAATAAACATTTAGATAAACTTTTCTAACTTGTTACATGATCTCATTGCATTGTATGTTCAATTCAACAAATGCTATCTAAATAAATTCATTAATATTACAGCCCGTTCTCATCCCAAGGCGTCATCTAACTGACGCTTTTGACCATGCGTCAACATCCGACGCACATGGCACCCTTTAGCGTCAATATGTGACCTAGTGGTCTAACCCTAACCCTACCTCAGACCTAAACCTACCCATAACGGAAGCGTCATCTAACTGACGCTAAAGGGTGGCATGTGCGTCGGATTTAGACGCATGGTCAAAAGTGTCAGTTAGATGACGCCTTAGCTTAATAGTATAATAATATTAATACATTATTTAGTATTTTTCATTAAATTTTTCATTAAAATAACTAAACTTTTGGCTTTTTGATCAAATAAGTAAAGAATGAGATTTTTTTTTTTTAAATCACAATTGCAAGTTGAACAAAGTTTGTGAACACACTCTGATGTTGGCTTGAGAAAGTAACAGTAAAAGATTTAGGTGTGAAATAGTTTAGATATGGAGAGATAGAAGTGAGTTGAAGGTTTTACGTTTGACTCAGTTTTAAAAGATTTTAAGTCTCTCGGACGAAACGTTTGCTATGCGGTTGCTTGGGTATTTTGATTGGTTGCTGCATTTTTGCATTAAAATGACTAAACTTCTGGCATTTTGATCAAACAATAAGTAGGGGAAAATATATTTTTTTTAAATCACAAAATTGTAGTTAGACTGGAAATGGAAGGTCAAATCAATTTTATACTGTATTTTCCGGTAGCACTTTATTTTACAGTCCTGTTTCACATGTACATACTATATACTATAGTATATAGTAATTACAATAACTGGGTAATAATAACTAGGTTCTTAATATTACTCTATTATATTACTCTTGGTAAATACACCTACATTGAAAGTGCACATACTAAATAAAGTGCAACCTACTGTATTTTCTAATAAAAAGTATTTAAAGCATAATGTGCACAGTTTGCACAGCAGAAATACAGTGGCTCTCTGAACACATCAATGTCTCTCATCCATTACCTACAATCCCAATACATGATCGGATCCGGACTTACAATGACTCCTTAGAAAAGAGGAGAGAATTGAATCCTTTATGATTGTGTATGGCATTGACTCTCTCTCATGTTATCACTCTCTCTTCTATAGACGTCACCTGTTCATGTTATTACACACAGTGTGAATGTAATAGCCAATAATGCTGCTTTAAAAGCAGAAACAACAGTACAACACACATTTATACTGCAATCCGAGATATCATATCAGCAATATTATATTATAGTGATTTTAACACTTTTTATAAATGCATTAAAGAGGGACATATGACAAATTAACATTTCAACACTTACAAATTAAGAAAAAGTAATTACAGAGGCACAATAAGAAAATAAACCAATTTTAGTATTGTTCATATGATTACGGTAATAATTAATATTTTGAATGACCTTTTCTTTTCATAGTTTTGGTTTCATTTTAGTTTAAGTACTTTTGTTATATGCTTTTTTCCATTTTTTTTTAAACATAATATTTTGCTTTATTTTTAACACTTTATAATAAGGTTCTATTTGCTAAAATTCATTGTTAATAACTAATAAGTTAAAATAGTTAATAAGAAATAACAACCAATACTTCTAGAGCATTTATTAATCTTAATTAATAAGAGTATGTTGATGTTAATTTCCACATTTACTAATACGTTATTAAAATCAAAAGTTGTATCTGTTAATATGGTTTAATGGACTAACCTATTTTTTTTTTTTACAGTCTATGGGACACGCATGAACTAACAATGAACAGTTGTGTTTTTAGTAACTAACACTGACAAAGATTAACAAATACTGTAAAAAAAAATATATTTCTCATTGTTAGTTAATACATTAGGCCTACTTAGTGTTAACAAATGGTAGCTAATGGTTAACTGTTGGCATTTTATTTCAGATTTAGTTTTTCATCTAAAATTCATATTTTATTTTGTATATATTTAAAATATACTGAAATATAAATATATCAATTAAGCTTTATTTTAGTTCACATGTTTTAGTTTTACCAAACTCTGAGTATAATATATATATATATATATTTAGTCTTAAAGTGTTTAGCAAGATTGTTTATGAGTCACCCTCACAATTGAGTTCAACATGAGAGTGGGTAGATGTAATCTGTTCAAATTGATATCTAAAATTGGAAACCAGGGTAGCAGGAACATGAATGCTGATGAATGCATGACCCTCAGTCTTTAATGAAGATGTTTGTGTGCTGGACTCATGCGCACTGAAGTCATTATGACCTACAGGGATCTGTGTAGGGCTAAAGGTCATCTCTCTGTGTCTGTCTCTGCCATCAGCGGGAAGCCACAGACTAATTAGGCATTAATTAAGCATGTAATCTTCATCTAGAAAGAAGATGAAGGACGAGAATCAAATATGGACACCTGGGAGGTGAACTGAAAATCGGCTCTACTACTACACGCTAGCGTTGCATGCATTTAGCAACTATAGCAAAAACATGTCAGCAGTTTAACAAGACTAGATTACACTAATGCTGCTCTAGTGACTCTGGTGGCAATGCTGAGAATGCATTGGAAAATGCTCTGATATATTTCAAAATGCAACAAATTAAATCAAGCTTACACTCTAAAAATGCTGGGTTGTTTTAACCCAGCTTTTGGTAAAATATGAACAAACCATTAGACCAAATGTTTTAAGGTCCCACTTTATATTAAGTGGCATTAAGTACTATGCACTTACATCGACAAATAAGTACAATGTACTTATTGTATTAATGTTGTATTGTAAAACACTTGTGCTGCTATTGAGGAGTGATACGGGTAAGGTTAGGGTCATGTGTGTGTGATACTGGTTAGGTTAGGGTCAGGTGTGTGTGATACTGGTAAGGTTAGGGTCAGGTGTGTGTGATACTGGTAAGGTTAGGGTCAGGTGTGTGTGATACGGGTAAGGTTAGGGTCAGGTGTGTGTGGTACGGGTAAGGTTAGGGTCAGGTGTGTGTGATACGGGTAAGGTTAGGGTCAGGTGTGTGTGAAACGGGTAAGGTTAGGGTCAGGTGTGTGTGATACGGGTAAGGTTAGGGACAGGTGTGTGTGATACGGGTAAGGTTAGGGTCAGGTGTGTGTGATACGGGTAAGGTTAGGGTCAGGTGTGTGTGATACGGGTAAGGTTAGGGTCAGGTGTGTGTGATACTGGTAAGGTTAGGGACAGGTGTGTGTGATACGGGTAAGGTTAGGGTCAGGTGTGTGTGATACGGGTAAGGTTAGGGTCAGGTGTGTGTGATACTGGTAAGGTTAGGGTCAGGTGTGTGTGATACGCGTAAGGTTAGGGTCAGGTGTGTGTGATACGGGTAAGGTTAGGGTCAGGTGTGTGTGATACGGGTAAGGTTAGGGTCAGGTGTGTGTGATACGGGTAAGGTTAGGGTCAGGTGTGTGTGATACTGGTAAGGTTAGGGTCAGGTGTGTGTGATACGGGTAAGGTTAGGGTCAGGTGTGTGTGATACGGGTAAGGTTAGGGTCAGGTGTGTGTGATACGGGTAAGGTTAGGGTCAGGTGTGTGTGATACGGGTAAGGTTAGGGTCAGGTGTGTGATACGGGTAAGGTTAGGGTCAGGTGTGTGTAATACTGGTAAGGTTAGGGTCAGGTGTGTGTAATACTGGTAAGGTTAGGGTCAGGTGTGTGTGATACGGGTAAGGTTAGGGTCAGGTGTGTGTGATACGGGTAAGGTTAGGGTCAGGTGTGTGTGATACTGGTAAGGTTAGGGTCAGGTGTGTGTAATACTGGTAAGGTTAGGGTCAGGTGTGTGTGATACGGGTAAGGTTAGGGTCAGGTGTGTGTGATACTGGTAAGGTTAGGGTCAGGTGTGTGTGATACGGGTAAGGTTAGGGTCAGGTGTGTGTGATACGGGTAAGGTTAGGGTCAGGTGTGTGTGATACGGGTAAGGTTAGGGTCAGGTGTGTGTGATACGGGTAAGGTTAGGGTCAGGTGTGTGTGATACGGGTAAGGTTAGGGTCAGGTGTGTGTGATACGGGTAAGGTTAGGGTCAGGTGTGTGTGATACTGGTAAGGTTAGGGTCAGGTGTGTGTGATACAGGGTTAAGGTTAAGGGTCAGGTGTGTGTGATACTGGTAAGGTTAGGGTCTGGTGTGTGTGATACGGGTAAGGTTAGGGTCAGGTGTGTGTGATACGGGTAAGGTTAGGGTCAGGTGTGTGTGATACGGGTAAGGTTAGGGTCAGGTGTGTGTGATACTGGTAAGGTTAGGGTCAGGTGTGTGTGATACGGGTAAGGTTAGGGTCAGGTGTGTGTGATACGGGTAAGGTTAGGGTCAGGTGTGTGTGATACGGGTAAGGTTAGGGTCAGGTGTGTGTGATACGGGTAAGGTTAGGGTCAGGTGTGTGTGATACGGGTAAGGTTAGGGTCAGGTGTGTGTGATACTGGTAAGGTTAGGGTCAGGTGTGTGTGATACGAGTAAGGTTAGGGTCAGGTGTGTGTGATACGGGTAAGGTTAGGGTCAGGTGTGTGTGATACGGGTAAGGTTAGGGACAGGTGTGTGTGATACGGGTATAGTTAGGGTCAGGTGTGTGTGATACGGGTAAGGTTAGGGTCGGGTGTGTGTGATACGGGTAAGGTTAGGGTGGGTAAGGTTAGGGTCAGGTGTGTGTGATACGGGTAAGGTTAGGGACAGGTGTGTGTGATACGGGTATAGTTAGGGTCAGGTGTGTGTGATACGGGTAAGGTTAGGGTCGGGTGTGTGTGATACGGTAAGGTTAGGGTCAGGTGTGTGTGATACGGGTAAGGTTAGTGTCAGGTGTGTGTGATACGGGTAAGGTTAGGGTCAGGTGTGTGTGATACAGGTAAGGTTAGGGTCAGGTGTGTGTGATACAGGTAAGGTTAGGGTCAGGTGTGTGTGATACGGGTAAGGTTAGGGTCAGGGTGTGTGATACGGGTAAGGTTAGGGTCAGGTGTGTGTGATACTGGTAAGGTTAGGGTCAGGTGTGTGTGTGATACGGGTAAGGTTAGGGTCAGGTGTGTGTGATACGCGTAAGGTTAGGGTCAGGTGTGTGTGATACGGGTAAGGTTAGGGTCAGGTGTGTGTGATACGGGTAAGGTTAGGGTCAGGTGTGTGTGGTATGGGTCGGTTTAAGGTTGGGTTAAGGTGTAAGGGAAGGGTCAACTGTGTAATTACACATGTAATTACATAAATGAATTACAGCTGTAATTACATGCGGGTATTTTAAAAATATAAGTACAATGTAAAAACATGTATGTACACAATACGTCCAGTGTATGAAATTATTAATTTCAATGTAAGTACATAGTAGTTAAAGCCACTTAATATAAAGTGAGACCTGCATTTTTAATCCAACATTTGGGTTTGTCCATATTTTACCCAAAATTGGGTTAAAAACAACCCAGCATTTTTTAGAGTGTACCTATTCAGATTCACATAATTATTTTCAAAATTCTTTAGACACTGCAAAACATATGAGCACTGAAAAGTCCCTCACAAACCTTCTTTATGAATTATGGTGTTCCCTCTAAAATCTGTAATGACAAAAGCCAAACATGGGGCTTCTGAAACATCGCTTGACATCCCATAATCTATAGCAGGAACCGTAGCAGGCCTGCGTCAGACTTCATGATGTATGTGGCGTGTCAGGAAGTAAACTATGACCCATTATCTTTGATAAATGGTCGTATTGTCTCCTGTAAGTTGCAGCGTACTGTGCCATCGCTAAACGCAACCCGTACAGTGATATTCATAATGCTCCCAGTCATCCTGCACACACTGCAGTACAGCAGGACAAATAACATGTTTACATCTGTGCAAAAATACCTGAGTTTCAAAATATATACATGTCTCCTCAAATCTTCTCTTATACTACAACTTCAGTGGTTCTATGTAACGTTTCTTCTCAGTTTCAAACCATCAGACCTCTGATTCCCACTGCAAAACTAAATAAAAGCACAAAAAAAAAAAACGTAAAAAAAATGGTTAATTGGCTGGTTACTGTACAATTTACTGTATAATTAAATATAAATTATTTATAATTAAATAAAAAAATATATTATATTATATCATATATCATATCATATCATATATTATAATTCCAAATTATTAAATAGAGTTGTAGTATATTTGTAGAGCAAAAAAAAGCTGACAAAAACATTTTCCATTAAATTAAATTAAATGAAAATATTATATAATATTACATAACTTATATATAAAAAAAATATTGTATTATATTATATTTATTTTGCATTCCTCTTATTAAAATATTATATAAAATATTGTATTATATTATATTTATTTTGCATTCCTCTTATTAAAATATTAAATAATTGTCTTTACTACAATATTTTCCCAACTATTTCTGGGCATTTTCAATTATTTTTCCATGACTATTCAATGCCAAGTTCAGAGTCATGAATCAAATGGCTCTCAAATTAAATATCATGTTTAATAATATAATAAACTTTGATTTAAATAAAAAAGGTATGACACCTGAACGAAAACCGTTTATAATAAAAATCTATAATAAAGGTACAATAATTAATGCATTTATGCATATAAGGAGATAAAAAAAATCATATAAAGCATCACAAATGATTTAAATCCAAAATGACAGTATAAAACTATTGACCTATTCTCATTGTTTATGAATATAAAACCAATATAGTTTATGCTGAAAAATATTTAGAGACTGTATATGCAAATATAAAAGAATTAGCATCATTCACTTTTTATAGTGACCAGCAATTTACGGCTGTTTTTCAGTGAGATATCAACTCTAGTATTAAACATGATCTTTTACAAATGAAGCTGAAAAGATCTAAAGCTCATGGTAGGTCTGTTTTGAAAGGTTTATATGTTACTGAAAAAAATCTATTTCTATATGGAGAAAATGAATGGGATTTGTCTTCTCCCAGAACGAGACTGCTGTGCTCGCTATAGGGGAAATGTCCCGTGATGAATTGAAGTGCACTAGTTAGGGCTCTGAGTGGACACCGGCTCAGGGAGAGTGGATGCTTTCATTCCTGACAGACTGAACGAATCTTTGTCTTCATTTAGTCTGGAGAGAAAACTTCCTTACGCAGCACAGGAGGCCAAGACAAATACTATAACACCTCTCTCGTCTGCTTGGATTTCCTCTTCTCATCATTATATATACACACACAGAGAGAGAGAGAGAGAGAGAGAGAGAGAGAGAGAGAGAGAGGAGAGAGGAGAGGAGAGAGAGAGAGAGAGAGAGAGAGAGAGAGAGAGAGAGAGAGGGGAGAGGAGAGAGGAGAGAGAGAGAGAGAGAGAGAGAGAGAGAGAGAGAGAGAGAGAGAGAGAGAGAGAGAGAGAGACGCCGGCTGAAGTCTATGATACGGAATACTGCAATTCTGTGTTTTTCAGTTCACAGTAATGCCATTTATTCCTGCGCATGGCAGCTGTAATAAAGCACTGGTGCTTCAGTCTGTCTCTGTTCAACAACACACCCGTCCTGTCACTCGCTATAGACAAGCGGCGTTAGTCTCGCAAGACAACAGCGCCACTGAATATAAAAAACTCCCATTAGAGTATTAGAAGACTGTTAGGTGGTTAGTGAAGACTCAAATTTTACTGTTTAATGTTATTTTTTAGTTTTATTTTTCTTTATTCTTTTTTATAATGTATTTTGGGAAGTCATATGTACATGTGTGCTGAGCAGAGAGCTGGTAGAGTTATATTTTCCTTAAAGGTCCCATATTGTACAACTTTCTGAAGTTGTACTTTAGGTTTTGATGTCTTTAAGAATATATATTTGCGGTATAAGTACCAAAAAGCATCTCAATATATGTTTACAGCTCTTTCTCAAGAGCTCTGCCAAGAACAGCTCGAGTTTGGCCTGTCTACTTAAAGGGCTCCTATTATGGCATTTTACATGCATGCAATGACAAAAAACACTTTTGTTATCTTATAATAGGCATTTATTTTTACCTGATTTGCTCACCGACTCCCAAATGATTCGTTCAACGACTCATTTTTCCAAACCCCTCCTTTACGTGACGCTAATCGGCGGTGATTGGTCAGATGACCCAGTCAGTTGTGTTTGTAAAGCAATCGTCATTAAAATGACGAGTAAAATGAACACAGCACAAAGGTGCGGGCTATACTTGCCACTGATTCTTCACATGCTCGTCTCTGGGCAGTAGAAAAAATGTCGCTTTTGATTCGCACTTCAGAACACAACGTCTTGTTGTCGACATGATGTTTTCAAGTTTTCACTGGTGTCTGCGCGGCACGCGCAATGAGTGGGCGCGGCCAATTTGATCATTTTTCGCCTTGACGTCACAAGGAAAAGGAAAAGGAATCATTGGAAAAACGATTCATTAAATTGACTCAGAGTCGACTCATACTTTTGAGAGACAATAACTTTTTTTACGGTGAACTTTCATATATAAAACTTCGCAGGATGTTTTTGTTCACTTAGATCTATGTTACACAGTACATGAAAGATAATTTTCTAAATTCCATAATAGGTGACCTTTAATATTCATGAGCCTGTCTTCTGATTGGCCTGTTGTTTTCTGAGTGTGCCACCATTGGTCGGGGTGGAGACTGAAGGCAGGGACTGGGTAGTTCTGACATCACAAATATAAGGAAGTCACAACGGCTGGTGAAAAGGCACAGCTACTTTACTCAGGCTGTGTGTGTGTGTCTGTGGATCCACTGTTTTGAAACTTGTATGGTAGTTTCATAACCCATAGACCTCTGTTATCATGAACACAGCCAGGACATTTCAGTTTTGACAATATGGGACCTTTAAAGGTATGAGTATAATGCAATGTTCACTGAGAGAGATGTACCAATGATGATTATACGTCAAATGTGTAGTTGGTTTGTTCTTTACAAGAAAAATGAATGTTTCAACTGATGCAAATGTATCATTTGTATACCACTAATATATACACTGAGAAATAGTTTCTTAATGTGGAAAGTGGATTGTACCATGTGCATTAGGTATACATTTCATTTTTAAACATAAGCAAAATGTTTTTCTAGCTTACAAGGAAGTTGTGAAGGCCATTGCACACTGAGTCCGACATTTTTGTATGCATTTTTTCGTATTCGTGATTCGGTGGATCTGAATTGTCAAAACACCATTCAAATGCTTGCTACAGATGTGAAAAACACAGAAAATCAAACCCGATCCGACTTTTTTTATAACGGACGAAATTTTCGGAGGCAAGCGTGTTTGACACAACGTGTTTGAGGTCGTATTTATTTTTTAACGTGCAAAAATTTCGGATGCGAATTTCGGACTCGGTGTGCAATGGCCTTCTGTGTTGTACGTCACACACATCACACACATGACCAGCGTCGACCAATAGTGAGCCTACGTGTGACGTACAACACAGAAGCGCTGCGCTGTGACACTACGTGAACTATCTCGAGGCCGACAGAGAAGGAAATGAATACTTGAATAAAGTCGTTATTTTTGTTTGTTTTTGCGCACAAAAAGTATTCTCATCGCTTGATAAACTTAAGATTGAATCACTGTAGTCACTTGGACTATTTTAACGATGCCTTTAACTTTTCTGGGTCGGCAAGTTTCAGTCCCTTAGAAGCCTATGGAGGAGAGACCCAGCTCTCAGATTTAATCACAAATATCTTAATTTTTGTTACGAAGATGAACAAAAGTCTTACGGGGTTGAACACCACGAGAGAGATTAATTACTGACAGAATTTACATTTTGGGGTGAACTATCCCTTTAAGTCTCTCTGTGATGTACAGTATATAAGCTCAATCTTATTGTACCACCTCAGAGAAACATAAACGCATGATGGGGTGAGAGAAAGCAGAAACATAGAGAGGAGAAACCATTTACGGCGAGCATGATGGGATGAAAAGAGAAATGGAGAATAGAGAAATCTGCAATGACCTCCTCTCATACAGCCTTATTCTAATATGCCTGTTTCTCTCTGTCTGACACATGATACATAATAAATAGAAATCTCTTGGCAAAAGTAACTGGTGTAGCTTCTGTGATTCAATAATAATAGCGGGAAGCAGGATTTTCAAATCTACAGTTAGGGTTAGTAGACATGTACTTGTAAAGTTACGTATAGTTAGTAGAATGTCTAAAGGTGACCATCAAAATAAAGTTATATTCTAAAATGTAATTTGTACCTGTGATCAAAGCTGAATTTTCATTATCATTACTCCAGTCTTCAGTGTCACATGATCCTTCAGAAATCACTATAATATGATGATTTGCTGCTCAAGAAACATTTGATTATTATCAATGTTGAAAACATTTTAACATGAAATGACATTTTATTTTTCAGGATTATCTAATGGATTGAACTTTCAAAAGAATCACATTTATATAACATTTTAAATGTCCTTACTGAATAAAAGTTTTTTTTTTTTTTTTTTTTACTTTATGATTCCAAATTGTTTACACATGTGTTCCACCACATCTCAAAGATGCTCTATTGGGTTGAGATCTGGTGACTGTGGGGGCCATTTTAGTACAGTGAACTCATTGTCATGTTCAAGAAACCAATTTGAAATGATTCGAGCTTTGTGACATGGTGCATTATCCTGCTGGAAGTAGCCATCAGAGGATGGTACATGGTGGCCATAAAGGGATGGACATGGTCAGAAACAATGCTCAGGTAGGCCGTGGCATTTAAACGATGCCCAATTGGTACCAAGGGGCCTAAAGTGTGCCAAGAAAACATCCCCCACACCATTACACCACCACCACCAGCCTGCACAGTGGCAACAAGGCATGATGGATCCATGTTCTCATTCTGTTTACGCCAAATTCTGACTCTACCATCTGAATGTCTCAACAGAAATCGAGACTCATCAGACCAGGCAACATTTTTCCAGTCTTCAACTGTCCAATTTTGGTGAGCTCTTGCAAATTGTAGCCTCTTTTTCCTATTTGTAGTGGAGATGAGTGGTACCCGGTGGGGTCTTTTGCTGTTGTAGCCCATCCGCCTCAAGGTTGTGCGTGTTGTGGCTTCACAAATGCTTTGCTGCATACCTCGGTTGTAACGAGTGGTTATTTCAGTGAAAGTTGCTCTTCTACACTCAAAAAAATGATTCTTGCCACTAATTGAATTTAAGCAAACAATTTAAATAGAATATATTTAAAAATGTATGAAAATAACCATTATTGTTGCGAATTACTCTTACACAACATGAATGTAATGGATCCAAGTCCAAACTGATCAAATTGCATACACTATACTGGATTTATTGATGTAAGGGGCAAATGCAGATGTAGCGCATGCGCACTAGAGTAAAAAAAAAAAAAAAAACAACACTGTGAAGGCGGCAAGTCGTTGGAGGCGTCAGCGATTTGAGTGAACACTGAACAGAAACAGATGTGGAATATTCGACAAGGTAAGATATTTTCTATATTTATTACTGATTTCAACATCAACTCTTTTTTTATAACTTAATCGATCTGATTTAATTTATATCTTAGTTTCGTCGTGACTGCACTTCAGACGAATGAACTGTTTTGGCCTTTCCAGTTAACGTAGCAGCTAACGTTATATAAAAGAGTAACGTTAACGTAAACTGATATTTTTTTTTAAAGATTTATTGTCGACTGACTGTGCATCATTTTTCCATTTAGGCAGAATAACTTCGCGTAACAGTTATGGTTTTTGATAACTGCTCCGTGATCTCGACAAAACGTTGCAAACACAGTCAATCGAAGGCTACAGGCTAGTTAGGCCTGCTAACGTTATATGAAGGTTAATACAGGTAAAATTGTATAGGATTTCTCGTTAAAACAAATATCTTAAAACATATTTGTAACTTTGATCATTTTAAGATATAGGCCTACGGTCGACTGACTACGTGTGCGTCATTTTTAATTACAACTTGTCATCTCGACGTAGGCCTAACGTTACATTTTAATTTTCTTGAAAAATCCTTTGAATATGCAAAAGTTAAAAACATACTTGATCGACCTGAAAGTTATCTACATGCAAAGGTTTATAGGATTCCATGAAGTGGAACATGCTTTCTTTTTTCATGCTGAGTTGTAATATCGTTAGTGAAAGTTTTTTCTTTGCTATTTATTTCAGAGTTCTCATCGATGTGACATTATTCCACCATTTCCAGCTCCTGTTTGGCACAATCACTCAATTACAGTATGTGTAGTTTCTTCTTTTGTAATCAATTTAAACTTGACTTGTTTTCATTTCTTTGCAAAAGTGTGATGTCTGTTGTTTTCTCTCTCTTTTTGAAATACAGATAAATGACTTTTGGGAATGTGGCACAGAATTATCCAGTAGGTATGAGTTATTGAAACATTCTAAGCTTAAACATGGACATTTTGGGACAAGAATAAATTGTTAATTACTATAAATTTCTCCACAGTAGGCCTATATTTCATGCAAATCTTCATTTCATTTCCTTTTTTTTTTTTTTGCAGAATTCATAAACTGTGCCACTTCTGTTCTTGGCGCAGCTGGACAGATACACTATTAATGGCAATTACAGACAAGGTAAACTGCATAATATAATTTTGTATAACTAATTGCAAATATTGTATATATAAAATATATATAATCACATAAAATATACTATAATCAGTGTTTTTTATATTGTCATAATTTAGTGCGATGACATACACATCTGTGTGTACCAACACTCAGGAAATAACAACACTCGTCAAATAAATTGAGGTTTGTATATGTACTTTTTGTAATGACCTAAACATATTGCCAGTCTGTATGTTACCAATATTTCAGTGAAACACTTCAGTGTTAATTATTGAGAGAGAAAAAAATGTTTTAATTATTTGTTTGTTTTTTGTTTTGACTGCAATCCTTAATAGGCTGAGAGAAGAATTTCGGAGACCATTCTGGGGCTTTAGAGATCCGTTAAGAAGGTGCTGGTGCTAAGGACAAGCCAGAGGATGTTGGAGTAGTGATAGAGGGTGTCGAGAGTGATTCCTTTGGATTGGTAATGCTGTTCGGACTGATCTACGCTCTTAATTCCACCACCAAAACTAAGATTGGACATTCTTGGCTGGACAACTTTTTTCTGTGTGCAGCATACTCCATATCTTGATCAGTGAGTTGGACAATTACTTCTGGCCTAAATTTTTAAATGTGTTATATGTAAAAAAAATTAAACAAAAACAAAAGTAGGAAGATGGGTACCAATTACATTCGTGTTTAATTTTTTTTTATTATTCTCTATCCAAGTGTCCTGAATGTTTATTTGTTCTACAAATATTTAGGAAGATGTGTACTAATTACATTAGTGTTTTAAAGGAACACCCCGACTTTTTTTGGGGACTTTATTTTATTCACTCTATCCCCTAGAGTTAGATAAGTCAATACATACCCTTTTCATCTCCGTTCTTGCTGTAACTCTTTCTGACGCACACAGCTCTAGCCTAGCTTAGCACAAAGACTGGAAGTAAACGGCTCCAGCTAGCATACTGCTACCAAAAAGTGACAAAATAACGCCAACATTTTTCTATTTACATGTTGTGATTGTCACAGTGTGTACAAATAACAAGGTCATATGAGACACAGACATCTTTTAACCAGTGCTGTAGCGGCGCGTCGACGTTTTGACGTCAAAATTATGTCGACGCCATATTTTTGCGTTCGACACTTCTTCATTTATTTATTTTTTGCACCGTTTCCAGCAGTACAGCTCGCCAACACACGTGGGAGACCGAAACATTGCAGAATGGAGGACGAAGACCACTAGAAGTGAATGTGCTTTCCATTAAATGAATCACACACAGTAAACAAATCCTTAACAAAAAAAACTTTGCAATTTAGACGCGCAAACTGTGTACCGGTGAGACGTACGGCTCGGGCAGATTCGGCTTGCAGTCGCTTATCATTGGACGCGGTGCCGCGCGTGCTTTTACAAAAGAAACCGTGCACACAGCCAAGCGAAATGGGGTCTTGCGCACCCAACGCGCCATTTTTGCCGCGCGCTCGTGCGTATGCGTCAAGTATAAACAAGGCTTTGCTCCGTGTCAGCGCGCGCTCTGATCAGTAAAGGGACACAGACTCTCCCGAATCATCTCCAGCAGGAGCACCACTAACTCCGCCTCCGTTTCCCTCGGAAGCTGATATTAGTATTTAAACATTCTCTATGATACAAAATGTTTGTACAAAATATTTTAATAACACGGTTTTGGTGGTTATAGAGTTCTAATGACGGTGTTCAAATACATAACATTAGACTAGCGTTAGCCAGCTTATACAGTATCATGATTCAGTACGCTAGTTCATATTTATTTATTTGAGATACATTATGGTTTTTTATTAATCGAGCAGCAGAAAAATAATCTTTATATTAATCGTCCAATTAGTCGACTAATCGATAAAATAATCGCCCAACTAATCGTTTTGTTAATAATCGTTTACCCCAGCCCTAATACATACTGGGAACTATATTCTCAGAAGGTGAAGCACTGCTACTTGGGCGGAGTGATTTGCTCCCAGCACCTGAGAAGCCCCGTGGTTAGGAGCAGAGAGTAAATGGCGGAGTGATTAGCACAACACTCTGAGCAAACTCTCTCTCTGCGTTATTTTGTCACTTACTGGGAGCAGTATGCTAGCTGGAGCCATTTACTTCCAGCCTTTGTGCTAAGCTAGGCTAGCGGTGCGTGTGTCAGACAGAGTTACGGGACGCACAGAGATGAAAAGGGTATGTGTGAACTTATCTAACTCTGGGGGATACGGTGAATAAGCTAAAGTCACAAAAAGTTGTCGTGTTCCCTTAATTTCCAGATCAGAAGAAAGCAGACATTGATTACTGTACTATGCAGTGATATTAAAATGTTTATCTTGAAAAAGTGAAAAGAATATTTGATGTTGAAATGTGGATCCCTGTTACTTGGCTGTAAAGTGTAACATAAGTAATAAACACAGAAAGTACAGTTTGGGAGGATGCATAAAACTAAACACTTGCATTAATTTGTAAAGTGCTGTATTATGTATGTCCTGCTTGGATTTTTTGTTTCTTTTGTCAGACTGAATGTTTATTTTGACTTATGGAGCAATTGCACACAATAAATGTTTGAAAATGTAACATGTTTTTGTCTTTGACTGTTTATTCAATAGAATTAAGGTAATGTAAGATAGTTATGTAAATCAAGTAACAACAATTTATTTGAAATGAGTAAAGTTTATTTAATACACAATCTTAAATCACAGATGATCAGTTCACATAACGCTTATTTAATTCATTCACGTCAACTGAACATGACGCTGAAGCTTAAATAAAATGTAACTTTTACGTTGGATTTATGTGATTAAATTGGATGGAAAATTGACACGTAATTGAAATACATAAGTTTTAACTTTTGGGGTTAATATTTTTTTGAGTGTATCAGCTTGAATCAGTCGGCCCATTCTCCTCTGACCTCTAGCATCAACAAGGCATTTTCGCCCACATGACTGCCGCATACTGGATGTTTTTCCCTTTTCACACCATTCTTTGTAAACCCTAGAAATGGTTGTGCGTGAAAATCCCAGTAACTGAGCAGATTGTGAAATACTCAGACCGGCCCGTCTGACACCAACAACCATGCCACGCTCAAAATTACTTAAATCACCTTTCTTTTTCCTATTCTGACATTTAGTTTGGAGTTCAGGAGATTGTCTTGACCAGGACCACACCCCTAAATGCATTGAAGCAACTGCCATGTGATTGGTTGATTAGATAATTGCATTAATGAGAAATTGAACAGGTGTTCCTAATAATCCTTTAGGTGAGTGTATATTGTTTTGTATAACTGCAATAATTTTAAATGCACTTACTGTACTCTGTCCATGCTAAACAATTTTCAGTTTCCACTGTATGAAAATATTAAAATGTGTGCAGATTAAACTGATCAGTCATTGGTTTAGTTTTATATGATTCAGCCAGAGGGCCGATCTGAAGTCATCTCTCCGCCGTACGTAATATCATATGCAAGTGGATCATTCAATCATTTCTGTCCTGATGTATTACAGCCATAACTTTCATACTGTCAGCGCAGGAAAATTTAAATGCATCCGTTGAATTAATAACAATAGAGATCAGACAATCGCTCACCGTATCATGCAGACGGAGATAATCTCTACACGACTAGACTCGGAGGTCAATGAAGCGTTTAACCCGCAGGGCCTGAAGATCTCCGCCTCTTTATCAGTCTGTGTGGATCTGACGCAGAAAAACAGATGAAAAACTAAACAGACACATATTTAGCTGTGTGTCATTTCAGTCTTTGTTTCCTTTCCAGTCACTTGGTTCGTAATTAAAGAGCAGAAAACACATTTACAGTAATGTACTTTACAATGGAAGCTGAGCAAACAAGTTAAACGACAGGAAAATAAGTGGAATGCCAGAAAAGTCAATATAGTTCAAGATATAATCTCTGATATCTCATGCAATTCAGATAAAAAATCATGAATATTTCTTACTTTCCATCCATCCATCCATCTATCTATCTATCATCTTTCTTTCTTTATCAGTAAATACTGATCAAATAAATAAAATGGCTCGAGAAATAACATTCGTGGTATAGATACGCACGTTCATGAGACTGTGTTGAAAGAAGAGTCTCATAGGCTAGTGGCTATTGAGTGTGAGGATGTTGGAGGTGGAGATTTATAGCCTTTTCTCACAGCACTTGATATAATTAAACATCAATTTGATGGCGGATCCAGAAAGGTTCAAACGACAATCATCATTAACAAATGGAGATTCACCCGATGTAAAATGCATAAGACTTCGCAGAGGCTATATACAGGAAAAAAAGAGACTGCAACCGGACCCGTGCGAAAACAAGGATAAATATCGGAAGGGCATTAAATGTAGTCTCGCAATGCTGATGTTGAACATTAACAAGCAATAGACCCCTTATCAGCCGACGTCACAGTTACGTCACGGCGCTAGCTGGAAGCAAAACAAACGGAAAACTGCAGGCGGTCAATACAAACCAGCACAGATTCAACTACATAATAAGGAGCTTAAATTATTATTATTATTATTAAATGTCATCTTTATGTGTTGTTGGGTGCAAGAATCAATGAAAAATGAGTATGCTGTATCTAGAATTTTTATTTCTAGAAAATATTCACATCATTAACATTGCACGTAATGTCACTGTTTACATTGTCGTCTTCTCGGCGCCGGCGGCAGAACTGCGGATCGTACACACAAGTCTTGTACATGACCATTCAGCACATAGTTATAGGCATCTAAAGATTTATATGCCCTCAGTTTCTCTTTACGCTCGGTTTCTCTATCAGGTATGTGTAGAAGTCAGGCCACTCAACCGGAGGTAGCGTTAATCCTATCAGATCGTCCACTGAGTGAGCGTGTACGGGTCAGCCGTAAAACGTTTTTTACGTCTGGTTCCGTCCGTTAAAATTAACTTTTGCAAATAAAAATCGCGGTCCTGGACACTGAGTGACCTTGCACATTAAGATAAAATCGAATTTTCTCCAGTCATTGTTAAAAAACAAGCTAACAAAACTTGCAAAATAACGTTAGGGAAGTGGCCAGAGGGATCGTTCTGCAGCCAACTAAGCTCCGCCCACAGAAAAACGTCACCATGTTTACCAACTGATAAGGGGTCTATTGTTAGATTTAATCAGCGCAATTTAAAACTGGGTGTTACTGACTTGTTCAGATCACATTTTCCGGTGAAAATTATTATGTTGGTCATATTTCCAAAAATAATAATCTGTGATTCTGAATGACAGTCACAGTATCCACACCGGCGCGGTGACTGACAGCCACACACTCTCCTCAAACATTGTATTCATCCGCGCTGTACCGTGTCGAGGCACAACTCGCGTAAAGTTGATAATTCCGCGAATAACTGCAATTGCAGATTTCAAACAGAGATGGCGACAAAGAGGAATAACTGCAGACTGCAGCTTTAAAATGATACAAATTGTATGTATATAGTATATGTAATTTGTATCATTTTAAGGCATCTTGCCTAAAACACGCACGAGCACATGATTTAAGATTAAGAGTGTTCAAGTTTAGGTCGCTCTGTAATGACATTAACCCAACAATAGCATACAGGTTCGACACACACACTTACTTTTAATTAAGCTCTCAGTGTCACTGACTCAAAAGGCCTGTTTTTCTCCTCCCTGCAACCCTCAGAAACGCTGAATAATTAGCTCAGCTCAAAGAGAACAAGGTAGGAGGTGGAGAACTGTGTAGCACTGGGACCTTCAGCAAATAAAGTGGAAAGGCAGTGGATGAATAATTCAAGATGGTGCTGATGTGGCCACGGGCTACGGCATCCATCAGGCTGCTCGCAGAAAGATGCTCAATTAATGCCTTTAAATATATAGCAGTCTCACACCTCTTCATAAATGACTATCAATAATCCCCTCGGCTCGGGTACTGCTGGGTCACATTTACCCTTAAAAACAACAGGGGGGAGTGTAAGCATATTTTTTTCTAAGAAAATTAACTATATATATATAATTTTTTTTTTTTGCATGCTGACATTATTTCAATAATGATTAAGCACATGCAAACCCAAAAATCTCTTTTAAGGAAATCAAGAAAAAACAGTAAAGAAATTTATTACTGGTGTAATATAATTTTTGTATATTACATTTTTTATTATTATTATTATAATCAGCATTAATTAGCACAGAACAAGCGTGTTTAATTGTCATGAAAGTAACCTCACAATATGCAAACAAAAAAACTATATAGCCTAATAACTATGGAACAAGTATATTTTCATTTTAATGATTATATTTTCAGCAAGCTACTGCTGTGTTTTTGTGCTCATCGTAAAAATGACAAATGTCACGATTATGTTGAGTCAGTTTCATTTTCATGGACTTTTAGTTTGCATTCATCAGTTTCCCACCTCATTTGATAAGTCATTCTGTTCAGCTGTGTCCTTATTAGTTCCCTTTGTTTGTTCCGTGTATTTAAGTCCTTGTTTTTCCTTTGAATTCTGTCCGGTCTCGTTTATACTATAGGCTACGGTCGTGTTTTCTTGCCTGAGTTATGTTATCTATGGATGCCATTAAACACTCTTTGCATCTAATTCTTCATCATCGTGCATCTTCCTGCAAACGTTGGTGACAATAAATAGGGTTTTCATGCATAATATCATGCCTTAGTCCACTGGTACTTGAGGAATAACTACAAAAGGACACCGTATGAAAATGAATGTTCCTCTCAGCGTGATGCACGGCACTAATACACCAGGCCGCACGTTTCAAAAGCTGTGTAATATTCAAAGAGACGCACCTCTTCAAACGTGGCATTATTCTATTAGAGGGATCGCATGACTAGTCACTCGTCCCACAACAACAAGTTTCGTCTGGAGCTTCTTGAAGGTTATTGCATTTCATTCTGTTCATCGGAAGATCACAGACACTCGGAGTAAAAAGATTTGAGGAGCATGAGATAAATGCATGTTTTTTCTGCCCGTTGTACAGTGACAGAAGTCATTTCTTTAATATTTTTGCACAAAATCCAGTAAAAGATGAGTGTATGTTGAAGCTGGTTCGGTCACAAGCGCCTGTTTTTATGTGAAAATAACATCTAAGCAGAAAACCCATTTCTCTTTCTCACTAAATTGTATGGCCTCTAATCCAAATCGAAGTAAGTGAAGATGCTTGGCTAGCCGTAATCTACAACTCATCCTTCCTAAACATTTTAATCACTGTAATCTGACATATTCAAAACTGCTTTCTCGGTGAAAGTGTGAAGTTAAGTTGAGGGAGTCTATAAGGATGACCTTTCCAACACCAAAAGAACAATTAAACCCAAAAAAAGGCCCGTTGTTGAGTTTCTCCGCTAATGATGTTCACAATTATTTTCAATTATTGTAATGTTGTAAATGAAAGGCGCTGACAGCTCCTTTTGAAAGTGTGGACGGAGCGACGTTTATTCTCACCCTCGCGGCGTTAATTAGCTTCTGTCGCGGGCGCTAGTCTTCAGACACTTTCCAACAGAAGCCGAACTTACACACACGGGTCTGACCCAAAGCTTTGTTTCTATCTGACAAGGTTTGACGTTGCTCTAATGGCTCGTGTTCTTTTATGAAACGGTCACTTGTTAGCATTGCCTTATTTAATGTTCTTATAACTCATAAGACTTCTTTATGAAAGCTTGGATGTCTTATGAGGCGAGTTGAGCGATGCCTTTAAAATTAAAACCGTTCTCTTGTCGATACGATGAGATTTATGCAAATAGTCAGAGCATAAACGAGCTGAGCAAGCTTGAGCCAATTTGTCTCCTTATAAGTTCTGCTGACACATAGAAGAACGGTCTACTTTTAACAGAAGAAAAACTTTCCTTCCTCAACTATCATGCATTTCAAGCTTTGACGGAAGGCATAAATGCATTGCATTGTTAAACCCTCGAACAAATGATAATTCTGTCATTATTTACTCACCCAAACCTGTACGCTCATATATTTCTGCAAAAGAAAAGTTTTTTTTAAGAAACAGGCCAGCGGTCACGTCTATGAAGCTCCAAACATGCAACATTATGCAGTGAAATGCAGTCTGATAAATATAAAGAGAAACTATATGATTCATAAAAGCTATAAACATTTGCATTGCAGTTGAGCACATCTACTCTTCTCATTAAAGGGATAGTTCACCCAAAAATGTAAATTCTGTCAGTAATTACTCTCCCTCATGTTTTTCAACCCCTTAAGACTTATCTTAAATATTAAGATATTTGTGATTAAATCTGAGAGCTGGGTCACTCCTCCATAGGCTTCTGATACCCAGTGCCGTCGCAGGTGGGGTGCGAGGCCCTGTGCGAACTTGAAATGCGAGGCCCCTCCCAGGCTCTGAATGTTAGAATAATTGAGATGGTCCTCACTGCAGAACATGAAATCCACGGGGAGGAGTCGGATCTAGATCCGACTCCTCCCACATTACATACCTAAACCTACCCAGCTCCACCCCTTATCCCTAAACCCAACATAAAAAACAAATAGGCTATTTGCAATAGGCCTATATTAAATCGTTTTTTGACCTAATTATTTGGCACTGAAATTACACACTCTGTCGGCTCTGCATCACGTGCACCTGCGCAATATAGTCATGATTTCCGAAAATAGTGGGCTACTATGTCAACTAGTGATATGAGCACAAGAACTGTTGAGGAATATGCAACATAATTTAGACAATTGTTTTTGTCATAATGTTATAATAACTGACAGACACTTTCATTTCAGCCGCTCTGTGCATGTCCTCGCACCGAACGAGGCTAAAGCTCAGCTTCGCGCCTGAGACACGAATAGATGTTTCAAATGTTTAAAAGGTATTACATTGAAATCTGTTGAATAGAGTGTAAATTTAATTCGTGGGTAGATTAAATAATGATAAGCGGATAATCACCCGTATGGAGACCATTAACTTTTAACATATTTTTTATATTTTTACTGGCTCAAAACAAATAGCCTACAACACAATTACGCAATACCGTCGTTGCACCTGCAGTTATAAAAACGATTATTACTAATTGGCATATTTAAATACTAATTCTTATATGTTCATTCATATAGCCTAGGCCTACTCAAAACAGACGGGGCAACCTAACGCAGACAAGTTAGCTCACCGTTTTTAGGTGATATTCCATGTTTGTAGTCGAACTGTGCAAACTGTTGCTTGATCACTTTCGACTTTTTCTCCGTTATCTGTTTTCGTAAAATGCTGCAACACTGTCGATGTCTTTGACATGGTAAAGGAGGACTGACAGTAAATTAAACGCTCGCAATTAAATTAAAATTCAGCAAACCTCCATACCATTGCCTTCTAGTACTGTTTTCAATCTGTCTCCAGTTGGTTGGGCTAATCGAAAAAAGTGAAAACATGGGGGTTGTTCTGAAGACAGACTGTTACCTGTGAAACAGGGGTGCTCTGAAAACACCCCTATTAGCAATTAGTGCTTTCCACCTGATGAAATTTTGGTTGATCCAGAACGTATCGACCAATAAATTAACTAATCGACTTGGAGATTACAGCCCGTGAAAAACCCGCTTAATTTGTTGGAAAAAAAAAAAAAAAAACGGCTGGATTGCGAGGCCCCCTGGTGGCGCGAGGCCCTGTGCGGTCGCACAGTTCGCACAGCCCTTGCGACAGCTCTGCTGATACACCTTTTCCACCAAAAAAGAACTGGTTCGGAACTGGTGCTGGTTCAAAGTTGGTTCAAAGTTAGTTCAACTTGCGAACCTTCTCAGAACCTGTTTGTTTTTCCACTGACCCAGCGAACGACGTCATTACGTCACTGTGTACGTCGCCATACGTCTTAGCTAGAAACGCTTGCGCCAACTTCAAGCATACCAATTACAATCGCGGACTACATCGTCTTTCTGCAAATGTTTCTCCTGGCTTTGCGATCGTATATATTGGGGTCAGAAGAAGACGTTTAGAACACATTTGTGATCACCCGCCCCCAGCCCCCGACATAAGCATGACGCGGTAAAAGAACGGTTCTAAAGAGTTGGTGCCGCTTTGGAACCAATTTTCCTGGCCGAGAACCGGTTCTTTCGCTGTCGAAACACAAAGAACTGGTTCACGAGTAGGCACCGGCTCCGAACCGGCTCTCAAAATGCTTTGGTGGAAAAGGGGTATGATGGATTGAAACTTGCCGGCCCTGAAAAGTTATTAAAGACATTGTTAAAATAGTCCAAGTGACTACAGTGGCTCAATCTTAAGTTTATCAAGCGACGAGAATACTTTTTGAGCGCAAAAAAACCTTAAGATTGAGCCACTGTAGTCACTTGGACTATTTTAACGATGTCTTTAATAACTTTTCTGGGTCCTATAGTTTCCTACTGTGAACTATTGTGTTCGCCTGTCCCTCATTAATGAATTAGTTCTGTGTATTTATACCCCCTGTTGAGGTCAGTTTTTGTCTATTTTATGATACTCTGTACATCTGAGTTCTTCATGAAAGCTTTGCTTTATATAAGTAGTTTTGTAAGTAAATGAGGTTTGCGGCCCCGGATCCGAGCCTCTGCTCTCTCTGTGTCCCTGAACACCATAACTAAGATGCTGATTGCGCCAGAATACTGCTTTAATCATAAAAAAGATTTGCTGCCCTTAAATAGCTTTAATAAAGTTAGCTAGTATTTTGTAATGTAACTACTTGCATCTTGTCTGTAGCTTAAGTACAGTAAATTATGAATAACTCAACAGTTTCAAAGCATCACACTACACTTTCTCCCCCATGAGTTGCAGTAGGGCCCCGATGCCTCTTTCACGATGATTTTATAGCCAGTCTTAAATACACATGCAGGCCATTGCCCATTTTATAGGACTCATTATCGGAGTGTTGGGGGAAAGAACTAATTATTTACATTAGGCCTGTAGCTTACGGCACGTCAGGGCCAGTCGATTCCAGTGGGCCGATGTTTAATGTGCGCCTTCATACCGGCATCAGGCTCTCAATTATTCATCTCTTATAGTCTTTCCGTCTGAGGGACCCCATGCATTCTTGATTTGCACAGGCGATTGGTGAGGATGCAGCTATGATGTCGATAGCCACACACACTCCACTAATAGAACAACAACAGGGTGAGAAAGCCAGGTTAATGCACACATTGTCTTTAGCCATAAAAAATATAGGTATAAGCGACTAGTGTTGGTTTTACTTGCCTGTCGCATGTTAAGCAAGAGATTTTGACTTCCAGACCTGGAAAAGTTAATGTGAATATAGACTATAAAACAGGCCTTTTGGGTCATTGCTATAAGCAGCAATACTTCTACTTCCAAATTCATTGGTCAAAAGAAAGTATATTTCTCACCTTGAATTTGAAATGTATTTATTTGTATAAATGCGAATCTACTCTTCTAGTCTTAATGCACGACCAGAAGTGAGACATCAAGACTTCATTCTTGTGATTTTGGAGCAATATAAAGTTGCACACAAAAGATATTTTTCAGCTAAATCTCTTTGTATAACACTGGTGTGCTGATGTCCTTCACCTTTACATTCAGTCTTTTGACTGAAACACCACGAGGGATTCAGCTGAACACAATGACTGATCAGGCCAGATATGCAGCGTAAAGTAAACTTTTCAAACAAATTGTTCCCTGAAAAATTCAAAGCACATCAATAGCAGTTCACTCAACTGGATACTGATTTATTTTAGTAAATAAAATAAACAACACCAAGTTATCATTTTTGGGCCCTTATTACATTGTTTCTTGCACATTTCACAACGCTTTTAACATGAATGTCCAGTGAGCGGTGCTAAAAGCACGTTCAGTTTTATTTTTTTACTTTTATAAGTTAGTTGTTAGAAGTGCAGCAGTTAAGAAATGAAACGTCTGGTGAGCGGCACTGAAAGGTTAATGCCACACTTGAAAATAACCTCCTACACTACACCTAACAGATAGTGTTAACAAAAGCAAATGTGAGATAAAAACACACTTGCTGAAGAAACATGCCGCTTTATCTAGCGTCTACGAGTCTTTGAGCTCTTTTATCAGGACTCGCATCACAAGAGCAACGCTGTATCAGCTGGGATGCCAATGCAAGTTCACTAAGACACACATATGGAGCTGGTTAAGTGATGCAAGTTCACTAAGACATAGAAAAGACACATAGGTGATGCAAACATCAAAATGTGTTCGTTTACAATTCATACACTATGCTAAAGGTGTTTGGAGGTCATAACAGTATTGTGCATGAACCACCCTCTAAAAAATGCTGGGTTGTTTCAACCCAACTTTGGGTCAAATATGGACAAACCCAATGGCTGGGTTACATTTTTAAATAAAAATTTTAACCCAACGTTTGGGTTTGTCCATATTTTACCCAAAATTGTGTTAAAACAACCCCGCATTTTTAGAGTGAAATAAAAAAAAAAAGGAATAACAGTTGTTTTGTTAGGGTTAGGGTTGTGCTGTGTTATAATTTCAGTTGGAAACTGCAGTTCATTTTAAAGGTTTTTCCAATGAGTCTATGTTGCAATAACAACTACACAGCAAACATTTCAATATCAAACTAGCATTAGAAAACATGAATTAATTATTAAGCTAGTGAAATGCATGATTTAGTACCATTTCTGCAGGTGCTTTGACCTTCTTGGCCTACTGTACTGATGATGCTGAGATGAACATGGTCTTCTAGGACTGAAGAGAAACACAATAGATGCATTCTTCATCCTATAGGGAAAAAAACGCAAAAATTAGATCTTCATACCACAGAAATGAGAATACTAATGGAACCTCTTGAGAAAATATATTCTCATTTGAGTTTTAAAAGAGATCTAAATACCTCAGACTTGCCAAGATACTAAATGTCTCCTCATATTCTCCCGAAACCAGCTGCTTTCCACGTATAACTTGTTTTTACATCTTCAAAGCAGCTGCGACTGCAACTCCACAAGGTTGATGCCTGAATTAAATGCATCTAAGACCTTCAGTATAGATCAACCTCTGTGCAAGAACAAGTTTGGAGCTTTTTACACCCATAAAGCTTTAAAAAACTCACCAGATGTTCTGGCCTGGAAGTTACGCTCCACATGCACTCTTTATCCACCCAGACCAGCCAATTTATAGAGCGTGACAATGCATGCGCTCGCCATGTTTACAGCAAGCATTAGTTACTGCAACCTTGCGCTCGCTCCCGATTGGATAACAGAGCCATCAATACTCCGGTTGTCTTGTGTGTCGAGTCTTCAGAGGCAGGTATCAGCGTTCGACCAGTCTAAAAGAAAAGGCACAGCAATGATGTCAGTGGTGCAGAACTAATTTATATTTTCATATTGCACTGTAGATGCGAGGGAGGAACAAGCCTAAGGGGGGTTATCAGTGAATAACAAATTCATTTGAGGATGTACCGTATTCGACACACTGATGCAGCTCCTCTTATCGGGCCCGCTGGAACTGATTGGTTAAACTGGCGTGGTGAATATACATCAGGGAGAGGCCACGCTTTGCATGCTAAAGTTCAACCTGCTTGTTTACCTCTCTCCAGAGACCCGCGAGGATGAGAGATTACAGACACGCGCGCACAGAAAACCAACCGAGGAAATGATGGCAGGACAAATGGTGGAGCTGTAAAATTGGTCAAGAGTCTGAATGGTAAAAGAGTCTCAAGGTGATACGGCATCATTGCTTCGTGAAGAGAGAGGAGACGAGGGGGTCTTCAGCCAAATGCAATGTGTCAAGATAACAATAGGGGGGGGGGGTACATGACATGCATGGGGGAGAAACTATGAATAAGAAAATATTCGTATGTTGAAAACAGTTGTGCTGCTTAATTTGTTTTCAGGTGTTCTTTGACGAATGGAAAGTTCAAAAGAACAACATTTATTGGAAATAGAAATATTTTAATAAGAAATGTTTCAGCAAATCATCATATTATACTGATTTCTGATCATGTGACACTGAAGACTGGAGTAATGATGCTGAAAATTCAGCTTTGATCACAGGAATAAATTTGTGTTTTACAAAATATTCAAATAGAAAGCAGCTATTTTAAATTGTAATAATTTAATCAATAATGTAACACACACACACACACCCCAACACACACACACACACACACACACACACACAGTAACTAAACACATTGTGCCAAACAAATTGGCTTAATAACTAATCCAATACCTGGAAATTCTGAGAAAAACATTGTGTTATTCTGTGAATGTCCGAGTGATGTTTTGAGCATCACAGAAACCGACGCGGAACACTTAATAGTCAGCCGTAATGACTTTTTCTGGCGCTAATTGTACAGCTTTCATGAACTCAACTCATTATGTTTTTCCACTATGCGGTTGATCTGCATGGACACTGCTCTAATGGACGAGTGTTGAAAGAGATGCTTTCTTTGAGAAAGAGCAGGTGCTATTGACATCATGGGCTTTTAGGTGTGTGTGTGTGTGTGTGTGTGTGTGTGTGTGTGTGTGTGTGTGTGTGTGTGTGTGTGTGTGTGTGTGTGTGTGTGTGTGTGTGTGTGTGTGTGTGTGTGTGTGTGTGTGTGTGTGTGTGTGTGTGTGTGTGTGTGTGTGTGTGTGTGTGTGTGTGTGTGTGTGTGTGTGTGTGTGTGTGTGTGTGTGTGTGTGTGTGTGTGTGTGTGTGTGTGTGTGTGTTGGTTTATGTGATTTATGAGGACACAAATTTGTATAATGACATGTGTATTACACTGGTATTACAACTTATGGGTGGTTTATGGGGACATTTCAAAAGTCCTCATAAATCAAATGGCTTAAAAAACATAAAAAACAATGTTTTATTAAAAAATAAAAATCCAGCATGTCTCCTGTGATGGGTAGGTTTAGGGAAAGGGGCAGTGTAGGGGGATAGAATATATAGTTTGTGCGGTATAAAAACCATTACGCCTATGGAGAGTCCTCATAATGCTGTTGCACCAACGTGTGTGTGTGTGTGTGTGTGTGTGTGTGTGTGTGTGTGTGTGTGTGTGTGTGCGTGCGTGCGTGCGTGCGTGCGTGCGTGCGTGCGTGCGTGCGTGCGTGCTTGCGTGCGTGCGTGCGTGCGTGCGTGGTGCGTGCGTGCGTGCGTGCGTGCGTGCGTGCGTGCGTGCGTGCGTGCGTGCGTGCGTGTGTGTGTGTGTGTGTGTTGTGTGTAACAACAAAAGTACAAAAGATGACAACAGCAAAGCAAAGCCGTTCAAAATTGTGTTTCTTTTTTAATGATTTTTTGTAATGTTTTTTATTTTAAAAAGTCTCTTTATGCTCACCAAGACTGCATTTATTTGATGCATCAAAAATGTTGAAAATATTATTACAATTTAAAATAATGGGTTTCAATTTGAACATATTTTTAAAAATAATTTATTCCTGTGATGCAAATCTGAATAAATACGTAAACCTTCAATTCACTGTTATTACATAAAAGTGTCTACCAGATGAAATTATAAGATATTCAGTCATTTAGAAATATTTAAATATTAATACATAAATATTGAAACATTTTATAAAACATTTTATATTTAAATATTAAAATGGTTACACAATACACAAAACAGCAAAAAAGTATCTCAGAAATATCTAACAACTGTTTTGGAAAACAGAGTTTATTAATAAATTGCCTAAAATGAATGCATAAAACTCCTGACACAGTTTAATCTTTCAATCTTAAAATTTAATTTCAGTTTCCAGTTCCAGTAAATTTTCATTTAGTCTTAGTTAATGACCCATCTTTAAGACAAACAGGCAATCAGCTTGTAGGATATACACTGTAAAAAGTGATCAGTTGACAACTAAAAAAAGTGTCTTAAAATGATTAAGCAATAAACTTCATGCATAATTGAAAAAATTAAGTTATGTGAACTTAACAATTCTGCATACCTTAATTTTTCAATTACGCATAATAGTTTATTTACTTAATAAACTTACTTAAGGCAGCAGGTTTTTTTTAAGTTAAGTCAACGGATCACTTTTTACACTAGCAAAATGTGGGTGAAGGCAGAGAGATAATATTAATAATAAAGTGTAGAAGTATGTTTATGTACAAATGCAGATTGACAGTATCTGTCTTATCATGTTAAGCTTTAGCTTACTGAACATCCCTGATAGACCGAGGTCTTACGGGAAACACAGTTTACTGTGTCCTGTAGACATGCATAATTTAAATGATAACCAAATAGCCGAAGTTCGTGAGAAGGGCGAATGGCGAATTCTGAGGTGAATTAATGATTGCTCATATGTCCTCGGATGCCATGACGGTGGGCTCTTAAACTATTGACAAACACATAATATATAGGCTTACCTCAGTGTAATCTTCTGAGAGTAAAAACCTTTAATCTCACAGGCTTCATCTAAAACGCTCGTTGGAAAATCGTGTACAAAATGCTTTTCAAAGATCTGAAGTGAAACGCTTTTCGGCAATTGCGTGTGCTTCAAGAACAAAAAAGCAATTAAACAAGCTCAAGGTTGTTGTTTTATCTAATCAGCATTCTTTTAATGATGTAATTTCAGTTATCTTCTAAGAAAAAAAATAATTGGTTTCATGCATGTGCAAAACACCCATAAAAACATTTAGTTGGCTTTCAATAACTGTGATGAGGGATATATCACTGTGTCAGTGCCATATATTTGAATTTATGTTTAAATCCATGCATCTCTCATTTGTAGAGTTGAAAAATTTCTCACTTTTAAAGTCCAGACTTTGATCATAAATCAGAGCTAGGCACGTAATACACAACTTCATTAGGACACAATTTACACACATATAATTAAAGAAATAGACTGCACAAAGCTAAAAAACTTTATTTACTCACCCACATATGTTGTTATATTTGGTAACACTTTAATTTAAGGTGACATAATTACACGTTACATGTACTTATTATAGAAATAACAGTAATAACATAACTAGTACATGTAAATTATTATTACGTCATACTTAGTTAAGTAAGTACAATGTAACTTTGTCACCTTAAAATAAAGGGTTACACTTTATTTTAAGGTGTCCATTACAGTGTAATTATACATTTAAGTACTAAGTAATATTAATTAACTACATGTACTTATTGGGTTAGAGAGTTATGGGTTTGGGTGTGATTTGGGTGTGGCACGTATGGGTGCACAATTTATAGTAATTATTACTATAGTAACTGCATGTAACGTGTAACAACGACACAGTGAAATAAAGAGATTGGCATAGGGAACTTTCCATAAGACTGTAAGACTGAAAAAGGCGAGTTGTCCTCTGAGAACAAAGGAAATTAACATTTGAATTCCCCCTCATGCACTATTGAGACGAAGGTCTCGCCTCTCTCATCCTAATCTACATTTCTCTCCCCCATTCTTCATCCTGGCAGAGATCAACCAAACTCACACAAGAGCCTAAATGATTTAATATGAATTAATAACATCGAGTTTGATACATGTTTGGTATTATTTGAAATGTCTCAGTGCGACTGGTACAAATGTCTCATTCCCAAAGAAGTAAATCAAAAGGTAATAAAGTTCTTAAAGGGCACCTATTATGGAATTTTGAAAATTACCTTTCATGTCGTGTGTAACTTAGATCTAAGTGAACGAAAACATCCTGCAAAGTTTTAAATATGAAAGTTCACCGTATACAAAGTTTCTTGCACCCAGCGCAATTGACTTTGTACACCGACGCATGTATCATTCCTATTTTGCACCCACGCAAAGCGGGCTTTTCCCTCCACAGACGCACGTCGGTAAACTAGGAAATGAACTTGCGCTCCCTGGGCGGGTCGGCGCAAAAAGGAGGCGTGTTTCGGCGCAAACATTCCCTAGTGCTATTTTGCACTTCCAGAAAACAATTGCGCCACTGACCAAAAAAAAACCTGGTCTAAAGTCAATGGCGCGTTGCGCGTTGTTCATAATGCTATTTTAAGTGCGCATGCTTGGCCATAATGTAGCGGGTGCACAACGCGCACACACTTTGATTCTCTCATCAACACAGATGCAGCAGTTTTTATTTTTGCAAATCATACATTATAACAAGGAAATATATTACCACACGAGGGAAATCAGTGTGGTGTCCATGAAGATGTGAAAAAATAGGCATAAATCTAGCTTACACATTTACCAGTGTATACTGGTAATTTTTCAGGCAAATTGACGGATCAGACCTGTTTGCCCAATAGTGGCAAGACACATATGTATATAAGGACATCTGACAAATTAGTTTGTCCGTCAAGAACTAGGGAAAAAAAATCTGAAGACTGCGAAATCACCTTTACCATAGTGTAAGTACATTTACAACCTTACTCTTTAACTTACCAGATAAGTTGAGCTTTCTCATATTTTTTTCTATTGATTTGGGTGGGTTTGTCCCATCCCCAATGTCACTTCTCTTTCTTTTACGGCCCTGACGAGAACATCGATCTCCTCGGCTGTGATCCGCTCCTGGCACGCGCCTGGTAAATGCGCCATAATAATAACAATCCGCCATGCAACATGCGCACCTCCTCTTAAAGGGTATGTTGGATGACGCTCTGATTGGTTTATTTACGCCCAAACCACACCTATGAATAATGAAGCTACTTCAGACCAACCTCTTTTAGATTTGTGCCAGGCGCAAGAGGCATTTATCCTGCCGGGAAAATAGCAACAGCGCCGGGATCCGCCCACAAAGTTACTTGCGCTTTGCGCTTTGACACTTGCGTTTCAGATCGTGCGCTGGGTGCAAGATAGGGCCCATTGTCTCTCAAAAGTAAAGAGTCGCTGATATGAATCGATAGACGAACGATGCTTTTACTCTGTCTAGATGACGTCAACTTGACAAGTTATTTCAATAAGATACGCCCACTCATTGGGCGCGACAGACACCAGTGAAACTTGAATAGATCATGTCGACGAGACGCTGTTCTGAAGTGCGAATCAAAAGCTTTTTTTTTATAGCCCAGAGACGAGCATGTGAAGAATCAGTGGCTAGAGTTTATATTTACAACTATACCACACAAGTATAGCCCAACCTTGAGCTGTGTTCGCATCATTTTAATGACGATTCCTTTACAAACCATAAATGCTTTCAAGTGTGGATTTGCGAGCCGGCTGATACTGAAGGAACGTTCAGTACCACGCAGAGCCGATCCGCCCTATACGCTCACTACGCAAGCTGCGTAGGGCCCCGCAAATTACTCAAGGCCCCGCCTCCCCCTCGTGTCATAGCGCGTCAATTAATGTTTACAACATCAATGACAAAATTAAGCGAAACTATCCTTCTGGTCACAAAAAGAGAGAGAGAGAGAGAGAGAGAAAAGAGAGTGAATTGCGGGAACAACAATCAGGTAAACTTGTGTTCACAGGTTTGATGTCAGCAAAGTATAGTTAAGTTTATGTGCATTTCTATTGTGTTTTTTAAAGTGCAACGGTTCGGAAAAGATAACCGCGTCGCCGTCGCGTGTGTTATCATGCATTCATATGCGCGTGCACGAAATGAAACGCGCATTTTTCAAGCAGAAATATATGTGGAGACCAGACATACTGTACAATATATGGGCGTGAATGATGGCACTCCTCATCAAAGTACACATTATACACACTTTTAAAACAAGACACTGATTATAGTCTCAGTTAATGTGTAGTAAAAACTCTAAACAACTGCACTAATTATGCAAGATGAAAAGCAATGTATTGACAATTTGACATTGATTGACTTTGATTTATGGGCTATATTGAATTTAAAATGTTGATTAGCTGGACATACTGGTCAATATGGATGCACATCCCTCAGTAAATAATAACCATAAATCAAGAATTGCTTCAACATGCATAATAAAAACAACTTTAACATGCTATGGCAAGCCATTTTAGCTTTTATTAATTCACAGTTTATGCATTTTTGATATCAATAATACATTTTTTTTTTTTACTATTTGCAATGTGATATCAGGAATTACATGTTCACTTGTACAAAAGTTAATTCTTGATATCAATGATGTCATTCACTCACAGGGATTATTGATATCTGCATCACAATATTCACTTGTTATCTTAATATTCTATAGAAAATACTCTATTCAGTAAATATCATTCTGTTCTATATTGTTGTACTTATTCTTTGACTGTTTTGTTTAAAGGAGGGAGGATTGTATTGGGAGCACTGAAGTGTCAGGTGTGACTGTGGCAATGGCAAATGGTTTACATATCTCACGGCGTCAGGGGTCAGGTAGAGGGCCCCTTAGCAGAATTTTGCTTAGGGCCCCAGGGAGGTCAGGATCGGCACTGGTACCACGTTTATTTGGATCAAGTTTCCTCCTCCGAATCACAACCTGTAAGTACTATTAATAATTGTTGCTTTTATGGGTTTTGTAGCATGCTCAATAAGTGTGTGTGTGTGTGTGTGTGTGTGTGTGTGTGTGTGTGTGTGTGTGTGTGTGTGTGTGTGTGTGTGTGTGTGTGTGTGTGTGTGTGTGTGTGTGTGTGTGTGTGTGTGTGTGTGTGTGTGTGTGTGTGTGTGTGTGTGTGTGTGTGTGTGTGTGTGTGTCTCCAATGTAATTATATATATTTTTTTTGAAATATGTAAAATGTTTGTCGTTGTTATTAGAGTTGTCATAAAGAATAGAGCGTATTGTAGTACTGCAGTGCTTTATCAATATGTTTAAGCTTTGGGTTAACGCGGAAAATAACTGACTGGGTCATCTGACCAATCACCGCCGATTAGCGTCACGTAAAGGCGGGGTTTGAAATATGAGTCGTCGAACGAATCATTTGGGAATCGGTGAGCAAATCAGGTCAAAATAAATGCATATTATAAGACAACAAACGTGTTTTTTGTCATTGCATGCATGTAAAACTGTTGTTGGGGACTCCCAGAACAATATTAGGAACATTTTAAATGCCATAATAGGTGCCCTTTAAAGAATTTAGAAATATCTTGCACACAGAAGGGCGTGTCTTCGAGTTAACACCTTCTGACCATTTGTTTAAATGCAAATTCTCCACTAGTAAACAGTTACCCACAGGTAATTTTCCACTGTAAACCCATGTTGAGATTTGAAATGAGGCCTGTCTATTTAAGGAAAACGCAACGAGAGCTCAGGGCCTTTCTGTATCTCAGATCAGCCGTGAATGTTGAGGGTCACCGAGACTCTCATTCATGTATTTCATAATGTCGGCTAAAAGATTTTCCTCTTTCTAGAACATTTGATGGTTTGCATTGATTATCTTTCAATTGATTATGAAATTGTAATAATACATTTACCTGACATAATAAATTATTATATTTGATTATTCTAACAGACTTTGACTTTATTTTCATTAGAGTTAAAAGGAATAGTCAAACATTCACGTAGGCTATATTTAATGATGCACAGATATCATTGAAAAACCTTTTCATTTATGGAGTCAGATGAAATAACGAGTTATTACATAAGAAAAAATTTATTGAATTAATTAAAAACCCCTTTGCCATGAGAAAAGACGGAACACGCGCAAGACTTTCACCTCTAATCGAGCACCGCCATTGGATCGAGTTAGACGCCTTACAAGATCATCTCTCAATGCAAATCAAACCAGCTAGACTAACTGAAATAAAACCAGATATGATGAAGTGATGATTGTGGGGATATTTATTATTAATCCCAAAGGCCAAGGGAACTTCATCAGGATGCATAGTATCCTGGATCCATGAAATAACTGGCTTTAAAAAATAAATCTGCCTGTTTCTATGGGAATTTAACATATAGGGGTGTCCTGACTTATGCACCCTGTATTTTAAGGAAGAACATTCATTTATTTACGATACATTATTCATTCACAAAGAAAATTGGTGTCCTTAAAGGTTGGATTTTTCCTCATTGTTTTTAATTAAGCATTAAGATCAATTTCCAAAAGATGATTTTTTATTCCTCATTTTAGTCAACTTTAGCATGGGTGTGTTCACTAGCTTAGCACTGTATATACATACACACATGTATGTGTATGTGTGTGTGTGTGTGTGTGTGTGTGTGTGTGTGTGTGTGTGTGTGTGTGTGTGTGTGTGTGTGTGTGTGTGTGTGTGTGTGTGTGTGTGTGTGTGTGTGTGTGTGTGTGTGTGTGTGTGTGTGTGTGTGTGTGTGTGTGTGTGTTGCATATATATATATATATATATATATATATATATATATATATATATATATATGCACTTATGCAGTATATGTTAAATTTAGTTTTAGTTCAGTTTTAGTTAGATTTCCATCTACAATTTCTCTTTTCTGTTTTAATTACAAAAAAATCAGCCTGTCTAAGCATTGTTTAAATTGATTTGCTTTTATGATTGAATTTCTTAAAAAAAAATCAACAATTAAAAATCCCCGACAGCACCATTCTGGCCTTTTCCCCCGTTCTCATTCAGTTTCTGGCATTATTGTGGCCAGAAAAATGCAGGATGAGTCAGAGAACAGAACAATTGTCTTTGTCACTCCGATGCAATTAGTATTGATAAGCAATATCAATCTAAGGGTGAGCTGGTGTGTGTGGTGTGTGTGTGTGTGTGTGTGTGTGTGTGTGTGTGTGTGTGTGTGTGTGTGTGTGTGTGTGTGTGTGTGTGTGTGTGTGTGTGTGTGTGTGTGTGTGTGTGTGTGTGTGTGTGTGTGTGTGTGTGTGTGTGTGTGTGTGTGTGTGTGTGTGTGTGTGTGTGTGTTTTACTGTCCAGCCTGTCAGTCCATCAGGAACGCGTGATGCTGTGATTGGGCCAAATGGAGATAAAAGTGGCGGCAATCACGGCCTGTGACATTAAAACCTTTTATACATTCCTGTCGAGGAGAGCTTTATAATGGTAGCCCTCACAATGGGCCTGATCGTGTACATGTGCGCTTTCGGACACATACTCTGCACAAAAACTGGTTATGCTGTGTGTAAGTGCACGGGTTATGAAAGATCTCCTACCACACTGATAATAACTGGTTATCATCGGCTAGAAAGCACATTGTAGTTGTGATGAGTCACCAGCATGAGCATCTGTGTGTGTCAGGTGCACTGCATTTACATTACAGACCATTTGATCAAAAACAACTTACAAATGAATCATAAATAAGAGTGAGGCATGTAATACACATCTTCATCAGGACACACACTTTTTTGTTAAAGAAATAGATTACATAAAGCACATATATGCATTCACATATCATGCAAAATGATATTTTCCTTGCTTTGAAATAACAGTTTAGTGCACAATGTACAGTAAAGATAATTTTCTCTGACGTCAAACATTAAACATTACGACAGGGTTCATTCATATAACATTTAAAACTTCATGTTTAAAGAAACTGAACAATAAAAGTTTCAAAACCCACTAACTTAATTTTTTTTTAAATGCTCACGATTCAAAATCTGTCAGGCTAATTAATTTATGCAATCAGCCTTAATATTGTAAACTAAAATGATTAGCAACTTTACAATAAGGTTCCATGTTTAGTTATCATGAACTAACAATAAAAATACTTTGGTTACACTGTACAAGGTGTCGGTGTTACAGTGTAATTATACATTTAAGTATGAAGTAATATTTATTAACTACATGCACTTGTTTGGTTTGGGGTTAAGTGCATGTAATTATGCAAAATGTATAGTAATTACTACAGTAACTAAATTAACGTGCAACAAGGACCCTAAAATATAAAGGGTCTTCTAAAACATTCTTTGTAACATAAGATTAAGATTAATATATAATAAATAAATAAAATAAAATAAATAAAATCTTTTTAACTAATACAAATTACTAAGGCACATAGCAAAATAGCTACAAATGAATCTAAAATTATAAGAAAATTATCAATACTAATATTGATGAATAAATAATACTAAAGTAACTGTGGTTTTTTTGTGGCGTATTTGCCTTATCTTTGCTTTCTTGCGTCTATTTAGCCAAAGGTCATGACTAAACTTTAACTTAAACCCAAGCCAAAGCATTTGGCATCATCAAGCATTAATTAGCATAATGCTTTAATTATGAACACAATGAATGAATTGAAAGAGGCTGTTATTGAAGATGGAGCTGCAAACTCTGATAGACTCGATAAAAAAAAAACCTTAAAGCCGAAAACTAAACGCTGTTGCTCTTTTCAAATAAAGGTTAGTCAATCATAACCGAAAGAATTTACATAGACGTCCTAAAGGTACGGTAGAAAAAAAACATTGTTTAATTGTGAAAATCAATCAGAGAGCGTGTGGAAAGCGTTCATTTAAAAAAACAATTACAATTTTGGTTCAAGAAACCTTAACTAAGATTATAAGTAAACCTGAGGGGAGAAAAATAAGCAGAAAGACCAGACCCTATGAAATACTTTTTAAAGTGTTTTTATCTGTGTTGTTGTATTTCCTTTTGAAACAAGAAACAAGAAAAATAAGTTATCAGAGACATTCTCCTTCTAGACAACTTTTGATTGGACAAAACTCGTGAGTGCAAGATGATGTCATCAATATTTGTTGCCCTTTGGCCTGTAAGCAAAAGAATAGACATTTTAAATGGGCTATTTGCTAAAAGTTATCTTGTAAACTTTTAACAGTAGGCTACACGTAATGCTCTGAAAACGACAGACTTGAACTAAAAGCCACATAAAAGTTCAGTGAGATCTGATCTCCTCCTGACCTCTCTTACAATCGTCTGAGTGAAAACATCTATTTCAGCTTTTAAGGTTTGCGCTTGTGTGCGAATCTCCGAGAACTCACGCCGATGTGAGTGATGCTCTGCGGATCGTCTCTTAATTCCAGGTTTGGTTGAGAGTTTTGACAAGAACAAACCTCACAATCTGCATCGACGTCAAGGAAGGAGAGCGTTTCAACAACGCTGAAAACATCCATTTTCACATCCATTTGAGCTGTCCTGCAAAACACACCGGGCGATGACACGTCGCAGGAGAAGAACGCGTGTTAGAAGATTGCACTTGAGTTTCACAAGAGTTCTCTCTTTTTTTTTTCATGCACTTCTGTGTATTATTCATTCCTTTTGGAGGAGAGACAATATAAAAGTATAAAACCGAAACGGACTGCAGCGTTTGCAGCAAACTTCTCTCACCGCGGTAAGAACAAAGCATTACCCCGATTGACCGTGGCATTTCTCTCTTTCTTTCTGAGCTGTTAAGCTTCACCTCTCAGCCCGTTTTGATCAGGTCAGATAACTCAATCTCTCTCTCTGCTCTTCTCAGAGCTCAGCTGCAGTCAGGCATCACAATCACTCACCGATTCCAAGAATCATTTCATGCAGCTTATCACGGTCAGATGCACACTCATAAATAAGATTATTCCGGACTGCCACTATCACTATTCAAATTGTGATAATTGATAACTATTAATGTTTACAGTACAATTTTTGTATACTGATGATGGAAAATAGCTGTGAATATTGGCAGTTCCTGCATTAGTAGTTCTGTTTAAATATTGTATAATTATCTTTCATATACACTACCGTTCAAAAGTTTGCCCACTAAACATCAGACGTCTATTGGACAGGCAGATCGTGTCTATATTGCGTCAGTCGGTCCAAGACCAATTTCTGACCTTTATGTAACGTGCAATCTAGGTCCGCTATTTGGACATCTAACTATGACCCCACCTGGACGTCAATATAATGTTCAATATTTGAACGCCGGAATAGGTAATTTTCTGGATGTTATGTGGACGTCTAAGACCGGTGCAGGAAATTGACAAGATCTAGGTTTGCAAAGTTACCTCCATATGAGGTATTTTCTACGTCATGTTTGGAAGTCAGATTTTGGTTCCTGGAAGGTGCGGACTGTGACGCCATGTGGACGTCTAAGACAGGTGCAGGAAATTGACATGATATAGGTTTGAAAAGTTACCTCCAAATGAGGTATTTTCTATGTCATGTTTGCAAGTCAGATTTTGGTTCCCTGAAGGTGCAGACTTTGACGCCATGTGGACGTCTCAGGTGCAGGAAATTGACATGAACAATGAATGTAGGGAAATGTTTGATTGACTGAGGCATTAATCATTGACATGCTGATTAATGCCCTTTCCAGAAGGTGGAGGGCCTGTTTTCTGTACCAGTTAAATTTCCTGTAGCTTTGTTTGGCTTAGTTTATGTGGTGGAAAGGCAATCAAATAAGGCAACAGAAAAATTAACTGGAACAGTTGAAATGAGACAAAGGTTATGAACAGTGCAGTATAAAAGCACTGTCTGCACCTCCTCAGGTCCTTTGGACGTTAATACAGGACGTTTGTTGGACGATTAATAAGATGTAATTTGGCGTCATAGTCTGCACCTTTAAGGTATCAAAATGGGACGTCCACAATGACCACATTTGAAGTATAATTAGCCCTTATGCAGAAATTCTATGGACGTTAATACAGGACGTGGTAACACTTTAGAATAATGGTCCATAGTTAACAAGTAGCTCTGCAGGAAGTAATAGGTAGTACTGCATTAACACCGAACTTAATACTATTAACTAATATGGAAGCAATATTAACTAAGCAGTAAGTAATATCTAATTTGGTACAAAAGTAGTTCCTTGGTAGGTATTTGATTATTACTAAAGAAATATATCCTCATTGAGAACTACTTGTGAACTAAGAAAGAATAACCAATTAATTACTAATCACAAAAGTAACATGTCTAAAAAGTGAACAATTGTGTTTTTTTTTTTACTCTTAACATGGTCATAACATTTCAGAAGCTTGTGCCTCAAATGGGTTCTTTGTGGAAACCAGTTTATGAATATTATATACCCCCAAATACATTAGCTACAGGTTGAGATTGTCTCTTACCAAAGGATGGACGTATGTTCTCTGTTTAATTCAAACTTAAACACAGAATAATACTAATAATGATAATTTGTTTAAAATTTTAAATAATTAGGAAGTGATGCTGACATGATTGGATTAGTTCACTATTAGGAGCTCTTTTGAGTGTCAGTTCAATGTCTCAGACTCCAACGACCTACATTTATGTTACAGTAGCCGCCTGAGGAGGACTTTTCTTTAGGATATAAACATTGATGTTCTCTTGTCAAAAACAATTTGCATCCTCAATGAAGAAATTGGCTGCATTTATGTTGCGATAATCGCAAAACCACATCTTCCAGATTACAATGTTTGTTTGAATATTACTAGTCCCTCACAAAAATGTATGCCTGTACAGTATGTGTCAAATATAAAATTAAATAACTTGTATTACTTGTGAAAAACATGCTAACTCCTCACTAATTACTCAAGCGTTACCTTGTCATCCCGCAAGAACTACTAGTGATGTGGCCCATTATTTTAAAGTGAAAAACACTTAATAAAACGCATAGTTTTTAAACACTTCACTATTATACTACTAGTGAATCACTAGTAGTTCCTGCGTGATGACAAGTTAACGCTTGAGTAATTATTGAGGAGTTAACATGTAAAATAATGGGCCACATTACTAGTCAACATGATCTCATGAGAAAAAGTGTAGTTCTACCATACGTAGCCTATATTTATTTATGTTTTATACACACATAAACATATAATACTGATGTATTTACAGCACTAAAACGTATAACATTTACATATTGACAGCACAAAAACGTTATTTATTTACGTATGAACGTACAAATTTGTACGTATTGCTATTTAACTTATACATATTAAAAGCGTGGCATTAATGTTTTGACTGTAACGTTATTGCATTCAATTGTCTTATCAATTAAATGTTCAGTCGCATTTATTAATACAGTTTAACGTTACTTATAAATAATAACATTTCGCTCTGTTCGTGACTTCTGCTGCAAACTCGTTTCGGAGTAATGTTAGGCCTATATAAACAAGAATACACTTAAAAATACCTTCTTTAATCGTTTATTTACCGTGAGACACAAAGGCGTTTTCTCCTATAGACCCATAATACACTAAAACACAACATAAATTCAAAAAAGACATCAATTTTATTAGCTTGATGTAATCCAAATCTTTATAATCCATACGTTGTTAGCAAGAAACAAATCCAAATTCAGCCCTTTATCCAGTGATCTTCATCTCCATTTCTCAGCAGAGACCGTAAACGTCAAATCCCGCGCTGGTGCCTGGTGGTGAATTCAATTTCAAATTCAAAAATTGCCTCCAAAGCGTTACGACATGTTTTACGGCAGTGATATCAGACGCTCATTGGCTCTCGCGTGCATCGTCACAGATTACAACATGCCGTGTTAGTTGGTGTACTACATTTGAATTGGAGAAGCGTGCACGCCTTCACAAAGCGAACAGCGAACCGAAACTTGATTAACATTTTCATGGATTAATAACTTAAATTCTGCTCTGTAACGTTACCTCATACAAAACTATACTGCCAGAGAGGACTGCGACACATCGTCATGTGAACGACTTTTGGTACGGTTTTGACATTTTCTCAATAAATAAATTACTGTGATAGCTACGTGTCTGTCTGTTGTTTTTCTTTATAATTGTAGCCTACAGTTTTAAGAAATTCTTAGGTTTAGGGGTAACTTTGGGGTAGGATTAGTGGTTCAAACTATGTTTTAATGCTATATTGTTAATAAAACTGCCATTTCCCTACACATATCTGTCCATTACGTTTTATCCTTTTAATATTGTCTATAAAACGGGTAAGTTGTGTTTAGGTGTGGGAGTAGGGTTAAGAGATCTTACATTTATAGCCTAATCTATAAAATGGTAAAAGAGAAATTATACAGTTATCTTTATAATATTAAATATTCGTAAAAAGTTTACCTTTTTATCTGTAAAATCGTAATAATATTACGTTTAAACGTTGCAGATGCGTCCATATTATACGTTTCAACATATATCGAAACGTACAAAAAAGTAGGTTTTCTATCTTTGAAAATTACGTATTAATACCTAACGTTACGTATTGACAATGAGACCAGGTTGCACTAGTAGATCCTGCGGGATGACATGGTAACGCTTGAGTAATTAGTGAGGAGTTAACATGTTTTATACTTTAAAATAATGGGCCACATCACTAGTAGTTCCTGCGGGATGACATGGTAACGCTTGAGTAATTAGTGAGGAGTTAGCATGTTTTACACTTTAAAATAATGGGCCACATCACTAGTAGTTCCTGCGGGATGACAAGGTAACGCTTGAGTAATAAGTGAGGAGTTAGCATGTTTTACACTTTAAAATAATGGGCCACATCACTAGTAGTTCCTGCGGGATGACAAGGTAACGCTTGAGTAATAAGTGAGGAGTTAGCATGTTTTACACTTTAAAATAATGGGCCACATCACTAGTAGTTCCTGCGGGATGACAAGGTAACGCTTGAGTAATAAGTGAGGAGTTAGCATGTTTTACACTTTAAAATAATGGGCCACATCACTAGTAGTTCTTGCGGGATGACATGGTAACGCTTGAGTAATTAGTGAGGAGTTAGCATGTTGTTCACAAGTAATACAATTTATTTAATTTTATATTTGACACATACTGTACAGGCATACATTTCTGTGAGGCACTAGTAATATTCAAACAAACATTGTAATCTGGAAGATGTGGTTTTGCGATTATCGCAACATAAATGCAGCCAATTTCTTCATTGAGGATGCAAATTGTTTTTGACAAGAGAACATCAATGTTTATATCCTAAAGAGAAGTCCTCCTCAGGCGGCTACTGTAACATAAAGGTAGGTCGTTGGAGTCTGAGACATTGAACTGACACTCAAAAGAGCTCCTAATAGTGAACTAATCCAATCATGTCTGCATCACTTCCTAATTATTTAAAAATTTAAACAAATTATCATTATTAGTATTATTCTATGTTTAAGTTTGAATTAAACAGAACATACGTCCATCCTTTGGTAAGAGACAATCTCAACCTGTAGCTAATGTATTTGGGGGTATATAATATTCATAAACTGGTTTCCACAAAGAACCCATTTGAGGCACAAGCTTCTGAAATGTTATGACCATGTTAAGAGTAAAAAAAACCCACAATTGTTCACTTTTTAGACATGTTACTTTTGTGATTAGTAATTAATTGGTTATTCTTTCTTAGTTCACAAGTAGTTCTCAATGAGGATATATTTCTTTAGTAATAATCAAATACCTACCAAGGAACTACCTTTGTACTAAATTACCTATTACTTACTGCTTAGTTAATATTGCTTCCATATTAGTTAATAGTATTAAGTTCGGTGTTAATGCAGTACTACCTATTACTTCCTGCATAGCTACTTGTTAACTATGGACCATTATTCTAAAGTGTTACCCAGGACGTTTGTTGGACGACTAATAAGACGTAATTTGGTGTCACAGTCTGCACCTTTAAGGTATCAAAATGGGATGTCCACAATCCCACTAAACATTGGACGTCGGATAGACGTCAACATGCAGATCATGTCTATATTGGGTCCGTCAGTCCATGACCAATTCTGGACATCTATTCGACGTCCAAACTAGGTCCACTATTTGGACGTCCAACCATGACCCAACTTGGACGTCATGCTATCGTTCAACCTTTGACCGTTGAACTGGGTCATGTTTTTGGACCTCATTTGGACGTCTATTACAGGTACAGGAAATTTACATGATTAATAATCAATATTTTTTTTATTGACAAATATCAACATTGTTGTTATCAACATGATTAATACATATGAATAGGCTACAGATTATTTATAATTATTTAAGATAGTTTTCCAAAAACTGCATTTGATTGTCTCAAGCATGCAAAGGTGTATTTCTGTAGCTCAAACAGTAGAGTGTTAGCGCTTGTGTAACGGCCACCTAGTGCAACGCCTAGATCATGGGTTCGATTCCCAGGGAAAGCAGGAATGTAAAAGTGTAATGCCAATGTAAATGTGTAATGCAATGTGTTGTGTTGGTTTTAAATGTTATGTTGAGTTAATATGCTTTGCCGCTAGGGGTCGCTATGGACCTGGAGTGTTGAGACGAAGAAGTGAGGAGAATAAAAAGAGGAGTGTTGAACTTATGCTCGCTTGTTTAGCTGCGTTTTCATTTTATTAGTACTAGTACAAAATACAACATTTTGGCGACGAGGATGGCAGCTCTCAGTTTACCTACGCCTGCTTTGTTCTTGCCATGCCCGGGTCATCCCTCGGTACCAATTCATACTTGGCGGAAGATGTTTGAAAACTATCTGGTCGCCATCGATGCTACAGGAGATCGGTGGCCAGAGGAGAGGAAGCGCGCCGTTTTACTACAATGCCTGGGAGCCGAGGGGTTAAAAGTTTTCTACACGCTGCCTGATACAGGTCGGACTGTTGCCGATGCTTTCAAGGCTTTGGAAGAACATTTCCAGCCGGCTACGAATGTTGTAGTCGAACGACATAAATTCAGACAACGCGCCCAACGGCCGGATGAATCAGTAAAGGATTTTGTTGTTGCTTTACGTGAACTCAGTGTACACTGTGACTTCTGTGACAATCATACGGAGGAGATGATCCGAGATCAATTAGTGGAAAAAGTGTCCTCTGCACGTATTCGGGAGCGTCTCTTGCTACAGCCACAGTTAACACTGAAGGACGCGCTGCTGATGGCTGGCCAAACGGAGACTGCCGTGGGGCACGCCCAAATGCTCGATGCGGCATCAGTGCACGAGATTAAATCTGCTCAGCGTGGCGTGCCACAACGAACTCAGAAATACCATGGAAATCATGTGAGTAAAACGCGAACACAGTATACTGCACAAAAAAATCACAGTTGCTTTCGTTGTGGGTCTGGCTCTCACTTGGCTAATGCTCCAAATTGCCCTGCTGCCAAAGTTAAATGTAAGAGTTGTGGAAAAGTGGGACATTTTGCAAGGGTTTGCCGCTCAGAAAAAAAAGTGCAAGCACTTGACGCCCCTGAAATGGAGGTTCCCGAAATTGTGCAGGTGCTTGAAGTGGAAAGGAAACCGCTGTGTGAGAAAATAAAATGCACTGTGACTATTGGAACTGAGGGAGTGAGCCCTGTCCCGGTTGAGCTCACAGTCGACACGGGTTCTGCTGTTTCCATCCTCCCTCATCACCTTTATAAGCGTCATTTCAGTACATCTTCTTTACGACCCCCCCCGTGTGAAACTGGTGACTTATTCTAAGGCGGCACTGCCTGTTCTCGGATGCTTGTGTGCACACGTATATTATGGAGATGCGGTGGCCAGTACTAGCATCTATGTTGTTGAGACAGGCACCCCTATACTGGGCATGGACTTAGTGTCTGGCCTAAACGTTCATATTGCTGGAAATGAAGTGGTCTCACCCCCCTCTCCTGCCGTGGTTAGACAAGTGACGGCTGCAACAGAGGCCATCGGATGCGCTAAAGGCTTTGTACATCGGGTGAAAGTAAGAGAGTCAGTACCGCCGGTACAGCAAAAGCTGCGCAGACTTCCTTTAACGGTTAGGAATGCAGTCACCAAAGAACTTTGTCGCTTACAAGCTGAAAACATCATTGAGAGGGTGGATGCTTCCCCATGGGTGTCACCTATTGTGGTGACAACAAAGAAAAACGGAGACATTCGCTTATGTGTGGATTTGCGGGAGCCAAACAGGGCAGTAATAATCGATAGCCATCCACTTCCACACATGGAGGACTTATTCACTGAATTAAAGGGGGCCACAGTATTTTCAAGCATCGATCTGAACAATGCATATCTCCAAGTAATGCTTCACGAGGACAGCCGAGATCTGACGGCTTTCATTACTCATGAAGGACTGTTTCGATTTCGTCGGGTACCGTATGGCTTGGCCTCGGCGCCGGCAGCTTTTCAAAAAATGATGGTGACAATATTGAAAGATCTTCATGGAGTTCAGAACTATCTAGACGATGTGATTGTGTATGGATGCACGGCGGCCGAACATGATCGCAACCTGCAGGCTGTTTTAACAACACTACAGCATGCAGGTCTCACACTGAATCGGAAAAAATGCAAGTTCAGCTGCACAAGCCTTCCTTACTTAGGACATACTATCACTGCGCAAGGCCTGCTACCCACTGACTGCCATATTCAGGCTATCTTGCAAGCACCAGCCCCCACTGACGCAGCCAAATTACGTTCATTCTTAGGACTGACATCTTGGTATTCACGATTTGTGCCAAACTACTCTTCGGAGGTGGAGCCTATGCGGGCATGCTTAAAGAACATGGGTGTTTTCAGTTGGACTGAGGATGCACAGAAAAGCTTTGAGAAAGTGAAGGAGCTCATTGTGAACAGCCCAGCTTTGGCAATCTTTGATCCAGCACTGCATACGCTGGTAACCTGTGATGCTTCGGATTATGGAATTGGGGCGGTGTTAACTCAGATTCATGCAGACGGTTCTGAGCGCACCGTCGCCTTTGCCTCTCGATCACTCTCAGCAGCAGAGCGAAAATATTCCATTGTGGAGAAAGAGGCTCTAGCCTGCGTGTGGGCTGTGGAACGGTGGCGAACATTTTTGTGGGGCCGACGATTCACGCTTCGGACGGACCATCAGGCCCTAACTACACTACTGGCGACTAAAGGTATGGGGCGTGCTGGAATGCGCATCGCGAGATGGTCCGCACGTCTGCTTTGCTTTAACTATGAAGTGTCATACAAGCCAGGAGCTGAAAATGTCACAGCAGACTGCCTCTCACGCTTACCTTTGCCCGCCGGTGAGGATGCTGCTTCCACCATGGAACCCGATATGGTGGCATTCCTCTCTGCTGAACTCCGTGCTCTTTCATTGGAGGAGTTCTCCAAAGAATGCACTGCTTGTCCTGAACTGACAGCATTGCGACAGCAAATACTTGTAGGCTGGCCTAAAAACAAGAAAAACCTTCCGCCCGAGCTGGCGTCATACTTTCATGTCAGGGACGAACTTGCAGCACAAGACAGCCTGGTCTTCAGAGGCTCATACCGCTTGGTGGTGCCAGTATCTCTGCGGGGTGCCCTAATTAACTTAGCTCATCAGGGTCACCAGGGTATCGTCAGGACCAAACAGCGTCTTCGTGACTTGTATTGGTGGCCTGGCATGGACCACTCAGCCCAGTCTGCAATTTCTTCGTGCCAACTTTGCCAAACCCATGACAAAAGTGCAAAGACGCATACACCTCCACTCCAGCCTGTGCCACTTCCTTCTGCGCCGTGGGAAAAGGTTGGACTGGACATCGTCGGACCATTCGAACTAGGGACCTGGGATTGCAAGTATGCACTCACTTTAGTTGACTACTACACTAAGTGGCCAGAAATAGCGTTCACTAGTAATGCCACTACTGATACTGTCACAGATTTTCTTGCCACAACTTTCAGCCGGTTTGGCAACCCGGTGGAAATCGTGACGGACAATGGTGTGCAATTTACATCTCTTACTTTTGCTGATTTCCTTGCAATCAGGAATATCAAACATGTCCGTACCTCTCTGTACTTTCCTCAAGCGAATGGGGCTGTGGAGCGCATGAACCGTGTTCTGAAGGATTGCGTTCAAACTGCAAATTTGGAAGGGAAGCCCTGGAAAACTTCTGTGAGGGACTTCTTGCTGCATTATCGTGCTACACCTCATGCCACCACTGGTGTTGCTCCCTGTGAACTCTTGCTTGGACGCAAACTGAGAACAACCTTAAACATTTTACCCACCCGGCCCTCTGCTTGTACTGATGCTACAGTGCGAGCTCGCGTTCAGGCTCGCCAGTCTCAAGTCAAGACCTACACAGATACCAAACGTGCAGCGAAGCCATCTGCGTTAAGACCAGGTGACAGAGTGCGGGTGAGGATACCTACACATGTGAAAAAGGGCAGGCCGAAATTCAGTCCGCCTTGTACAGTGCTGGGACAAAAAGGTCAGGACACATATATCCTTGATGATGGGAAAGTGTGGAATGCAATACACCTGTCACTATGTCCGGGTCAAGACCATTCGGATGATGATCCTACAGAGGTTCCAATGCCGGTTGTCACACCGGTAGCTCAAAGACAGCCCAGAATCAGACGTCCACCAATCTGGCACAAAGACTTTGTCACATGAACTGTACACGCACGCACACATCACAATAGTACATCTCTACTGTAAGGTTGTTAATTTTTCAGATGTTACATGTTGATGTTGAATAGCGTATCTGCACAGTTCTGTTGCTTCTGTGATTGTATGTGGAGATATACTGGAGTCCGTAATTGTGATGGATAGGAAGAAATATGCATCTTGTTGAGTTATATAATAAGAGACCTTAAGGTACTTTCCACATGATAACCTTGGCAAATTAGGTATGTTCAAAACAGTTTTCTTTGGTTATTGCCTTGTTCAGGATAGGAGTAAGCTATGTTAATATACCTTCCTTTGGGTAATATTCTTAAAAGTGGGGAAAATGTTGTGTTGGTTTTAAATGTTATGTTGAGTTAATATGCTTTGCCGCTAGGGGTCGCTATGGACCTGGAGTGTTGAGACGGAGAAGTGAGGAGAATAAAAAGAGGAGTGTTGAACTTATGCTCGCTTGTTTAGCTGCGTTTTCATTTTATTAGTACTAGTACAAAATACAACACAATGTAAATGTGTAATGCAATGTAAGTCACTGTGGATAAAAGCGTCTGCCAAATGCATAAATGTAAATACATGGTACAGATAACATCCTTTAAAAATGTCCTCTACCTTTTTGAAACATGGGACTACAGTTATAGAAGTTATAGAATATACTAAATTTGATGTCAAAAAAGACGTCCACAAACGACCACATTTGGTCCCACCGACGTCAATATTAAAGAAAAGACGTCACTCTAACGTCACATTGCGCAGTGGGATGACCACATTTGGAGTACAATTAGCCCTTACACAGAGGTCCTCTGGTCGTTAGTACAGGACGATCATTAGACGACAAAAAAAGACGTCGTCTGGCGTTACAGTCTGCACCCATAGGGGACCAAAATGAGACGTCCACAACGACCATATCTGGACTACATTTAGCCCTTAAACAGAAGTCCTGTGGAAGTCGATACAGGAAGTTCGGTAGACGGCGGAAAAATACGTTGATTGGCGTCACAGTCTGCACCCTCCTGATACCGACATAGGACGGACAAGCACACCGTTGAAACTACGTCATCTGGAGGTAACTTTGCGCAGGGGGTGGGGTCAATACGATTTTTTAAAAAAAAGAAATTAATACTTTTCTTCAGAAAGGACGCATTAAATTGATCAAAAGTGACAGTAAAGACACTTATAATAATGCAAAATATTTTTTTTAATTAAATGCTTTTCTCTTGAACTTTCAAAGTATCCTGAAAAAACGGTTTGCACAAAAATATTGATTCTATATAATCATAAATGTTTATTGTGCATCAAATCATCATATTATAGTGATTTCTGAAGGATCATGTGACACTGAAGACTGGAGTAATGATGCTGAAAATTCAGCTTTGATCACAGGAATAAATTACACTTTACTATATATTCACATAGAAAACAGCTGATTTACATTGAAATAATATTTCACAATATTACTGGGTTTGTTTTGTCATTTTTAATCAAATAAATGCAGCCTTGGTGAGCAGAAGAGACTTCTTTTAAAAAAACATTAAAAATCTTACCGACCCCAAACTTTTGAACAGCAGTGTATATATATATATAGGCCTATGAAATAACATGATGTGAAAATCACCCTAGATAGAATTTTATATTAGAATTATATTAGTGATAGAATTTTCATTTTTGGGTGAACAATCCCTTTAATAGTTTTTTTTTATTATTGGGTGCGTTAAATGCATTAATCATTTTAATGCATTATTTTTATAGGCCTATAGACAGCCCTACATAGGCCTATAATCATCATTAATAATTATAATATAAATGATAAATTGTGATAATTGACTATAGTACATATTTTGTGTACAACTGATTAAAATAAAATAGCTATGCATGATGGCAGATTTCTGAATTTAGTTTGAATGCTGTACAACTAGCTTTCATATACATCAGTAGTGCTTGCTAAGGATATTGCTCTTAAAGTTGTGTATAACTTATGCAAAGTGCAATAAATGTAGTAACACCTTAGCAACGCCCTGACAAACACATGCAAATATTTACTGCAGAAAATCTAGTTGTTGCAGACATGAATACGGCTGTGTACAGAGTAAACACTGCGTCTTTCTGCAGGGACCAACAATGTGCAAAAGAAAAGAAATCATAAGATGTCACAAAGTGACACGAGTTGATCCTGACACCCACTTTAAACAGAGACGAACGCAAGATTGAATGTTTGTCCCACGACTGCGTATGAATGTATAATCGGAGCTACAGGCAGCGTTCACCTCTTGAGCAAATGCTCCTTGCAAACACAAGGTCAAAAGTCAAGGTCAAGGTCACTTTTTTTGCTTCACAAAAACACAATAAAATAACAGTCGTACAAAAATAAATGTAACTTACTAAGACTATATATCGACAATTATGAATAGGCCTGAGAAAAAATATATGTTTTCAGAGATTACTTAAATGCATATAAGGAAGAAGATAACCTAACAAATTGAGGAAATGAATTCCAGAGTTTAGGACCAAACACGGAAAAGACTCTGTCACCGTTAGATTTCAAGCGAGACAGTGGGATAGTATGGACAAATAAAGTCTGAGATATAAACTGGAGCCAGACTGTGTTAGGCTTTAAATACAAAAGTTAAAACCTTGTACTCAATTCTGTATTTGACCGGTTGCCAGTGTAAATGTGATAAAATAGGGGTGATATGCTCACGTTTTTCTTTCCCATTTCTTCCCCGTATAACCGAATTAAACCGAGTACATTTTCAATCAGATTTGTGAACTTTAAGTAAATCAAACACATCGGTTTGCTCAAATATTTACAGGCTGGCCAGATATTCCGAAAGCGGACACATTAAAGAGAGATGCTGTAAATGAGGCTTACGTCTCTAATGGAGCCGTTTCACACAAGAGGAACTCAAGAAGACTATTGTTTTCTGTCTCTCTCTACACATAAACCCATTTTCACCTGTCTGGAAATGAGCTGTAATCTCACTTGGATTCCCACATGGCCGTAATCTCTCTTCCCTGGATGTGGGAATAGTGCTGCAATCTGTGCGGAAAGAGGGAAGCTCTGAGAGGGAAATCTGTGGAGCACCGGAGCCTTTATCAGCCGAGACAGGGACCCGACGGGGCCTCGGGCCTTCAGACATACCTTATCAACCCTGAGAGAGAGAGAGAGAGAGAGAGAGAGAGAGGAGAGAGAGAGAGAGAGAGAGAGAGGAGAGAGGAGAGAGAGAGAGAGAGAGAGAGAGAGAGAGAGAGAGAGAGAGAGAGAGAGAGAGAGAGAGAGAGAGACAGAGAGAGACAGAGAGAGACAGAGAGAGAGAGAGAGAGAGAGAGAGAGAGAGAGAGAGAGAGAGAGAGAGAGAGAGAGAGAGAGAGACAGACAGACAGAGAGAGAGAGAGAGAGAGAGACAGACAGACAGAGAGAGAGAGAGAGAGAGAGAGAGAGAGAGAGAGAGAGAGAGAGAGAGAGAGAGAGAGAGAGATGTGGAAAGAACAAATGAAAGAACGGGATGAGTGAATGAAAATAGAAAATGTATGAAAAAACAAAAGTAATGATAATTCGTCATTAATACGAAGATTGAAATAACAATAAAAGAACAAAACAACCAACACAACTGGCAACACAACTCAATCAAAGAAGCACTGTTCAGAATAGCTCATGTTCACATTTGTGCAATAGAAAATATGAATTTTCAGTTCACACTATGATCTTTATTTGCAATAATGACAAGAATAAAACTGGCATTAAGTCATGTGGCAATGTCAGAATTACAAGTGGGAAATTGTGTGTGTGTGTGTGTGTGTGTGTGTGTGTGTGTGTGTGTGTGTGTGTGTGTGTGTGTGTGTGTGTGTGTGTGTGTGTGTGTGTGTGTGTGTGTGTGTGTGTGTGTGTGTGTGTGTGTGTGTGTGTGTGTGTGTGTGTGTGTGTGTGTGTGTGTGTGTGTGTGTGTGTGTGTGTTTGTGTGAAATACGTGTACACACCCCTGGTAAAACAGTTGGTTTTGCGATGTAAAACATGAAAGAAAGATATATTATATCAGAGCTTTTGCACGTTTAATGACCTGCATAAGTGTGTGTGCACACTCCTGAATATATACTTGACTCGGGTCAGCTTATAATCTTATTTTCCCACTCTTCAATGCAAAACAATGATTCACAGTGTATTTGTGTAGAATACATTTCCAGCCTCAGAAAGCCACCTAGGAATCAGACCAACTCTTTTTAATGAATTATTCCATCGCTCCATCCACTCCTCATCCTTCCCTGTCAATCCCAGCCGTGTGGGACTCAAACAGCTCAATTAAACTGGACTCTTCCCACGTTTCCATTCTTCGACTGAAGGCTGCGGATCTACACCAGACTCGGGAAGATCATGTTTCAAACACTGCATTTTTCAGCACTATATTGATGTTTTACAGAAAAAAACAAGAAGTTCTGAGAAATGCTTTTTTCCGGATGCTCCCACTCCACTCGTACGCCTCTCTCTCTCGTAATGTTAGATTAAACAGACAGGAAGATGACTGACTGTGACCATGCTTTTAATAATTATTATTATTATGGCCTTAATTATTATAACTATGACTCTATATTTACATTTTAAAATTAAAATTGATAAAGAAAATGTAAGTGTTTGCAAAACTCAACGCCACAATTATGGTTGCCAAACCATAGAAGTAAAATAACAGCAAACTGAATGCTTGATGTTGAATGATATTCATGATGTATTTTGCATGATGCATATTCACTATTTAGCATGTCTATATGAAGCTATTATAAAAACGAATAAAAAATAAGCCACTGAATAAAAAATAAAACAGGTAATTGATTATATAAACTTGCAAAAACTTCTTGCCTCAAACTCCATTTGCAAAATTGGCATCGAGTCCATATTCTCCTCTTTGGCTTCTTCCTCTTTTTTTCAGCTCACATAAAAACAACACTTGCCAAAGTGTGATTTATCTTGCTCTATTTGTTCACCACTAGCGCATGCTGATTACATTTTATTCTTCTATATCTTGAGTCGTTGCCTGTGATTCAACAGGTATCATCATTGTACAGTCTACATACATGTCGTCCTCAAGTTTATTAGATCCATGTCGTACAGTGTGATTTATAATGATCTTATACTGTAGTATTGCCGAAACCACAGTTTGTAGCAGGCATGATCCTCAAACCCACACAGCAAAATAGTGTACCAGATGTGGGCCGGACCTGAGCCGACACTGTCTGGGAATCCACATCTCTGATGATTTTAGAAGACTTGATTATAATAAACCAATTGGAAAATAAAAATTCAAAGCAGATGACATGCTTTTTGTTGCATTGATGTTTATACGAGGCACAACCAACTAACTCACTCACTTTCCATTAGCATGTGCTCTCAAACGCATCTCGACTCGAGGGAAGCAGCAGCAACTACAAAGTGATTTTACGCTGGAGAACACGTTTAGCATAAACTCCTGTCTGGTGCCCGCGTGTGTAGTGCTGCCAGCCATCACAGAGCAGAGCTTCAAAGAGCCACGCTGAGAGCCGCGTGTTTACCCGGAGACCCTCCTGATCCAGCAGCATCCACAGAGACCACAGCGAGACTCAGGTTAGCCCAGCCTGGCCCATGCAGGTTAGAGAAGCGTGCCTGTGACAAGAGAAACGCAACAATTGCTGTTGCGATTACATATCATTTTTTTTACTTTATACACGTCTTATACACACAACATATCATCGAACTAACTGGCTAAAAACAAACAGCGTTGGCATATTTACGTTCTTGATCAAATCGAAAAATTACCTCAAAGTATACGTACATGGGAAATACATTTACAAAATTAGTACATAATAACAAATTCAGGTCCAAAATGTTTGTATGTGTTTGTTATAGACGCACAAAATAGCATAACTAAGTGGCTAAAGCCGGCGCTGGCTTGTTTACGTCCATGATAAAACTTACAGACTGATCTCACGAAACTGCGTATGTATAACACGCCAATTCGTATTTCCATTTTTGGCGTGCTATCAACACGCAAAATCGCTTTTCAGCGTGTTTATGAACGCCGTTGACTTAACGTTACATGACTGTATAAATATATGACCTACCCCAACCCCGTCCCTAAACCTACCCGTCACTGGTTAAAACCATTTATGAGTCTTTCCCTACCATCCTAGTAAGAAAAATATCGCTCCCCAGATGTATATCAAAATTTGGCTTTATTTCGCTCGGATTTTTAACGGCGTGTACATACACGCATACACGCGGATAGCTCAAAATGCGTATAAATAACACGCCACTTGACTTGAAAGTGGCGTGTATGTTTACGCAAAAGTCATGATGTCATGTCATTACATCTGAAATTATACATGCAAATACATTTAAAATGATTAAGTCTTACTTACAAGTTGTGGCCCAACAACTGCTGCCTCTGGTTTTAAAGTTGGAACTGCTTCATGTTTTAGTAACAGTTTCTTGTTGAATCCGGCATTGAATTCGTGGAGATTCTGGAAGCCCGTAAAATGTGCAGCACAGAGAGCTAAATTACCATTGTAATGTTCAGGAACATAATCAAACATAAATTTTAGCCATTGTTGACGAACTGCAATGGCTAAAAAAGGGAGATGGTCCTCACTGCAGAACATGAAATCCACGAGAAATCCACTCCCACCTTACATACCTAAACCTACCCAGTTCCACCCCTTATCCCTAAACCCACCCCTAAACCTACCCAACCCCACCCCTTAATCTGGATCCGACTCCGCCCCCCGGATCTCGTGAACTGCAATGAGGTGCTACTGAAAAAAGGTGAAAATAACACATTTCCATGCCTACAGCTCTCCACTATAACTCTTCCTCTTCGACAAAGCCGCAGAAATATGGCCATGCCCTTTTTTGCGTATTCTGGAGGGAGGGTTGATGTAAACTTGTTACGTAGAAAACCCGGCAAGCATCTCGTTGTAGTCCCATTCGAGTTGTTTTTGTAGGCATTAAACTTCCTGATTTTTAAAAGACGATATCTCTGCTTACGTTGAACTTTCATTGCAGCAACTGTTCATGCCCCAACAGCAACATTACACACTATTTAAAATGAAAAAAGTGAAATCGCAATCAACCACCCCTTTAAAATCTCACTTTTCTCACGATTTACAAATAGTTGGAAACATTTGGGATATTGCAAGTAATCAACTAAACAAAATATATAACATTGGCCTAGTGGTTTTTGGATATTTTACTGCAAAAATCCTGCATATTGTACCTTTAAAGCTGTTGAATAATCAATATTCAGCGGCATGCAATCTCTGAACAGCAGGAATTTTGATCTGATCTTAATATAAATGCACATTGCCTGGCCTTGGGATGCGCAGGCAGAGCTAGCGGAGGCGTTTAGCATGGAAACGCTCATCCTGACTCTTTAGAGCTGGACCGTCTGAATATTCTGGTCATCAGCAGCAATAGGCCTTTCCTTCAGACGAGCAACAGTTTTAAGGTCGGTAAAAGAATATAGATGCTCTTTAACCCGTGAGCGACTCAGGCCCGTCACGGTCCCGTCGCACAATCAGACCCAGATTGACTAGCATTGTGAATGACTCCTGAAATCAACCGATGTTGCATTCATCTCCGAATGTCTTCTTCATAATGTCAATCTTCACGGATTTCATGACTGTCATCATCAAGGAAGGATGGAAAGAATGAAAAAGAATGTCGAAAAGAAAGAAGTTGCTGGTCTAATATGTACTTTATTAATTGTGTTTTTGAATGTATATTAAATGTAGAAAATGTATGACACTATTAACGTAATAAATAAATTAAAGACCCCATGAAATTAAAATAGTTTTTAGGCTTAAAATATATTTTTTAGCAGATTTAATCATTCAAGAATTCAAATTCTTTATTTTTTTGAGGGAAAAAAAATGTATGACTCCTTATGCAATCTAAGGCGTATATAATTTTTTAAATAAAAATAATACATGACATGCTACATCCACAAAATAACCCCATTTAAAAATAGCTATGCATTGTGACAAAATAAATATTGCAAAACATACGTTTTAATTTGATTGATGTTATTCCCCTTAAAAATAAATAAAAATGTAACATATAAACATAAAATTATTTTAAATCAAAATACATTTTATTTATTTATGAAATAAAAAATAAGATACAATTATAAAAAAAACTTAAAAAAAAAAAATTAATCCTCTGGTAACTGTTTGCTATCGGTAAAAAAATAACCGAACAATTTTCTTTTATTTCAATAAAATGACTGTACAATATTTTAGTTCAATGATATTTTTGTATTTAATATTTTGTATTTTTAGGGGATTTTATGGTACTTAATTATATTTATGCATCAGTTATAATCCATTTATTCACTTTTTGAGCATGGACCTGAAGAGGAAATTTCCAACCTTAAACCAATTGAATCAAATCTTGAAACACAGACTAAATTTTGATCTCCCTTTAAAGAAGACACTTGGCAGATTATTGCTTGAAAAATAAGTTTAAAAAGTGAACAAAAACAAGTTTTATACAGTTTTATATTTATGCACAAAAATACCATTTAAAATTTTTATATGAAATATATATTTTCCAAAACAAGTTTTACTCTACAACTATGAGAAAATCAAAGTAATAAATCTAAACAAGCTATTTTCCAAATTTGAGGTTGATATCTCAAAAAATGACCTTTCAGTAAGAATTTGTTTGTGCGCAGTACCAAACCATTCCACTAGATGAAAATCGTCTCCCATCATTTATGACCACTTTTGAATCATGTCAATGAATAAAAAAAAATTGGAAACACCCTTCAAAAGGCTTTATTTGAGTTGCTCATCAGATGCTCAAGTCTTGTGCGCGGTTCAGCCATCTCTCCACTAGAGAAAGGACTCTTCCCTGAAGTGACGAATGGGAATTGAACACAAACCGCGAACACCTGGCGTGCAACTCATTTTTCAGCAGCATTTAAAAGCCTTCATGTGTCGAAGCAGATTCTGAATCCGAACACGAGAGAGAAGACGACAAGTGCTCAGGAGACACATGTTTCAGTTTGTCATGATCTGAGGTAAAACAAGCTTCATCTCTGCGCCGCTGCAGCTTCTCTCCGAGCTTCTCCCTGGGGATTAATTGGATCTGCCATCCAATAAAAGCGGAAAGAAACCCCAAGAAAATAAATTACAATGATTTCCTCCCTCCTGTCCTCATTTGTCTTATTTCAGTTTGAGAGTCAGGCTTTCCTCTCCTCTCGCTCATTGCTGTCCCTCAGCTTTTACCCAGCACACCTCCTCAACTGCATACAAAACAACAACAACGTACAGTACATTCAATGTCACTTTAAAGCTGCTGTCCATAACTTTCTTAGGTTAAAAATTATCCAAAATCATAATAATTAAAAAAACACAACCAGCCAGTGTTCAAAACTATCTGCTTGCCTTTGCTCCATTCAAAACGGTTAGCTTGTAATATTGATTTTAATTCCAGTGGTACTGGTGGATTTCGGGAAATTCGAGCATGTCTTTGCATCATTACGTCACATCTGTACACATAAAGAAGGAGTCTCGGCTAGTAGGCTATATTGCGTCTGAGGATGTTGGAGGTGGAAATGTTTAGCCTTTTCTCACAGCACTTTAAATAATTAAACTTATGGCGGATCCAGAAAGGAGTAGGTAGAGGAAAAGAGACTGCGACCAGGCCCACGCGAAAACAAGGATAAACATCGGCAGGGAATTTCCGTGATTTGAAGGGGCTCAAAGCGGATGCGAGACGGCTTTTTTTCTATTGGACAGGTAGGACATTTCAATTTTTCAAGCGTGTAACAGTAGCACACTTGTTCGCTTAATTCACAGTTACGGAGTTTCCTTTTGTTGTGGCTTTTTTCGTTTTGCTATGGTAAATATGAATTATTTTTCCGATTACAATTCGTATGTTGTCATGGTCATACTGTACTTCCAAATGTAGAATGTGTGATTCTGAATGCCAGTATCCACACCGGCGCGGTGACTGACAGACGCACAGTCTCCTCAAAACATTGTGTTCATCCGAGCTGTTTCATGCCGATGTACAGCTCACGCAAAATTAATAATTCTGCAAATAACTGCAATTACAGATTTCGAACAGAGATGGCGACAAAGAGGAAAAAATGCGGACTGCAGCTTTAAAAGCCTCTATATGTAATAATAATAAGACCCTTATTCATCGTCTGGTGTCGTTTAAAGCCCTTTGAAGCTGCACTGAAACTGTCATTTGGACCTTGAACCGTTTGGCTCCCATTGAAGTCCATTATATGGAGAAAATCTTGGAATGTTTTCATCAAAAACCTTCATTTCTTTTCGACTGAAGAAAGAAAGACGTGGACATCTTGGATGATATGGGGGTGAGTAAATTATCAGCAAAAGTTTTTTTAAAAGTGAACTACTCCTTTAAAGGTTGGATTTTTTCCCCTTCATTTTTTTAATTAAGGCATTAAAGGAGCATTTCACCCATTTCAACATGAATCTTTATTGAAAGTGGATCATATATGTAGTCGAAATGTAAAATAATTTTTTAATTTGTTGCCCTCTTGACCGAGAAAAGACAGAAAATAACCGAAGGGTGCATTTGTATGAAAGACTACAACACCCACAATGCACCACATTGCACAGCTCCGCAAGCCACACCCACTAATCCGGAACTGCGCGCACATCAAAGAAATCATTCTTTCGTCAACAAGGCTAACGTTAGCTGCCACCAGAGTTTGAAATTCATTTCACGCAAAATTTCTAGTAAGTGATAATGAAAGTAAAGAGACACACCGACCGGTCTCGTATCTCTCACAGAGGAGCGGAAGCATAAACGGCAGATCGAGAGAGGAACAGGCCTGATTTTATGTTGTGTGTGGACTTCAGTCTTCAATGAGGGGCTGTTGGCTTATACTTTCGTTGTGTATTTGTTCATTTTACTATTAAAATGTTTAAATGTTCGCCGATTCCAGCCTCCTTCTTCCCACAACAACAAACCCCGTTAACGTTAAGTTACATTGGCAAATTCATTAGTGAATTACTCCTCGTTTGTATTTCTTTCTGAATATGGTGTATTACTGCATGATACCTGGATGTTCAGTCAGGCGAAACTATGGTGGTTCACATCACAACACAAACGTCCCTTCGTTGAAATTCTCTGCAGCAGACGGACTCTATCTGTGTCCGTAGCGCACAGCGAGAGCACAGGCACAGCAGTCCGCCTCAGCTCGAGCCAGTCCGGGCTCCTCGACCGCGACAGGCAGCCGCCTCCTGTTCCTCCATCAGCCTCAGCTGCTCTTCACTATATTGCGGCTCGTAAAGATAGCCACGAACATCGGATTCGAGCAGCAGACTTTCAAAATCCTCTTCTTCCATATCATGTATTATTTCTTCAGTCATTGTCATACTTCCTATCTCCACAGCGCTCGTTAGCTTAGCTTCCAAAAACAAGATGGCGGATATTGATTTCGGTTTCTGCAAGTGAAGTCCCACCCACTGATCTGTAATAGGCCTGTAGGGTGAGTGGGTCCCACACCCTTGAATAATAATGAGCTAATGTTTGTAGTCTATACACTTTTCAATGAAATTTATCTTCCGTCCTATCGTGACGCAAAATGACGATATTTACGTCACGATAGGACGGAAGTAAAACACTTAAATCCTTTTTTCTCCCATCTCATAAAAAAAACAAGCAAAATTCCACCATCATTATAATATATGACTGGGTTTCTAACAATACAAACCTTAATGCAAATGGGTGAAGTGACCCTTTAAGATCAATTTCTAAAATATGATTTTTTGTATTCCTCTTTTTAGTCAACTTTAGCATGTGCATTCACTTGCTGAGCACTGATATATATATATATATATATATATATATATATATATATATATATATATATATATATATATATATATATATATATATACACACACACACACATACACACACACATACATAGGCCTATATATTAATATATTACATTTAATTAGTAAATTATTCATATGTATAATTTAAAGTCATAGAATTAATAAACTTATAATTTATAAAACTTATACAAATAATTTAAAAATAAAATGAAAAAACATGCAGTTACATATTTATACAATTAATAACCTATAAAAAAGTATTAAATGGGTCCCATTTAAAAGGTCATTGAATCACTTAACTAATAAATAAATAAATTGAAGAGAAAATCAGATGGCTTGATATTCGCATGCAGCTTCAAATAAATAAATGTGAACATCCATAAACAATAGCTCATCTTTCAAGACGATCACTGCATATCTCCATATCACGGAGCAAATGGCAATACAGATAAGCTTACGGTATTATCCACACTCATGCCAACTGTTCATGCCTCGTCTTTCCGTCCACAGAAATCCCCAATGGAGTGGCAAAAGCTGTTCATCCAAACAGGAAAACTCTCCATGATCCCGGAGGAGCCGGAGTTCTGGGATTCTCCCATCGCCCTCTCGTGTCAAAGTTTAATCCCAGCGAGGAAGAGCAGGAAATCTCAGCCTGGGTTAAACCACCCCATGTGTGCTAGAGAAGATTCAATAGATAAATAGCTCTTAATTTAGTATTTTAATAAAAACAGAATCACCTACAGCATTGCGATACAAGTTTATTCAGAGTTTTTTTTCCTTAAGAATGTGAGATTACAGCAGGCATGTGATCAGCTAAAGACAAAAAAACTTTTGCCTTACTAAACTCATAATTACTGCTTATTAATAGTTAGTAAAGCAGTTGTTATGTTTAGGTGTTGTAGAATGTACAGAATAAGGCATTAAATGTGCTTTATAAACTACTAATAACAGGCAATATCCTAGTAATATGGGGAGTGTCTAGGGGAGGATGGGGGAGGTTGTGTCCCTGAGAATTTGAGAAATGATCTGTCCATCTGATGATAAATAAAAATTTAAAAGTTAATTGTTTTGTGCATATTTTCCCATCAATAGCAGATGGGTCTGACCCAACAAAAATCCAGTTTGGCGCTGTTTGATAGTGCGCGCGTGCTTCGGGCGTACACGCTCAGAAAAAGTGCATCATGTCAGAACAGAACGCCAATGAAATGTTTACCTGGCAGAGATTTAAAGCACGAGCAAACAATGAACTTTTGTGATTGCGAATAAGTGCAGTGTCCTGTGAGTGTAACTCTACCGTATTGGGACTGAGGCGCCAGAACTGCAGCTGATATAATGTGCGCTGTAGCACGATACTAACATATTTTAGTTTCCATGTTTAATGTGTTTCCAAAACATTTGTTAGGGAGTAAATCTACTAAATGGCCACCATAAGTGTGATGTGTGATGTGTAAGATGAGAAAGCCGTGTGCAGAGTGTAAGCTATGGTACAGGAGCAGCACGCGCTATAGTGCTTTCACATATGCTGCGTTTGCAGTTTAGGCTAACTGATCCGCGGCTGTACCAGAAACACATACTCACTGTTTTTTTTTTATCTCAAATCCAGAAGTTATCAGCAACTTTTAAAAAAAAAGTTGTGTAAGCATTGCGATTCTCTTTGTACATACACAAAGTATTCACGTTTAAACCCAATTTATTAACCTTAATATATTAAGTTGCTCAAGCAAGTGGTAAAAGTGGTAATGTTGACCTGGATTAACTAATTTATGTGATAGCCCTAGTCTAATAGGGGCCCTGTACTTCTCTCTGGGTTAATGGCTTAGAAAAAGATATGGACTAAACAGATTGTGTTTATACTATAGCTTAATGTTGCGCTGATTTTTTCAATTGTTTATGTTGCCCCCCCAAACATGACATCCTGGTAACTTCATAAGCAAGTTAGTAGTCAGAATTGGACCCTTAACTAAAGTGTTAACGTTAATTTCAACATTAAATACATTATTAAAATCAAATGGTGTATTTGTTAACAGTTGATACACTGTGAACTAACATGAAGGATTAACCCATACTGTCGATTACCACAAACCAGTTTCATCTCATCCTTCATTTAGTTAAAGGGAACGGCATGTATTTTCTTAAAGTGATCAGATTGCACTGCATAGTTTTAAGTAACACCAGGTAAAATTTAACTTTTGCTCTCGGGGTCCCCCCCTACAGTTGGGAAACAGTATTGTCCTCTAATTACTGTCGTAAACCGTCATGAATTTAGCACATGCATTTGTTGACAACCATGATAGCCATGAACACTGTAGGAGGAGGTCACATGCAGGTGTTCTGCTAGCTTGCGTCGCGTGTGAAATGTCTTCATCCCAGGTACAGTGGCATATATTTCAGCATGTCATATGAATATAATTTTATTTTTTTCTAACGACAAATGATCGCGATGCTCACGTTTACAAGCCAGCTTCATATTATAGTAGCCTAGTCTAGCCTATTGGTTACCGTTTTACTGAATCTATACTTCAATGCAATGTTTGAGTGGTATAATAACCATATATCGTCAATATCAAGCTATATTATTCGAGTATGCGTAGGCTACTCTAGCACACACACGCAAGGTCTCTCGCTCTTTCTCTCCCTCTCTGTCCTGCGCGTATTCAATTTAATAAGTCGGGACACTAAAATTAGAGTTGAAATACGGGACTGTCCCGAGAAAAACGGGACGTCTGGTCAGGTCACCCTAGCTAGTATGCAAGCAATATACTTACTAGTACAAAAGCATGACAGTCCGCATCGGTCAGGCACCCCTCCTCCTCCTTCAGCTCACGCCAGCGAAAAAACGCTGGCCAAATTTTGATCCTTGTTCTCCCCTTAACGCGATCACTTTCTCTTTTGCTTTGCTCCGATAAAACCTTTGCTTTCTTGTTTTCCTGTGCTGCTTCGGCCAGGACTATAACATTTGGCTCGCACGTCCGATTTTAAGGAAGTGGGGGTGGTGGTGGAAGTGACGTGCCGTAAAGCAGTCGAATTTTGTAGTTCTCTTTGTTCGCCGGTTACTACCCGAAACCCGAAGTTTAAAAGTACGATTAAAAACGCTACAGACCCCGTCAGGCTATGGCAGACGTGTCATTCAACCTATTGTAAGTCGATGTACCATCACAAGAGACTTGGAAATATATTATGAAGGTTGAAAAGTTACCCGGTGCTGCTTTAAAAGATCAAATGTGGAGCTTGTATTTTTGTCAATGTATTTTTGAGCTGTAAAATTGTGCTTTAAGGTGTTTAGGTGCAGTGTCTTCAAACACTTATTAATGCATTAAAATCTATGAAAAGAAGCTTCACTCTAAAAAAATGATGGGTTGTTTTAACCCAATTTTGGGTCAAATATGGACAAACCCAGCTGTTGGGTTAAATGTATAAATTGCATTTTTTTAATCTAACATTTGGGTTTGTCCATATTTGACCCAAAATTGGGTTAAAACAACCCAGCATTTTTTAGAGTGTTCAAGCTACAGCATTAGTATCAACTTTTTAAATGATGAGACTGAATGTCTGAGAAAAAGCAAACGTATACATAAAACGCATATGAAAAGTATAGCATAAAAATAAGGAAGAGATAGTAAAAAAAAGTTTCCAGGATTGTTTAACGTGACCTTCATATATCAAAAAGGAAAATGTTTTATGAAATCTGTCAGTTTTAATAAAAAATAAATCCATGGGATATAAAAGTGTCTGTAGTTGAAGAAACCCCCAATTTGTGAACAAGTGAAAATATGTCTCCATTAAGATATGGCAGGCACAAAGCCTTTTAACACTGCACTTCTTCAAAAGATCCGTGTCTGCTTTGGCAAATTCTTACCAGCGAATCCATCTTTGCTCCTGGATAACGGAGTGACATCAAACGGACATCAAAGTTTCCTTCATCTTCGTCTGGTCCTCTATAGAGTCTGCACCAGAGCGTACAGAAGTCAGAGGACAGCTTTCCACTCCTCCATCTGTACCTGCACACGAACAACCACTTTCAGCCTGTGAAACTATATTCAATTAGCCTCTCTGAGTGTTTCACAGTCGAGCTTCAAATGTGCGTCACACAATGTGATTGCAAATGAGAAAATCAGAGACGAGTGTTTCTGAAATGAAATGCAAACAGAGAGATACCTCAGATAGACAGACTGTCAGTGTGTCAAATGAGGAGGGAAAACACTTCAGAGAAATGTACACATATATTAATCTTCCTGAAAAGAAAGGAGCAAGGAGCATGAAAGAAACTTAAAGGTACAATATGTAGGATTTTTGCAGTAAAGTATCCAAAAACCACTAGGTCAATGTTATATATTTTGTTTAGTTGATTACTTTCAATATCCCAAATGTTTCCAACTATTTGTAAATCGTGAGAAAATTGCGAATTTAACCAAAGAAACGGGCGTGTGAGCAGGAGTGAGGAGTCGCCAGTTAATATCCGCGTTAGCCTCGGTTTCCGCTCGTACTGCAATAGTAACCACACTGTAAAAAATTTCTTGTCAAATTAACAGTAACTTACTGGCAACAATTATCCAGTAGTTGCTGTATTTCATTCAACAGTAAAATTACTGTAACACTAACTACAGTAGTGTTAAGCATACTGTAAAATTAAATACATTATTTTACTGTAATTTTTTTATCATGTTGAACTACAGTATTACACCGTTAATTTTTAATAATACTGTATAGTATTATACAGTTATGAAATGTTATTTTATTTCTTTTATAGTGCTACTGTGTAACCTGTAGAATATGTAGAAAATCCGTAGAAATATTATTTGAACTGTTAATGGGAAATAGAAAAAAGAACAATTGAAGATTTAACTGCACAACCAGGTTTATTGTGTATTTTCAAACAATACATTAGTAATAATAATGTAATATAATACAACAATAAAAATCTGTTTTAAAAAAAGACTAATGAACAATTTATCATTAATAATTAAAATCAGTGAACAATTCATGTATTTCAATTCATGCAAAAATGATCCTGAAGAGGTAAAATAGAAACTTGAAAGCAGAACAGGTGAGGATGAAGGCCAGGTGAGGAAAAAAGTGGAAGAGCAGCGACAGCACTTCTGATAATCCTGCAAGAAATGATAAGCACGAATCAATCAGAGGCTAAACATAAAAAAAAAAACTAAATCACATTATCAACACCTTTTAAGGGGATTTTTTTTTTGCCTATGGTATCCACCTTATTTTTCACAGAAGAGTGGGCCGGTTTCATACGCTTACAGTTATTTCTAGCTGTACACAAAAGCTTGTTATGCTTCTTGATATTGCAATTCCTTACCCTATTATTTTAATGTATTGAATTAATCATAATTGTAAACACTAGTTTGAGGCACAAATATTTTTATCATTTACAGCATTTGTTATTCATCTCTTATTTCCTTATTAGCGGCTCACAAACCGGAAGTCTCGCACATTCACAGAAAATAGCTTACTTCACTTTTGAAGTTGAAAAATAAGGTGGATGTACTGCTTGCATGTTGTGTGGCATACATATACATATATGAACTATATTAGGGGTGGGGGGGAAAATCTATTCACATATGAATTACGATTCCATCTTCTGCGGATTCAAACCGATTCACACATTTCAAAAATCGATCTAAATGTTTAATAATGTGATGATGTTGTTTCAAAGAAGGACAGTTTAGAGCACACAAGCTTGAAACAGAGGAAGCATTAGGAATGAAGCTTATACTTGACTACAGATGTTCATATCAATATCTTAACAAATAGAAAATGGTCTTAAATAATGTTTAGTTTAGTTAGTCGAGCACACTTCAGGCTTTTTTTGCGATCTTTCCATGTACAGGTAGGCTACTTTAGTTTTTACATACAAGAAACACGTTCAACATGGTACCGCCTATAAAAGAGCATGAACATGTCCTGTATCAGAGGCTAAAGTAATAAATATTGAGAATGCAATGGCCCTTATTCTATATCTCTGACTCCAAACAATCGGCCACTGATGAGGGCTGCGTTTCCCCAAAGCATTGTAACCTTAAATTAATTATAGAACAATTACCACCAATGGTCTACAATCAATTTAGGCTTATGCTTTTGGTAAACGCAACCCAGATCCTGATGATAGTCAGTTCCTTTCATAGATATGTCTGTTGACTTGATGCTCACTAATTTAAATATTGAAAAAGATGCGTGTATGAATGCTGAGCGGCAGCGGGCTAGATTAAATTAACGCAGATATGAGGTGTGTATAATTTAAACTAAATAACTCCCACTCGATTGGGAATAACAGTAGCTGCTGTTTATTTCCATGCTGTTCGATTTTGAATCCAATTTAAATTTGATTTGATATATGCATAGAATATATTTAAAATCTATGATCAAATGTAAATCTATGCATATATCAAATTTAAATTTGATTCAAAAGATAATTGATTTTTGAATCAAATCGTGACCCCAAGAATCTATTTGAATCGAATCGAAAATTTATGGTTTAAGTCATTTCCGCCCTTTTTGGATTTTTCTAAATACAGATTCAGACACAAATAATTTCTACCGATATGGGCTCCGCTGCACATCCCTAATATCTCTTACCTTAATGATTTTGCCAGTCATATTCTGCAAAGTCCCTGATGAAAGATGTGTGAATTCAAAGACATGTTCTTCCTCCGAACAACCTTCCCACTCTTTCTGCTCCCCTGGAACTGTGATGTGCATTTTGAATTTTCAGGATTTATCCTGAAACCTGTAAATAAATAAAAAAATATTTTCCAACTGAATAAAAAACAACAACTCTTACGGACCATTTCTTTAATTGTCATTCTAACTGCATTCTAATAGGCTTCATCGCACAGTTTAAATGGATAATTCACTTCAAAATGAAAATTCTATCATCATATACTCACTGTTAAAAGTCCGCGCCCTACCATAGACTACGTTACCCATAATGCATGTGTTCGTTTGTAGTTCCGACCGCCCGTAGCTGTGCTATTCGCTCATGTTGTTGTGGTCCAGTGACATGAGAGTATTATTCACGATGCAAAGAATTGCCATCCTTTGTTTATCCTGCGCGAATCTTGTGTGTATGAGTGCTGTGTGCGTCCTTAAGATGTAAGTACGGCTTTGTATAAATGACGTGTTTGTTGCCCGGATGGCAAAGTTGTTATACTTGTGTTAATTCACTGCTGTTATATTGCTGTTGCCGCGACGGCGCTCCATATGCACTACGGCGCTCCATATGCGCTCATAAAGTAGCCATCTACTGTATTTACTTTAGTTATTGTCTTGCAAATAACCATAAATATTATATTTAATGTATAGTTCGCCTATTTTGGCACTTTTCACTATGTGGAGATTTATGGCATCTATGCAAGTTAATTTATAATGTTAGAGCTCCCACTAGCGGATTTTGGTTGTACTGCGGGTCATTTCTTTATGCAACTATATGTAATCACAGCCTACACGTTTATTAATATACATTTTATTGTATTTCTGTTTCAGATAACCACACACACACATACATATACACACGTCCCCACAAACACACCTATTTGTTATATTAACACCTGTGAACCATCATCACCTCCATGTACCTGACTCCTTCTCAATAAATACTCAAAACTGCACCATTGGATTTGCCTATTCCTTCTGACCGAGGAAGACTCAGTTGACGAGCAATCCATAATCAGCCGCAGACGCACACGGTCTCTCACAAGTGGTCCTTCGAGCCGGATGTTTATTGGCTGAGTCAACAAGATGGCAACTCCACAAGATGAATTTCCTCAGGAGAAGAGTCCAAAGCATAGTTCCCGTCCAAGAAGGAGCAGAAAGCTTCCAGGACATCTGGCGGAGTATGAGCATGACCTACCTGATCCAGAGGAGACAGAGTCTTCAAGCAGCAGCAGTTCAGAGGAATCTTATAAGGAGAAGAAGAAGGAGATGAAAAAATGGAGAAGAATGGAGGCAGCTTGGGGCAGTGTACTGAAAACGATGAATGAGATGCAAATCACTATGAAGGAGACCAGTGGTGCATTGACAAAGCGTGTGGAACAACTGGAGCGATCATGTGTGTCATGCAGTCCTCTACCAACTCAGAGTGATGTTCAACAGCAAGATAGAGCCGCTTCGCTTCCTGCTCTACTCCAAACACCCCAGCATAGCAGTGTGAGCATGAGCAACATCCATACTACTGATCAGCTACATGTACTGGCACCAGCAGTGAGGCAGGACATTAGAACACCTGTGAACCTGTTAAGGCCAGTAGAACACATTGCATCTTCACCACTGCAAAATCCAAACCCCGTTCTTCATTCAGCACCAAAGCTAGCTCCACTACCTTTAAGCCCTATTATTCAACCTAGTTCAAATATTCAGCCAGGGCCGCTGTCGCCGAATCCTGAAGCTCAACCTGCACAGCAACCAGGCGCAGTGCTAGTACCTCAACCTGTGCTTCAGCAATCAACAGTGACACCGTCTGTAATGCAGCCCAGGGTGAATACTGCATTTCAGCCTGCAGGTCAGTCTACACCTTGGTCCGTGCCACAGCCTGCTCCCCAGATGAGAGTCCCTGTGGCTCATCCAGGTATTCAGCCGGCATCGCTACTTGCTCCGCCCCCCAGAATGAGTCATGTGATTCAGCCTGCTCTACAACCTGTCAATCAAGTAGCCCAATCAGTACAGTTTAGGAGGCTTGAACCACGTCAGGCTGAGCCCTTATACAGCCAGAGGTACCAACACTCGCAGCTTCCAGGCAGCTCCACCCAGGTACTCTCTGCACAATCCCATGACTTCCCTGTAGTCTCAGAGTCACTGTATCAGCCACCACCGGGGATATCAGCGCAGCAGACTTATAGCCAGCTTTATGCAGCTCCACCTCCTGATTCTGCCAGCTACTACTCTGCTGCCTATCCATCAGTCTCTGCCTACCCTTCACTGCCTGCTGCATTTACTGCACAAGACGCAGTACCTCCTGCAGCTGAAGTCACCCAGCCAAACCTGATGGAGATGCTCTTAGCATCTTCATATGGCATCCCGAAGCCTAGACTGATGACATTCAAATCAGGCAGAGATAGTGACTTTGTGTTACTGAAGAAAGGACTGGACAGCCTTCTTGGGCCACATGCTCATCTCACAGAGGAGTATAAATATCACATTCTAATAGATCAGTTAGAGCATCCATGTGCGTTACAAGTGGCCAGACGCTACATTCACGACCGCACTCCCTACACTAGTGCAATGAAAGCTTTAGAGCAGAGATATGGGCAACCCAGGCAATTAGTCCAGAGTGAACTGAGCGCTATACTTAACTGCTCTCCTATTAAGGCAGGTGAACCTCAAGCCTTTGAAGATTTCTCCCTGGCAGTGTCCAGCTTAGTGGGCCTCCTCAGTACTATGGACGATGTAGCAGCTAGTGAGCTCCAGTGTGGTTCACACGTAGATAGGTTACTCACTAAGCTTCCTCCTAGCTACAGAGACAGTTTCATCGAGTACTGCATCACACGTGGCATCATACGCACTGGCAGCAGTCGCACCTACAATATGTACGACTTCTCCGGGTGGCTCGAGCGCAAGTCCCAAGTTCTACAGTTGTCACGGCAAGCCATTCAGCCACAGCCCTCAGACAGACAACGCCCAGAGAGGGGCAATCCCAGAGCCTCTGCAGGGTCCAGGGCACAGAGTAAGTCTACATCCATATATTATGGCTCAGATCCCGCTCAAACACCGCCAAAGATAGACACTAAGGCACACATGACAAGGGAAAATCCTTATCCCTCCTCTAAGAAGAAGCAGTTCAAGCCATACTGCCCATACTGTGAAGGGACAGAGCACTACCTCAGTGGCTGTGTAGATTTTAAGAAGCTAGACCTCAAAGCTGTAGCTTCTTGGATAAAGGAAAAATCTAAATGTTGGCGCTGTGGCCGTAAACATAGCCCCGAGCAGTGCACTCTTAAGAAGATGTGTAGCACCTGTGGAGAACAGCACTTATTAGTGCTTCATGACCTGTCTGAAGCGAAGAGGAGGGACCCGAATATCCTAACGGTGAGCACCAGCCGAGTGTTTTTGGCTCCTATCAGTCACTCTGGCCGTGTAATGCTCAAGGTTGTACCAATCCAGTTACACTATCAAAGGAAATCTCTGGACACATATGCACTTCTTGATGATGGCTCAGAGAAAACCATTATACTCCCTGCTGCTGTCAAGTCGTTAGGCTTAATCCAGGAGGAGGAAACTCTGTCTCTGCGTACTATTCGTCAAGATGTGATCCATATCAACGGAGGCTATGTTTCTTTCCACGTGTCCCCAAAGGCCAAGCCAGAAATACGTTACAAGATCACGCGTGCCTTCACCGCCCAACAGCTCAGCTTAGCTGAACAGTCATGCCCAGTGGAGCTCTTAAAGGAGAAGTATCATCACCTACAACAAGTGCAACTTGAAGGATTCAATCAGATACAGCCACTTGTGTTAATCGGTTCTGACAATGCCCACCTCATAACTCCTGTCCGTTCTATCCTGCGAGGCTCAGCCCAAGGACCTGTCGCTGTCTTCACCAAGCTTGGGTGGGCCATCCAGGGTCCGAGCTGCAGTATGCCTACACAGCAGGGGGAGGTGCACTGCCTGAACATATCATGCCTTTCTCCTGCCATTGCCCTTCAACAGGATGTACAGCGTCTATGGCAACTAGATGCTCCACTTCATAGACCTGGGAAGGAGGTCACACGCTCAAAGGAGGACAGAGAGGCCATAGCCATATTAGAGGCAAAGACCATCAGAGTACCTGTGGATGGTGTAGAGCGATATGCCACCCCCCTGCTCAGGAAGAAGGACTTCCCACAGATGCACGTCTCCTCTGAAGTAGTTAAAGGCCTTCTGAGGTCCACTGAGCGTAAGCTAGCTAGGAATCCTGACCTGGCACTCACATATAACCAAGAGATCAAGAGGTTGATAGATTCTGGTTATGTTGTGAAGCTGACTCCCGAAGAGATTCATAGCTCTGCTGAATCTTGGTATGTACCACACCACATTGTACATCATAACAACAAAGCTCGGGTGGTCTTTAACTGCTCCTTTGAGTTCCAGGGGACCGTTCTTAACCACTACCTCCTGCCGGGACCTACCATGGGGCCTACATTGCTGGGTGTACTCCTGCGTTTCCGCCAGTATCCTGTAGCAGTGAGCGGAGACATAAAAGCCATGTTTCATCAGATCCGCCTGCTTCCTGAAGACTGCCCCTGCTGCGGTTCTTATGGAGAGACTGTGAAACAGAGAGGCCCCCAGATGTATATGAGTGGAGAGTCCTGCCCTTTGGGACAACGTGTAGCCCCTGCTGTGCTACCTTTGCCCTTCAGAGCCACGTAAAGGGGCATAGAGACACCTATAAAGACGTCTACGACTCTGTCCACACAGCTTTCTACGTGGATAACTGCCTGCAGTCCCTTTCTGACCCACAAGAGGCCAAGCTGCTCATTGACAGAATGAGAGAGCTGCTTATTCAAGGTGGATTTGAGATACGTCAGTGGGCTAGCAACATCCCTGAGGTGGTCGCTCATCTGCCAGGTACGGCCAGGTCAGCTAGTTGTGAACTGTGGCTAAACCTTAAAGGGCTTGATCCTCAGGAGTCAACACTGGGTCTCAGTTGGCACTGCACTACTGACGTCCTGGGATACAAGCACCGTCCTGTCTCCTACACAACTGTGACTCTGCGCAATGTTTACAAAGTACTGGCCAGTCAGTATGACCCATTGGGTTATATCTGCCCCTACACTACAAGAGCAAAGCTCATTGTGCAGGCCCTGTGGAGCACAGAGAGAGGATGGGATGAGCCCATAGAAGGAAACCTGCTTCAGTCCTGGCTCGAATGGGAAAAGGAATTGTCTTATCTCCAGTATATCACCATCCCCCGATTTTACGCTCCTCCTCACAACAGCAATAGTGCGACATATGAGGCTCACATCTTCTGTGACGCCTCAGAGAAGGCGTATGGAGCTGTGTCCTATCTCAGAGTCATATACCCCTTTTCCACCAACAAGAACCGGGTGCTGGTTCAGAGCCAGAGCCAGAGCTGGTTCGGAGTTGGTTCGACTGACAAGCTTACTAAGAACCGGTTTGCCTTTCCACCGGCTTGAGAGCCACAACAGAGCCAGATCTTACGTCACTGCATACGTCTCATGTTGCCCAGCAACGCTAGTGCGGTAGCGCCAAACACAAACACACCAGGCTTGTTCGAGATGCATCGGCTTCTCGCAGATCGATCGCCGTATGACATCAAAGCACTGCGAAAGCGATCCAAAAGCACAAGGAGTCGTATGATCTCCAAACACTCCCGCAGCTCCGATCGGTCCGCGCCGCTCCGATGCATCTCGAACAAGCAATCAACAATAACGGACGTTGCGTTACTATAGACGCTCATGGGTTTGCAAAAATACATCGGAATCCAACGCGTTTGTGCAGCTCGCCGTAACTTACATAGACGGATATAATAATCAAGCTGCTATTAGCTCGACTAGCTGCTATTTAAAAATGGCGGTCACAAGTTTCTTGTTGGTCACGGTAACCCCGCCCCAGCCCCTGACGCAAGCGGTTCTTACTTGGCTCCGTTCTAGACCAGCAATGATTTGGTGCTACTTAAGAACCACTTTTCCTGGTTCGGAGCTGGTGCTTTGCGTGTGGAAAAACAAAGAACCGAATTGAAACTAGGCTCTGGCTCCGAACCAGCACCAGCTCTGCCTTGGTGGAAAAGGGGTAATAGAGCAGCAGGCTCACCTCTCCACCTCCTTCATCATGGCACGCTCCAGAGTAGCGCCCCGCAAGCAGGTGTCAATACCTCGACTGGAGCTGTGTGCTGCGCTCACTGGAGCCCAACTGGCCAAGGTACTCCAAACTGAGCTATCACTACCCCTTCACTCAGTCTACCTGTGGACAGATTCCACGACAGTGCTTCAGTGGATCCAGTCCAGTTCCTGCAGGTACAAAGTTTTTGTGGGGACTCGGATCTGTGAGATACAGGAGCTTACCTCTCCGGAACAGTGGTGGTATGTGAATTCTAATGATAATCCAGCCGATGACATCACGAGAGGGAAACCACTGTCAGAGCTCACGGTCTCCAGCCGATGGTCTCAGGGCCCACACTTTCTCACACAGACTCCTGACACCTGGCCGAAATCCCCGACAGAGTTCCCAGAATGTAGCAGTGAAGAACTCAGAAAGACCGTCTTCTGTGGCCTTACAAATGTATCATCAAGTCTGCCAGATCCAGCACAGTACACATCTTTAGATGATTTGATTCTGGCCACTCACCAATCCCAGCAAGGGGCGGCTACCACCTCCTACACTGCAAGTGATCGCCTGGAGGCAGAGACCCAGCTGCTTCATTCTGCGCAGAAAGACAGCTTCCCAGAGGAGGTCCAAGCCCTACAAGCAGGTAACCCTGTTCGCTCGAGCAGTCGTCTCAGTGCCCTTTCCCCCGAGTATGACAGCCTCAGTGGACTAGTCAGAGTGGGAGGCCGCCTGCGTCAAGCTACAGATGTAGATCCTGACAGCATCCACCCAGTTGTGCTATCACCCGATCACCCTCTGACTCAGCTCATTATAAAGCACTATGATGTTCAGCTGTTTCACCCTGGTGCAGAGAGACTCTATGCAGAGTTACGCCGCATCTACTGGATCCTCAGAGGTCGCCAGGCCATTAAGAAACATCAGTACCGGTGTGTGGACTGCAGGAGATGGCGCGCCTCACCCTCCACACCAAAGATGGCTGACCTTCCCCTATCTCGGTTGAGACTCTACAAACCGCCCTTCTGGTCTACAGGCGTAGACTGTTTCGGACCATACCTGATTAAGATTGGGCGTAGGAGAGAGAAACGCTGGGGAATCATATACAAATGCCTCACCACTAGATGCATTCACTTAGATCTCATCCCTAGCATGGATACTGACTCTTTCTTAATGTCATTACGCAGGTTCATTGCACGTCGGGGGAAGCCGTACGAGCTGTGGTCTGACCGGGGCACCAATTTCAGGGGCGGCCATAAAGAACTACAGAGTGCCTTTGAGAGCATGGCACCAAAGTTGCAGCAGCAACTGGCTAAGCAGACTATCAACTTCCACTTCAACCCACCATACTCTCCTCATTTCGGGGGAGCCTGGGAGAGGGAAATCCGATCCGTTAAGTCAGCCTTGCAAGGCGTCCTGAAAGACCAAGTTGTGGCAGAGGAAGTGCTCCTAACAGCTCTCATAGAAGTTGAAGGACTCCTTAATTCTAAACCACTCGGATATGCTTCATCGGATGTGGCTGACCCGGACCCCATCACGCCAAACCTGCTGCTAATGGGGCGGCGCGATGCTACATTACCACAGGCAGTATACGGCCCTCATGATGCCCTTTCCAACAGAAGATGGAAACACAGTCAGGTGATTAGTGATCATTTCTGGAAACGCTTTGTCCAGAACTACCTCCCGGGGCTTCAGCTGAGACATAAATGGAGGAAATCCACTGATAATGCTACTGTGGGACAAATTGTCATGATCATTGACTCCAACCTTCCCAGAGGACTTTGGCCTGTTGGGACCATCACCAAGGTTTTCCCAGGGACAGATGGTGTCGTTCGAGCTGCGGAGGTGAAGGTTAAAGACAGTATTTACCTTCGTCCGGTAACCAAACTGGTGGAACTCCCTGAAATGCCCGAGGATTAAAGCGGCACTTATTCAAATTAGTTGACTTTTGAATGAATGTATTTGCTAGGCAAATACAGGGGCGGCTGTTAAAAGTCCGCGCCCTACCATAGACTACGTTACCCATAATGCATGTGTTCGTTTGTAGTTCCGACCGCCCGTAGCTGTGCTAGTCGCTTTCACTGTTGTTGTGGTCCAGTGACATGAGAGTATTATTCACGATGCAAAGAATTGCCATCCTTTGTTTATCCTGCGCGAATCTTGTGTGTATGAGTGCTGTGTGCGTCCTTAAGATGTAAGTACGGCTTTGTATAAATGACGTGTTTGTTGCCCGGATGGCAAAGTTGTTATACTTGTGTTAATTCACTGCTGTTATATTGCTGTTGCCGCGACGGCGCTCCATATGCACTACGGCGCTCCATATGCGCTCATAAAGTAGCCATCTACTGTATTTACTTTAGTTATTGTCTTGCAAATAACCATAAATATTATATTTAATGTATAGTTCGCCTATTTTGGCACTTTTCACTATGTGGAGATTTATGGCATCTATGCAAGTTAATTTATAATGTTAGAGCTCCCACTAGCGGATTTTGGTTGTACTGCGGGTCATTTCTTTATGCAACTATATGTAATCACAGCCTACACGTTTATTAATATACATTTTATTGTATTTCTGTTTCAGATAACCACACACACACATACATATACACACGTCCCCACAAACACACCTATTTGTTATATTAACACCTGTGAACCATCATCACCTCCATGTACCTGACTCCTTCTCAATAAATACTCAAAACTGCACCATTGGATTTGCCTATTCCTTCTGACCGAGGAAGACTCAGTTGACGAGCAATCCATAATCAGCCGCAGACGCACACGGTCTCTCACACTCACCCTCAAGTTGTTTCAAACCTGTATACGTTTCTTTCTTCTGCTGAACACAAAGATATTTTTAAGAATGTCAGTAACCAAACAGTTAACTGGGCCCATTGACTTTCATAGTATTTTCTTTATCCTACTATGGAAGTCAATGGATCCAGTTAACTGTTTGGTTACTGACATTCTTAAAAATATCTTTGTGTTCAGCAGAAGAAAGAAGGTTTGAAACAACTTGAGGGTGAGTACTGCTAAATGATGACAGAATTTTCATTTTGAAGTGAACTATCAAGCTCGACTCTCAAGGCGTCGTTTTTTTTCTTCAAATAAGTAACAAGTCAGTTTGCACATAGTTAAAACATCAATTACGATATTATAGCTGACAATACTGTAAATGACATATCTAGCTTTGTCTTTGGACAAAAATGCACACTTTTGAGCGCTTCCATCAGATAGACTGAGGTAAATATGAGCGCGCAACTGCACAAGGTAAATTTACTGGCTGATCGTCAGGTCCTCACAGACGAGTAAAAGAAAATAGTGATTTACACGAAAATAAGCGCGAATAAATCGATAAGAGGAATCGAAATGTTAATTTTTATAACAATAATCCGAATCCTAACCTTGGGTATCCGATTTCAGGATACATTTCTCGATTTTCAATTCCCAACCCTATGAAAATGTAGCCTACGTTACCCGCAGGCGCTTCTTCCACCGACTTAAAATGGTAAATAACAAAATGTTTAGATCATTCTGACCGTATACGTGGTCAGCTAGTAACTGTAAAGTTAATAATTAGCTAGAATCCATGTATGCATACAAATAATAAGATTTATTACTTACCAGATGACGAAGTTCCACAGGTCGGCAGAAACAGACACGATCGATGCACTGACATGACAGTCACAGAAATACTCTCGTTCAAACTCAAATGCGCTCTCATGCACCCCCCACTGACAGAAATTAATACTGTCATGGTCCCCCATCCTGAAAATGTTTTATGTAGCCTAAAAATAACGTTGCTATACCAATTTTTCCTGCGGAATTGTGTGTGTTTTTTTTCGCGGTCAATTTGCACTGCTGTATTTAGATTTACAGTAACTGATAATTTCCCAGAATGCATTGAAAATCAACAGTAACATACTGTCAACTGTGTGCACAGTACATAACTGTTGAAAATACAATATAATACTGTGACAACATCTAAATCTACTGTAACTTACTGTACATAGGTTATACAGTAAGAAACTGTTGAGAAAAACAGTATAATCCTGTGAAAACAACAGAAATCATTTACAGTGCATGATGACAGACGTTGACAACTGGATAATGCCCGTTATGCCTAGCATGACGCTCACGCTGTTGTTGTTTCGTTCAAACATTATGGAAAATGGCAAGCAGACTTTGAGACAAAAAGACTAAAACGAAGATCAACATGTTTCGAGATGCGAGAGCTCCACGTCCGCGACTAACTTCCACTCGACAGAGACGCGAGTGTTCATGTACTTTATTAGACAGGAGAGCAAATGTACATAAAACTAATCATTGTTATTTAGTTCAACATGATGAAATGGTAGAATATGATCAGTATGTTATTCTAATGTTGATCTAGCTTACTTAGTCTCATACAGCAACAAACAACCCAACTAACAACATTCAACACACTCAAATGCGTTTAGTGTGATAGTGTAACTGTTAGAGCGAGTGAAACAGCGCTGGGTTACCTCAAGTTTAACTCGTCTAATAAACTGTCCGGTGTGAGTATTAATTCAGCACTTGCGTGTAGTTGGGTAGAATGAAATGTCCTTATTCCTTTATATCTGCGGGACTGGCGTTGCGTGTGGCGCTGGTGTACGTCTAGCAATCGCTCCTGCTTCACCACAGTCATGTTAAAAACATCAGTGTATTCACTCATCCATAAAAGATCCATCAGCTTGACGACAAGATCCATAATTACGCTTAATGCGGAATATACGTCATCAATATACGCCTTTGTTATTGTAAGAGGTTAGCGACCCCTGGTGGCGATAAATCCTGCATATTGTACCTTTAAGTTTGAAACACAATATGCATGTGTATATCATGCTCTAATACATCTACATACAGTGTGTGTCTCGTTTGAAACCCTATTACCTCTTGATATATGGGATCTCAATAAATTCTGCTCAGTTATTTTGCAGTGTTATTTTATCTAGTTTTTCAACCAATTGCACTGACAAAAGAGCTTGATGCACAGACCATTGAAATGTATGAAAATCTATTAAGACAAAAAATCTATTGACAAAATACAGCAAAACAATCACTAAATACAACAATCATGATATAAATGTCAAGAAAGAAATAATATAACAATATAATACTGCAAAACATTATGTCAGGGAACATCAATGTTTGCAAGCTCTCGTATTCTTGTACTATTGTTGATATTTCTTGATATAAATAATATATAAAATGTGACTTTTCACTTACAAAACAGTAATGTTGCATTTTGATATATGGTCAAAAGTTTAGAATAATTAAATGTTTTTGAAAGAAGTTTTCTTCTGCTCACAAAAGCTGCATTTATATTATGATTAAAAACGCAGTGAAACCGATAGTGTAAAATATTATTACAATTTAAAAGCTCTGTTTTCTACGTGAATATATCATAAAATGTATCAAAGCTGAATTTTCAGCATCAATACTGGAGTCTAGAGTCTAATATGCTGATTTCCTCCACATTTATGAAATAAGGTCTTAATTACTGCCAACATTTAACTAGTTGTGTCCTACAGAACTTTTCTGATTACATATTTATTTGCAAGTACAAACAGCAATAAAAACATAGTGGATATATAAACCGAAACACAAAAAGTTATTACATGACTCTTTAATGCTCAACATCTCTCAAATGCATTCTTTTGAACATCAGGTTTCGAGTATAAACACACTTTTTCATTTCCATTTAGTTCCAATACATATGTTGCAGAATGACAAAAGAAAGCGCATCTGTCAGATATCGCAAGTCTGAGCTTGTGTTGGTCATATTTCTGATCTTGAACTACTATAGTGCTGTCTCTGTGTGTGAAGGTCACATTTTCTGTTCTAATCTTAGAGGAAAGAGCCGCTTTGTGCTCCTTTCAACAAACCAATCCTGTTATAGGCCTCCACGTCCTCCCAGCAATTTACCTCTGATTAAGCAATTCATCTGCAAGAGCGTCTGTGAGACACGCTTCCCCAGCGCTTCGCTGTGTGTGCCCGGCTAAGTCCTGTTGCTGTGAATGCGTCTCCAGAGGGGAATTATGGAGGAGCCGAGAGCCTGTGCAGGGAGAAAGGCCAGATTTCCCCGGCTTATCTGTGCTCCCTCCCCGATCCTGATGGGGCAGAAAAGAAGGAAGCCTCCGAAAGCCCTCCAGAAAACGGCGGATGCTTAAACCGGAGTCCCAATCAATTTAGCACCTCTGCAGGACGGAGAGCGTGGAGAGCAGAACGCCTCGCCGGAGGAGAAATACACCTTTCCAAAGACGGTCTGCCTGTCGGGATTTCAGGGGTTTTGAGGAGCTGCTCTGTTCTAAAACTTAGTGAGCTGACTACATAGGGAGCATTTAAGGGATAATTCAGACGGGAAAAAAATTGCTCTCATGTCGTTCAAAACCTGCACTTTCTTTGCATTTTTGTCCATTTGATAAGAATTGTGAAAGTCAATTTGCATGGACAGAAACATGCTGTTGACATACCAGTCAAGTGATTTTTACGTTTTTTACAAAAATGTCTCTTATGCAGTACATACAGTAAAGCACTGTAAAATTGTGAAATATTATTACACTTTAAAACAGCCAATGTGAATATATAGTAAAGTGTAATTTATTCCTGTGATCAAAGCTGAATTTTCTGCATCATTAATTTTATGGTGAGACTTCTTTCGAAAACATTTAAAAAAAATCTTAAGGGTCCCACTTTATCTTAAGTGGCTTTAAGTATTATGTACTTGCATCGAAAAATAAGTAAAATGTTATTGTCTTCATGTTGTATTGTAAAACACTTTTGCTATTGAGGAGTGATACAGGTAAGGTTAGGGTCAGGTGTGTGTGATACGGGTAAGGTTAGGGTCAGGTGTGTGTGATACGGGTAAGGTTAGGGTCAGGTGTGTGTGATACGGGTAAGGTTAGGGTCAGGTGTGTGTGATACGGGTGAGGTTAGGGTCAGGTGTGTGTGATACGGGTAAGGTTAGGGTCAGGTGTGTGTGATACGGGTAAGGTTAGGGTCAGGTGTGTGTGATACGGGTGAGGTTAGGGTCAGGTGTGTGTGATACGGGTAAGGTTAGGGTCAGGTGTGTGTGATACGGGTGAGGTTAGGGTCAGGTGTGTGTGATACGGGTAAGGTTAGGGTCAGGTGTGTGTGATACTGGTAAGGTTAGGGTCAGGTGTGTGTGATACGGGTAAGGTTAGGGTCAGGTGTGTGTGATACGGGTAAGGTTAGGGTCAGGTGTGTGTGATACTGGTAAGGTTAGGGTCAGGTGTGTGTGATACTGGTAAGGTTAGGGTCAGGTGTGTGTGATACTGGTAAGGTTAGGGTCAGGTGTGTGTGATACGGGTAAGGTTAGGGTCAGGTGTGTGTGATACGGGTAAGGTTAGGGTCAGGTGTGTGTAATACTGGTAAGGTTAGGGTCAGGTGTGTGTGATACAGGTAAGGTTAGGGTCAGGTGTGTGTGATACTGGTAAGGTTAGGGTCAGGTGTGTGTGATACAGGTAAGGTTAGGGTCAGGTGTGTGTGATACTGGTAAGGTTAGGGTCAGGTGTGTGTGATACTGGTAAGGTTAGGGTCAGGTGTGTGTGATACGGGTAAGGTTAGGGTCAGGTGTGTGTGATACGGGTAAGGTTAGGGTCAGGTGTGTGTGATTCTGGTAAGGTTAGGGTCAGGTGTGTGTGATACGGGTAAGGTTAGGGTCAGGTGTGTGTGATACTGGTAAGGTTAGGGTCAGGTGTGTGTGATACTGGTAAGGTTAGGGTCAGGTGTGTGTGATACGGGTAAGGTTAGGGTCAGGTGTGTGTGATACGGGTAAGGTTAGGGTCAGGTGTGTGTGATACGGGTGAGGTTAGGGTCAGGTGTGTGTGATACGGGTAAGGTTAGGGTCAGGTGTGTGTGATACGGGTAAGGTTAGGGTCAGGTGTGTGTGATACTGGTAAGGTTAGGGTCAGGTGTGTGTGATACGGGTAAGGTTAGGGTCAGGTGTGTGTGATACTGGTAAGGTTAGGGTCAGGTGTGTGTGATACGGGTAAGGTTAGGGTCAGGTGTGTGTGATACGGGTAAGGTTAGGGTCAGGTGTGTGTGATACTGGTAAGGTTAGGGTCAGGTGTGTGTGATACGGGTAAGGTTAGGGTCAGGTGTGTGTGATACGGGTAAGGTTAGGGTCAGGTGTGTGTGATACGGGTAAGGTTAGGGTCAGGTGTGTGTAATACTGGTAAGGTTAGGGTCAGGTGTGTGTGATACTGGTAAGGTTAGGGTCAGGTGTGTGTGATACGGTAAAGGTTAGGGTCAGGTGTGTGTGATACTGGTAAGGTTAGGGTCAGGTGTGTGTGATACGGGTAAGGTTAGGGTCAGGTGTGTGTGATACGGGTAAGGTTAGGGTCAGGTGTGTGTGATACTGGTAAGGTGTGTGTCAGGTGTGTGTGGTATGGGTCGGTTTAAGGTTGGGTTAAGGTGTGAGAAGGGTCAACAGTGTAATTACCAATGTAATTATTACATACATTAATTACAGCTGTAATTACATGCAGGTATTTTTAAAATATAAGTACAGTGTAAAAACATGTACACAATAAAGTCCATTGTATCAAATTTATTAATTTCAATGTTAGTACATAGGAGTTAAAGCACTTAATATAAAGTGGGACCGATTTTAGGGGAATTTTTACTGTCTTTAGTAAGCTAGGCTTTGTAACAGAGACGATGTTAGGAGGTTTTTTGTTCAATTATTTAATCAAAGAGCTTGTAAAAGTTGAAGAATTCAAGAGAACTTTGTTCTCCATGCCTTTGTGTATTACATAATAATTCTAATTAATTAAATCAAGTTTATGGTTTATGGAACAACAGAATATCGAAAGACATTCAGCCTTCATAAGAAGTTAAAAGTTCAATTAAAAGTTGTTTGTTTTTTTTTCATTTAAATGGTTCATAACACAATTTCCTTGATCTTTCATGATAAAAACGTTTGTTATTTTATGAACACACAGCTGACACATCCTCAGCAGTGAACAATGAACATTCACTGAAACTAAGATACAAAATAGGTTAGTTTAGATGCAATGTAGCCTGTAATGTCTCAAAAGTCATGTTATTATACAATGGCTCCTGTCCATGTTTTCAGGGCAATATATTCTTCTCTAACCAAACATGTCATTTCATTTTGAGTACATTTAATTTGCTTTCATCATATATACAAATACATACATGTACATACATGTGTAGACATTAGTATCAACCATCAGTCAACCACCAATCTGTAGTATAAAATAATAAAATATCTATTAAATATTAAAAACCCATCAAACCAAGGGGCATATTTACAGCACATTTTTCAAGCAAATAAAAGTTCCTGCAAGCTTTTGAAGCGAGAGTAACTTTTGAGAGGAGAAGACGAGTAGTTGTTTACAGGCGTGGAAGTGTGTCCTGCGAGACACAAGCATGAAGCATCTGCTCCACCGCCAACATCAGTCATTCGCAGACGCCACAGGGACGCTGGCACTCAACACACCACAGAAGTGTGTGCGATGAAAGACATTCAAAGCCGCTTTACGATAAACATACACAAACTGAGCTCTTACTCCACCCATCCAGCAGGTTTTTTTTCAATGCACTGTAAATTTAGATTTTATTCATGTGTATTTTTATTAAATAAAAAAATAATTAAAAGCATATTTAGTTTGAACAGGACTCAAAGTGAACAGATATTAAATATATTTTATATTTGATAAATATATTGCGGTATGAAAATATATTTTATAAATGCACCCAAATGTGTATTACTAGAACTTGTGTGTTTATTCACTTTAAGGTATTAAAGTTGGCTATAAGTAGCTAAAACAATATAAAATTGCAAAACATTTCGGTCAGGGAACATCAATGTTTGCAAGCTCTCGTATTCTTGTACTATTGCTGATATTTATTGATATAAATAATATCATTAGAGAAGTTTTAAATGTGACTTTACTTACAAAACTGTAATGCTGCTGCATTTTGATATATGCACTACTGGTCAAAAGTTTAGAATTATTAAATGTTTTTGAAAGAAGTTTTCTTCTGCTCACAAAAGCAGCATTTATTTGATTAAAAACGCAGCAAAATTATTAAAGTGGCTATAAGTAGCTAAAATGTTAAAAGTGTTTTTGATTCTCAATAAATGCACATGCGCTAAAATGAATAAATGTACTTGAATGACCTGTAAGATGCTGTAGTCACCGTCTGCTGAATGAATCAATTTAGTTTGTAAATCCAGTGTAGCAAACTGCTCAAAAAATAAATAAAATTAAAAAAATGTATTATTATTAATTTTATTTAAACTATTGTCCAAAATATATTCAAAAATGTCTAAAAAAATATTTTCAAATTACATGCATATAAATGTACATACATAAAATATATATCTCTGATGTATATTTGGCCATTTTGTACATAAAAAAAACAAATGGTGGAAATCATATTCCTGCACAAAAAATAAATAAAATTAAAAAATATATAATAATATAATATAATACAAAAAATATATGTTTTTATATATCATATTTTTTTATCTTATTATTTAGAATATTGTCCAAAATATATTCAAAAATGTCTAAAATATTTTTTTTTAATTACATGTATATAAATGTACATACATAATAAAATATAGATTTCTGATGTATATTTGGCCATTTTTGTTACATAAAAAAAAAACAAATGGTGGAAATTCTATTCCTGCATCCTGCACAAAAACGAAATAAAATTAAAAATATATATAATACAAATATATATATATATATATATATATATATATATATATATATATATATATATACACATTATAAAATATATATCTCTGATATATCTCCATTTTTGGTACATTAAAAACAATATGTTTATTTGTTCCATACTGGGCCGGGTTTCCCGATAACGATGTATCTTAGCTCTTAAGAGCGCTCTCTACGTGCAAGATTACGAACGCTCGCGGCAATTCCACGTGCGTTTCCCAAAAGTGCCCTTAACATGAACGCGCGAGAACGCGCTCTACGTGCTACTTAAGCATCGCTGTCCATTCGCGAAGTGCTGAAATATAACCTTATATGGAACCATATTCTGAACGTTTAACCTAAAAATCGTCATTTGTTGTGGATAAGAAATCAAGACAAGTCTAAAGCATCTATACAGGCGGAGGCACTGACAAAATGGCTGAGAAAAAAACAAAATAAAAAGAAACAAGAGAAGATACCTTTAAAAAAGGTCAAATTAATGTCCTTTTAGAGGAGATAGAGCGAAACAAAGACTTTATTTTTAACAGATTTAAAGGACACCATACAAATAAGGAAAAACAAAACATCAGGGAGGACAACATTGCAAACTAAATGCAACCAGCGGCGTTCAAAGATCAGGGAGGTCCGCAAAATACATGGCTGGTTTTCGTGCACGTCAGCAAGTCATTGGCAATTTTTTTTAAAATTCATCCCTATTTTGCCCAGTTTTTAAAACATGATTCCCACATTACTTCGTTTATGATTTTTTTCTCATTCATTTAATTTAGATGTGTATTTAAAAAAAAAATTCTTCCCTTTTTAATTATTTCATTTATAAATTAATTTAAACAAAACACGAGTACAATAATAAAGTGTACAATAAAGTACAATCAAAACCTTATATTATACTCACGTTGCAGTGTAATCTGTTAAATCGAGATAAAGTGTAATCTGCCGGTTGTCCTGCAGGTGACCTCATAGATCTGTCTTCTTACGATGCACTTGGGGATGTACGATTACTCCAGAGCACTCGTAGTTCTACGAAGATTTTCAAGTGCTACTTAAGTTACGATGCTTTTGGGAAACAGACCACAATATTAAGATCAGTCGTACGATCGTTTTTACGATCAACTTAGGCTTACGATGCTTTTGGGAAACGCAGCCCTGGACTGTTTAAAGTTCTTGAATCTCCCGAAGCACAGATCTGCAAGAGTCAGTCTTTACGCTTGCCTGTGGGAAAAGCGAGAGAGTGTGAATGTGCATTTGTGTTTATATAAATCGCTGACATGTTGTGATCAATGGTTAGTTGTGAGGAAACAGACAGCAGTCTAAACTACACCATTTGTAATGCATTTCACAGCAGAAACATGCAGCTTTATTTGTTTTCAAAGATATTGGATACAAGATATTGTTCAGGGAGTTGTAAAGCTAGGGCTTTGATTTAATATTTAGAAATGTTTCCCATAAAGAGCAACTGCATTGTTATGAAGACCAGTTCCAATAAAGGCTTCAATCCCTTAAGTGTACAACATGAAAATGAGAGATGCAATGAACAAGAAATGTTTATACCTTTTCTGAAGTAAAAATAAGAGGTGCTTACTTGCATGCATTTTTTATGGTCTTGCATAAAAAGAGTCCCTTTTTTATTGAATATTAACATAAGAAGAATCACAAGACACATGATTTGAGTTATTAATGCGTTGCAGGACGATGCTCAACTTTAATACTTGTATGAGTAACAGTAATAGTGATGTTTGACTTGCAGGCCTTCTTGTCACGATGTTATGTAACATTAGATGGTCCGTAACCCCACCCTGTCCGCTGCATTACCCAGCATCCTCTGCTGCAATCACATGTGTGCGGCCCAAGATAAAAGACATCAAAGCATGCAGCACTAATTCTACAATAATGAAAGCAATATCTTAAAAGCTACGATGCACCGCATACAAAATCGATACGTTTCATTTTGGTGTCGCACAGCATTGCTCATTATGTCACACGCTGGGAGAAATTCACGGTGAGTTTGATCCGAGAGAGAAACGGGTGGCAAGAAATCAAAGATTCAAAGAGGGATCAACGAAAAAAATAAACACCACAGTCTCACTTAAAAATGTCTGAATGTCATTAAATAATATAATCAAATATCAAAGCAAATCCTGCATGAGCTTCTCTGGGTTAATACATGTTTCTGGTCTTATTGTGGAAGACTCATCAGACTCATCTTTCATCAAAATGTAATAATAACTATGAAATAATCGTAGTTTTCAGCTAATGTCACCAAGGCTGTATAGGGGTTTCGGGTTCATGTTAACCAAGAGCCAATCAGATCTTTAGGCTGCTGTTAAATAGCCTTTCTAAAATCTGGACATTAATCAGTAGTTTAATGCTGCTAATGGTAATATAATCAAGGTTACAGACAATAAATTAGAAAAAGAAGAGTTATCACTGATGTTCTGGAAGCTTTGCCCGTCACAGGAATAAATTACATTTGTAAAATACGTTAAAAATAGAAAACATTGTAATAATATTTCACTATATTACTGATTTACTATATTTTTGATCAAATAAATGCAGCCTTCTTTCAAAAACATTAAAGAGGCTAATGTAAATGTAAGAATTGTCATAATTGCTTTATTATTGCCAATGTGTGAACAGCTTGTAACCAAAACTTTTAAGGGGAACTTGGCAACTATTTCAACCAGTAGTGTAGCCAGAAAATCATCTCTGGGTGTGCATAAGAAAAACTGGGTGTGCCACATTTATTGTCAGATTAATATGCAACAAAAAACCTGACCCAGCATATCACTAACTTTACAGAATAGACTGGGCTGATGTGTAAAACTACTCAGGCTCAGCAATATTCTCATCCGTGTTCAGTCAGCTTTTACATATTTAAATCTGCATGTATGATATTTTAACCTTTATAAAGAGCATTTTCCCTAATCGCTTTAAATATATGTTTCATCTTTCATTTTAAATTGTTAAATTTGATCAATAAATTCAATTGGAATAATAAGACACTATATGGCTGTTACCAATCAAATGAATTAATTTACACTGAAAAATTACAACTGCATTAAATAATGTTATGAGATTGTTTTAAATATTTTTTGAATATACAAATATGAAATATCAAAAAGAATGATAGCCTTTTAAACACGAAACTAAACCACCAGTAGGGGGCGGCAGGTGGCCGTCTTAATGAGCGAGTTATTGAGTCATTTATTCAAATGATTCGTTCAGAACTCAACCGATTCGGTTAAAGCTCTGAATCATTCAGTAATGCGGTTTTCCGATGAGATGCGTTGTGGTTCTGCTGTGAACTTTGATTGGAACTATTTTCGCTAATTCGACATAAACACACACGCCCCCCTCAATGTGTATGATGTATTACCCTCGGTAGACAAACTCCACACAATAAAGTTGGCCATCTTCGATAATAACAAATGCACATGAGCAGCAGGAGAAAGGGGGAGGAGGGGGCAGCAAGTGAGTTTATTTACGACAGTGTTGTGAAATATACACAGCTGTAGGGGGAGCTCGCTGAGAAAACATGCACAACAAAAGAGAAAATCAGTGAAGAAATGGCTAGAGTTGCCAAGTTCCCCTTTAAAAACGAGACCTTCCCAGACTTCCTAGGTTGTCTATGAAAGCCTGTAGACTGATTTTTATGTGAAGGACTCTGGATATTTTTCCCGGGAAAATAAAAAGGATGTGATGTTTACACACGCTCCCGAGAGCCTCTCTTCCGTTTAATGACACATGAAATGAATGCTTATACAATGTTCAGGATAATGATAGTCTCAGTCAGATTGGTCTTAAAGTCCCTCTGTGGTGAAAATCCAGCTTTTAATGTTGTTTATATATCTATGTGGTGTTTTTAATATGTTTTAAGACAAATCATGTGTAAATTCATAGGTCGACAGCATTGCTGAGTATTTTCTCCTTAAAACTGCAGTGAACCAAAGACACTCGCAAAAACACGCTTTGAAATCGCTGGTGTTTCTGACGTCACAAACTCCCTTGTAACCAATCAGATCAACGTGTGATCATCAACGACAAGTGGAGGCGGGACTCATTTGCATATTCAAAGAACCATGAAGAATACTAAATGAGGTGTCAAATTACATTCAAGATACTTTAAAGGACAAGTTCGCTATTTTACACTTAAAGCCTTGTTTCAAGATCGTTTCTGATGAAATAGAACGGTTGAGATTAAAATTTGGACACTTGCTGCTGTCCCGAGAAATTTCGGTTTCTGTGGTTGCACCCCACCAACCTTTACAATGGTTGCATATGTGCACAGAAACAATCCTTCATAAAACACATTAAACTTTAGTTTATAATGACGTGAAACTCACCGAGTGGTCAGGGGTGTTCACTGATATGCTCACACAAAAAATTCTGCAAAAAGATGCTTTCCAACAGGTTTTATCGTAGTTTTTGTCCAAGTCAAGTCAAATGGAGTCAGACTAAAACTACGAAAAAACCTGTTGGAAGTCGCAGCAGCGTGAACAGCATCGAGATGTTCGTTAACAGTAAAAGTACTTTTTACTTCTAAGCAAAGAACGAAAAAGAAATTCCCAGCGAGTATATCAGGGTCTTGAATCACGTTCAGTACGTTACGTGTGTACGAGTGCGAACACAAGCAATACATTTCCTGCAGTTCACTTAACGGCCACCAGTGTCGCTAATATCAAGGGTTTCTGAATTATACACACAGCCCCTTAAAGGGATAGTGCACCTAAAAATGAACATTTTTGTCATCATTTACTCACCCTCAAGTTGTTGCAAACCTGTATGATTTTCTTTCTTCTGCTGAACACAAAAGAAGATATTTTAAATTATGTTAGCAATCAAACATATTATAAAATATCTTACTTTGTGTTCAGCAGAAGAAAGAAACTCATACAGGTTTGCAACAACTTGAGGGTGAGTAAATGATGGCAATTTTCATTTCTGGGTGCACTATCCCTTTAAGGGGCTGTGTGTATAATTCAGAAACCCTTGATATTTGCGACACTGGTGGCCGTTAAGTGAACTGCAGAAAATGTATTGCTTGTGCTCACACTCGTACGTCACACGTACACGATTTTTATATCTGTCCAGTATGGGACCGGTGTCATTAAACACAGATTTCTGTAAACAGAACAGCAGCAGTTCTCGCTCCGTTGAGCTCATTTAAAAGACCACTGGAACCACAAACGGCCAGATTCACGAACAGCTCAAAAACCGTACAAATGATAATGCCAATACAAACCCCTCCGTGCTGAATTACTCTTCCAGTCCCTCATCTATTGTGGGCCGGCCGGTTATCAATCACCGTTAAACAAGCTTGAACACGCAAACCAGCACAGGTTTCATTACGAAAGACCATTAATCAGGTTAACTCGGCTGGTTGTGGAACTAATCAACTGCTTAAAGCCTTATCGGAATGCAAATACAGCAGATCAGTTGATTCGTGATATGAATTTATATGAGCGGTCTATGGAATTATGCTTTGTAAAATTATCAAGTCAAAATTATGAAGAAAAATTAAAAGTTATGAGATAGAAAGTCAAAATTATGACATTATAAGATAATGAAATGAACTAAAAACTATGAGAAAAAGTCAAAATTATGAGATGATAACGTTAAAGGTATAATGTAAAACTGTGAAATTATGACATAAAAGGTAAAGCTATGAAATAAACTTAAAATTATGAGTAAAAAAGTCCAAATGATGAGATAGTTGACGTAAAAAGTGAAATTAGGAAAAATATAAAGTTGAAGCTGTGACATTAAAATGTGAAATTATTACAAAAATGTAAATTATGAAATGAACATAAAATTATGAGAAAATAGTCCAAATTATGAGATGATAGGCCTATATCATAATTATGAGGGAAAAAACAAAATTTGGACATACTATAAGCCATGACTATAAGTCATAATAAATAGATAACAGACTTATTTCATAAGTCATAATGTCAAAATTATTACAAGAAAAGCCCAAATTATGACATAAAAAGTTATGTTTGTCATCATTTTGACTTGAAATGAATGTGAGCATTGAAATTATTATGACCTTCTTATCTTAGAATTGCATACTTTTAGAATGTCATTTTATTATTACATACTTTTAACCAAAGCATGATTTTATTTTATTTTTATGTATGGGCTTCCATACAGGTCCATTCTGTTTAACCTTCCTTTTATATTCCGTGATAAAAAAAATGTAGAAGTGAAATTTCATTTGCATGAAAAGCAAACTTGCACTGTTGTTCAACTTCACAGCCTTTTATATCTCACCAGAAACTCAAAGAATGTTTTCTATGCAGCTGCGACTGCCTTAGAAAACATGATAAAAGTCTTGGAGGAGGAAAAAACAAACAAACACTTACGAGGTCCTTCAGCCGCTGGCACTCTGTTAACACTCACTAACCCGAAACCACGGTCAGTGTCGTTTCCACCGGCCCTCGAGTAACACCTACATGAGCCGACGCTGTCTGTATCGTGCTGAGGCCTCTTCACACTCCCCGCTGGGTCACAGATGCTTCTGCTTCCAGAAACACACACACACACACACACTCACAGACAGGCCCTTGACGGCTACCTCAAGTTCATCACCCCTGCCAGGCCGAGCGACGCCAGCCTTTAGCACCATATGCTAAATCACGTTCACACTGGGCGGCGGCAGAATGACAGATTTAGCACAGCAGAAACAGAAACATTCACCAGTAATGGGATATTAGATGTGGAAACGTCAAACATCCAATAGCGGGTCAGTGAACCGGCCTTCTGCTTAAGTATAGATAGCGGACGCTTCTTGCTGGGCTACTCCAGAAAAACCGCTGGGAAAAACAGCATTTATTTCGCTCGCAGGACGTGTTTGCTAACCGTCGGCAGCGGTTAGCCTAGCCTATACATGACACACAAAGACAGAAATGATATCTGCAGGAACATGTACAATTTTGGAGCAGTGCATAATGTAATATTTTTTGCACTATGACGTCGTTTTGATACGGGGAAGGTCGTTCAACGAACGGATGAAAAATATTTCATTTTTAGGCTATAACATTTGAAATTATGACAGAAAAAAATCTAAATTCTGACGACAAATGATTAGGCCTATAGGCCTAAGTCAAAAAAGGCATCAAAGTAATAATTATGCGATAAAAGTCGAATTTCTGACAGAAAAATTTTATATTATGAGATTAAAAAGTAATGTCAAAACTTGAAGCTGCACGATAATATAATTTTTATTCAAAAAGTCATAATTATGAGTTAAAAGTAAAAAAAAAAAAAAAAAGCAAAATAGAAATTGTGAGATTGAAAAGTTTAAATAAATGACAGAAAAACTTTAAAATTATGATGACAAATATTTCTGAGCAGAAAAAGTATTCTGATATAGGCCTACTAAGTCATAATTATGACCAATTCAATATTATGAGACAAACAAGTGTTGTATTTCATTTTCACATTGGTTTTAGTCTTAAAGGTGCAGTGTGTAACATTTTTGAGTATTTATTAACAGAAATGCAATATGAGATCCATAACTATGTGTTCAGTGGTGTATAAAGAACTTACTTAATAAACTGTAATGTTTTTATTACCTTAGAATTAGGCATTTATATCTACATATGCGCGGGAATCCCCTTCTATGAAGGCCGCCATATTATGACGTCATGTTTCTACCGTAGCCGACAGCGAACAAACAGCGTTACAGAGTGCGTTTTGTCACTACCTTGAAAGAGAAGCCGCAGAAAGCTAGAAGAAGCTAGTCATAAACACCGTGAGTAGTGACTTTTCCCTTGTCAGTGGTGTAAATATGTAGTTGGATTGTTTCATGTAACTTAATTGACCTATGGCTAAGCCACGCCCCCTCCACTCACTCGGACAAACAATCAACATTCGGTCACAGGCGCTACGGCAGCTGTCACAGTAGGAGACATTTCACAGGAGGCAATTGATGATTTTTGGAGACAGAAAGATTATATATCATCTCGAAGTCACCAAGGGGGCATTAACTATGCATTGGAGGGTTATATTAATAATTTTATTGTTGAGAAGGTCGATGAAAACCTTCAGCTCCAGGCAAAAATGTACAGGTCACAGTGTAAACGTGATAAACCGCATCTCGTTGCCATCACCATCTCAGACAACAAGATAGAGGATCAGCATTGTTCATGCACTGCAGTATTTACATGAATCATTCAGCACAACATTGCTAACATTCGTTATATCGGTTATTTATTTACAGATACCTTAACGAAGCTAAGTGATATGATGTACAACGCAGAAGCTAACGTTTTAAGCTAACGTTACGTTATGTTTAAGATAACATTCAAATACGTTGTTAACTTAGAACAGATGTAGACATCCTTGTTTAATTCTTGTTTAATTTATCCACGTTTAGTAGGTGTTGTGGTCTAACGTTACCGCATAACTTAATCCAGACCAGACACTTATCTCGGTTGAGATGTTTGGAAAAGGGTAAAAAAAAAAAACATATCGCCGCCCAGCCTCTCGGGATACCTGTGTCGGAGTTGCATGTACCCCATGCACACCGTTTGACCATTTTAAACTTAAAATTACAAGAAAAAACATGAAGAGTTCAGATGCAAAAGCCTCTAAATGCCATCTGAAATTTTCTTCTAAAATTATAATTTTTATCAAGCTCGTATATTTAAGTTCAATAATTTCACTTAAATGGTAAGAAAAATTACCCATTAATTGTCATTTAAGTAAAATTACTGAATTTTCTTACAATTCTTCTCCCTCGCTGTGTTATGGCTTTGCTATGTGGGGATAAATGTGCTGGTTACGTTCGTGAGACAGCTGATTAGTAGGCTACTCTTGTCATTGACCGGAAAACAGTTACAGGAATCACCAACCCGTCGATCTTGGATGCATTTTAAGTCGATCGAGTTTCCAAAATCAGAGAAAAAAGGCTATTGTGTGTAGTGAGTGGTGTCTATTGGGATGCGGAGGCACGCGTGCTGTTGCAATCACGTCATTTTTGCCGCACGCACCTTTGGGCTCATGCGGACGCGTCGAGTATAAACAAGGCTTTAACCAGCTCAGCCACAGTAGCAGCTCATATTAGCCAGCTAAACTTTTACTACCCTGTTAGAAAAAATCTATAGTTGCATAGTTTCATGTGGTTCTTCTCCCTCGCTGTATTGCTATGTGGGGAGAATGTGCTGGTTACGTTCGTGAGACAATCAGATTACTATTATTATATTATGTATTAAGATCCTTGATCCTCACCTGACTATGGCTTTGTAAACTTTATCCATGATGTGGTTTATAATGGACTGTGGTACTCTATGTTAGCTGTGGCTTGTTTTACTCTGGCTATTCTCTGCCGTCTTAGACGAAGATGTTTGTCCCGTTTTAGCCACCGTAGCTTCTTCGAAAGGGAGGGGTAAGCAGTGGGCTAGCCCTTAGTGTAAACTCGCAAACTAACCACTAGATGTCGCCAAAAAGCTACACACTGCACCTTTAATTTATTTGTATAGCACTTTTCATGATACACATTGTTTCAAAGCACCTTTACGGGAAATAATGATGTTAATGTTTATATTATTGTGACTTAGTCATATTTAGCAGATTGGAGCTGGACAATAATATACATGTAGGCCTAGTTTAGATTTCGCAATGATACAAGATTTGCTATATATAGCCTAGGCCTATATATATATTGCTTTACATGAGTGTATGTGGATAATGCTGGGCATAATTATATATCCAAGTTTATATAAAGAGCTGGGCGATAAGTTACATTTTGTGCTATTACTGTTCCTCATGCTTGTTTATGTTACCAAATACTACAACATCAATTACTGACTGCAGACTCTGCCAAACATCTATTTTTGGTGCTAAACTTCTCTGAAAACCACTTTTTAAATCTCCGACCTCTCTCTCTTTCTCATTTTGCTCTTTCATTTGATAGGACAAATGGGTAGATTAAGCAGCGCGCTGTGCAAATGTAAATCAGCCCTGGAAAGATCAAACACAGAGAGGAGGTTTTGCCATCGGTCCACAGTGTTTAACTCCATATCTGAGTTACAGCGTTACAGTGATTCCTCATAAAACCCTGCAAGAATTGAGAGTGAAATTTGCCTAAACACTAGACTATCACTCTATCGTATTATCTCTCTCTCTCTCTCTCTCTGACTGTCTGAATCTTCAAAACCAATGAATTTGCCATATAAGCTATACTGTTAACAAAGTTTAACTAACATGTATTGCTCATTTTTAATGCATTAACTATCATTAACTGATGGGAGCTTATTGTAAAAATGTAACCAAACATTTCAATGCAAGCATCACTATTGATAAATGTAGTGTTAGTAATTAAGTGTCATATCGTCCCTTAAAGGTGCAGTGTGTAATTTTTAGCGACATCTAGTGGTGAGGTTACGTATTGCAACCAACAGAAGTTATGGTGTCCGACAGGAAGTGATGTCATCGTCTGAGACAGCAGAGAGTAGCCAGTTAAGCAATGAGCTTTCTCAAGTAAAGTAAAGTAAGAGTTTACTTAATTATTCAGTAAAACAATGTTATTGCGAATATTATTGTTACTTGTTTATCATTGCGTCAGTGTTTTATTCGCTGACATTAGCTTCTTTGCACGAAGAACAACATAGTGACGAAACGCGTATGTCCGTTTAGGGCCACCGTAGAAACATATCTGTGCTTTTTAATGTAAGGGAACATGTGTGTAGAAATGGCTCATTCTAAGGTAATAAAAACATAATGATTCATTAAGTAAGGTCTTTATACACCACTAAAAACTCTGAAGAAAGCTTAGCAACCCCTAACAACACCTTAGCAACGTGGGGACAACTTTTGCATGACTCAAGCACTGTTTACTTTAGAAAATGTAAAAATGTACTTTATTTTGCATGTGCACACATATTATTCCTTTCATTTGACACTTAAATAAATCAAAGATGATTTTTTTTCCTCGGCAGACTGTAAAATAAGGTGCTTCTGTATTTAAGCATTCATTATAAATGGAAACGGCACACCAGCCCAAACTCCATCAGGTATTTCTTATTCGCTCGCACACAGCTCAGAGAGCATAGACTAATGCTTGCTGAAATATGAGCTACGAGATCGCTTTTATTAGGCGCCTGTCTGAAATAATTTACCTCTCTCTTTCATAAACTTTTGCTGTGCTTAACTGCCGCTGCGAGGAAAAATATAGTAAGTCGTTAAAAGTCTGTTACAAAAAGTGGCTGTAAAATGAAGGCTTGACCACTGAAGAATACAGGGCAGCAGAAGTCCTGATTCATGTAAATCTGAGAATAACCCACCGAGAGCCTCGTAAAGGGAAGATTTGTGTGTAATTGCTTAGTCAATATACAGTCATGGTCAAACTCCATACTCTGCCTTTGCTAACAAACTTTGACTTTGTTCATTCTTTGTATTTGCATTTTCAACTCATGACGTAATACGAGTAGGGCAAATAACAACAGCACAAAGAAATAGTACGTATTAGCAATAGATCTGACGAATATGTGATGTTGTTGCACATCTTGTTTGATTGATTTACAGAAATCGAATTTAATATTCATTTTAAATGGGCCAAAATTTCTCCAACTGGAAAAGATTACTTGCTATTATTGCTGATAACTTTGGTTTATAAATACACACTAAAAACAGCTGGGTTATTTCATCAACCGCTGGGTTATGAAATATTTTACCCATTATGGGTTATTTATATGGAATTTGGGTTATTTTGTGCAACTCATGCATTGAGTCAAAATCCATCAACCCAACATACATCGGTTGACCCAGCACGCGGGTTGTTTGTTTGTCCTTCGAACGTCATCACATCATCACCAGAGTGAGTCCACACACCAAGCGCTCTAAATAATAGTCTATTGCCATTTATTTTCTTAAATTGTACTGTAATGTGTTAGAATTAATATGGCACTATATAACAAATATGTAGTTGAATCAGCCCAGAATTGTAATTAATTTGACCCAGCATTTGGGTACACTATAACAAATATGTAGTTGAATCAACCCAGGTTAAAAATGACCTACCCATCTTGCTGGGTCAAATTAACTACTGTTGCTCTGGTGCAATATTGATCCAGCGGTTGGGTTATAAAACAACCCAAGTTGTGTTATTTTTAACCCATCATTTTTTTGTGTGTATGTAAAATTACTTTCACATATTTATCTCACATATACAATTTGAACCAAATAGGTTATTTAGTTAGTCGGAATTTGGTTACAAGTAAATTTGGGTTTAAAAGTAAATGTAAAACCCTTGAGTAAAGTGATGTTAACACCTTGGTATTGAATGATAACCATATTTATGGTTATTTGCATGGTGCTTCAAAGACTACTATGATAATATGTCTAAAACAAACATAGTAATGGTACTTTTTTGTAAGTGAAACAGAGAGTTATACTGGACAGAATATGCTGATTTGTAATTTTTCATGGCCCAAATCACTAAACACCCTCCAAATGTCCATTCAGCACTTCATGCTTCAACAGCCAATTTATAACAGGTAAGAAAGAGTGTGTTTTAATTATTCGTACTCTGTGAAACTTCTGTCTGATTGCTTTTTCCTCTGATCCTTGTAAAAACATCTTTTTGCCTATTACCCAATTAAAATAGGGCTAAGAGGTTGAACAGCGAAACGTACGAAGAGCCCCGGAGGATTGAGTCCACCTATGAAAACTACAACTGGATTTCAGAAGATTTCATTTGGATTTAGACTTCATGCTTCGGAGTCTATTCTAGGGAGACTCGACTGCTTTGAGTCTAATTTCAGGCCAGTAAGAATATGATTTTTCATACTGCTGAATGTACTGAAACATTTAAGGCACTAAATTTGTTCATGCCTCGTCATTTTTCTAAGGACAATAATCTTAAGTTTATATTCTTCCTAAATGGCAAGTAACTTACTATAATTTTGTCAAGTTATCATATCAAGGATTAACATCCTGATTGGACCTAAAACAACATTGCAAAGCACCGGAATGAACGATGCAATAAAAAGTAAAGCAAAAACAATGTAATGCAATGCAATGAAAAGCAAAGCAAAGAAACGTAATGTAAATCAATGCAATGCAATTCAATGCAAAGCAATGCAAAACCAAGCAAAGTAATGCAATGAAATTCAAAGCAATGCAATGCAAAGTAAAATAGAATTTCTTAATTTTCGATAGGTGAAATACTGTTTCTGTGACATTCACCTGTTTCTAAATCACAGTCAGGTAATATGTAAATGTCCAAGCGCACATATACAGCGTTACCTATTCCCCTATGATATCCTTGGCCAATCTGTCTTAAATGTGCTTGACAGGAACATTAACCTTAATGTCAAAGCTCAGATTCACTACATGCAGTGAAAATATGCCTGAGACTTAAAAAAATCACCCCATTTAAATAATAAATGAGAGTCCTCGCTCGACCTTTCTCCTCGGGTTGCGGAGGTGATGTATGGAGCCCCAGCGGGGACATATGCTACAGCTGGCTTAACCTGAACTGAGAACTCAAAGGAAGCTGATGAAAAGCTAAGCTGAAAGAAGCAGGTCCTCTGACAAAACGCCTCGAGTCTGAATGAGATGGACTTTATCTCCTCGTAGGAACATAGAAACTTGGTGACAGTCAGACTCCAGAGAGTGACAGAACAAGAACCGGGTTAAACCACAGTGTTGATCTTCAGTGTTACCATCTGATGCTTCACTGTAGCTTGATCTTATCACAGTACTTGTAGAGAATGTATTCACATCAGGTCAGTTGGGGCGGTTCATCTCCCATCATGCATCTGAGAAAAAAATACACTCTAAAAAATGCAGTTGGGTCAAATATGGACAAACCCAATCGTTGGGTTAAAAATGTAAAAATTCAAAAATTGAACCCATTGCTTGGTTTGTCCATATTTGACCCAAATTTGGGTTGAAACAACCCAGCTTTACTCAGAGTGTGCACACTAAAAACAGCTGGGTTATTTCATCAACCGCTGGGTTATGAAATATTTTACCCATTATGGGTTATTTATATGGAATTTGGGTTATTTTGTGCAACTCATGCATTGAGTCAAAATCCATCAACCCAACATACATCGCTTGACCCAGCACGTGGGTTGTTTGTTTGTGCTTCGAACGTCATCACCAGAGTGAGTCCACACACCGAGCGCTCGTCTAAATAATAGTCTATTGCCATTTATTTTCTTAAATTGTACAGTAATGTGTTAGATTTAATATGGCATATGGGTTAATTTGACCCAGCATTTGGGTACACTATATAACAAATATGTAGTTGAATCAACCCAGAATTGTAATTCATTTGACCCAGCATTTGGGTACACTATATAACAAATATGTAGTTGAATCAATCCAGAATTGTAATTAATTTGACCCAGCATTTGGGAACACTATATAGCAAATATGTAGTTGAATCAACCCAGAATTGTATTTAATTTGACCCAGCATTTGGGTAGAATATTTAATTAAAAATGACCAACCCATCTTGCTGGGTCAAATTAACTACTGTTGGTCTGGTGCAATCCACTAACCAGCGGTTGGGTTATAAAACAACCCAAGTTGTGTTATTTTTAACCCATCATTTTTTTGTGTGTAGGCTTTTAGTCAATGTTAAAACTGCTGTTTGCAACCCAAAACACTTCAATCTGACATATTTTCAAATGAAACATTCAAGTTCAAGAAATATATGTACACATAAAACCTATATAAATCTACAAAATATTTCACTGAAAATAAAATAAAATAAATAAATCCTTAATTCTTGATATTTGAAATATGGATGTTTTTGTGACATTCATCTGTTTCTAAATCACAGATATGTAAATGTCTAAACACTTCTTACACATTTCCTTACAATATCCTTGGCAAAATGGGTGAGAATTAATTATATCCACCAAGACTTTATTAGATGTTGAAAGTATGCCATTTTATATCCGTTTGCTCAAACAATATAAGCATTATAAACCATTCTAATGTTTATATACGTATAATGGCTCCTATATTAGTTCAGTAATAACTTCTTAACATCATTTGTTATTCATTGACCGCCACTGAATCTCGTATGTCTTGTTATGGTCATATTCTGCGTTCTAGTGTTTTAATGAAACTCTGTTAGGCATGAGTCTGACGTTGAGTTATAACACACCCACGATTCACTACAGTACGATTCCATAATGATAAATAAATAATGAAAGCATTCGGCTGCATATTCTTCTCCTTCTCCCAGCTAACCTTTGAGCGGCAGTGAAATGTTTCTCTAATCACTCATTACACTTCTCAGTATTGAATTTCTATTCCAAAGTTCTCGCTTTGCATAGAGACGGCCAATTAATCCCAAGCCTCCAGCCGCAGTCCACAAAGACCGCATGAGACCGAGAGACAGTGCTAATGCGATTAATGCCGTCAGCTGACCACATCTGAACATCACCGATGCCGAACGCCACTCTTGAAAACCTCTAACCGGTGCATGAGATCTTAAGCTGCTTTTTGTTAACAGCTTCACATTAGGATAAAATGAGCTTCTTGTTAGGGGGAAGTGAAAACACCCCTGTGCAGTTTTCACACAACCACTTTAATTGCACGTTTTAACTGCGGGTACGACACAAATTTAAACTGTCTTAGGTTAATGACTCCATTAGTTTAAACGCAATGAGCTTTAATTATTTTCTTCTTGTCACTATCGTTCTGCTCTGGTGAAAACTTAAAAACCATTCGCTTAACACTGACTGGACTTTACAAACAACAGACACTGTAGAATTCAGCATCTGGGTCATTCTTACTTTCATGTTGTCATTTCTGTCATGACTTTATCCTGCAGGAAGTGACATCATAAGTATTATCTTGATCATGTTCTTGTCATTGTGCAAATTACATATTATATGAAAACTAATAATAATATATTATATTTTGATGATGATAATGATGATGATAATAATAATAATAAAATAATTCAAATAAATAAATAAGCACAATACAAATATGATAAAAATAATCAAATTAATAAGGTTGAAGCGTTTTTTACACTAGCCTGCAAACTAACTCAATGCCAGGTTTTATTTTCTATTATTTTGTTCTTAACTTTCTAATTATTTTCTAATTATTATTATTATTATTAATATAAAAATAAAATAAATACTTAATAAAATAAAATAAAAAAGCTACAAAAAAATATTTACACTAACCTGCAAACTCAATAGCAGGTTTTTTGTTGTAGTTTCTTTGCTCTTGACTTGCATAATAATAATAAAAAATTGAAATAATAAAATTAAAAATAAAATAATATTTTAATAGAATTATTTTATTTGTTCTTGACTAATTCATAATGATGATGATGATGATGATAATAATAATATATATATATATATATATATATTTAAATAAAATATATATATATATATACATACATATATATATATATACAAAAAATAATACAAATATAATAAAAAGTAATATAATTGGTTGGAGTTTTTTCTTTACACTAACCTGTAAACTCAATTCCACTTTCACTTATTTATGTATTCGTTTATTTATTTGCTCTTGACTTTCTAATGATTTCTAATAATAATACAAAATTAAAATAGTAAAATTAAAAATGTTTAAAAAAATTAAGTCAAGGTGTCAGAGCTTGATGCCAGCAAATTTCTGAATGTCTACTCTGCTTCTATAGAAATGTTTCCCCTAAATAGCAACACAAACATACAAAAACAACAAAAGAGTCCAAAAGCTACTGCAATGACCCATGAATCGAGCATAAATATTTGTTTACTCAAATGCTCATGTTAAAAGCATAATTTAGGCTATTTCTCTCATGCTAAGGCTTTCGAGGATGCTGTGAGAGATATTGTCTTAAAACAACAATCGTTTCCATTCAAGCAAACATGCTTGCTAACTCTTGCTGACATTCATTACAAACCAAGGGCAAGAACGGCCATAAATCTCTCCAGCCTTGACAAGCAGCTCCTCTGCGCCTTCTCTAGCGTACGTACAGACATCTTATAATTAAAAGGTGGAGAAAAACATTCCATTAAAAGGATGCGCATATAGAGCGCTGGCACTCCGACGTCGTAGATTTAAAAGGGTCAATTATATGAAGCACAGCACAGAGCAGCACGAGAAGCAGCAAAGCATTAGCAGTCATGGCACCATCTGTTCTTTAGCACAACGCTACATGCTTCATGCTATAAAACCCTAGTGTTGTTTAAGGGTTGCAGTGCTGAGTTAGCGCTCTACGCCATAAAACCTTACGCTGAATGAAGTATATTGTGGTGAGAGATACTTTTATAGACTTCAGGATCGGAGGCCAAGACAAAGTGAGATTGAGCAACTGGAGATGTGACGATGGGCTCAGTCATTCCTCGAAATCTGGAGGAAATATTAAACTCATATTAGGTTGTTCTTTGTCCATGTGGAAACTTTAACATCCATGGAACCTTTTCATTACAAAAATAAAGTGGGAAAAAGGTTCAAATGTTCTTTACACTAGAAAAAATGGTTATTTTAAAGGGACATTGTGTAGGAATTTCTCCCATCTAGCGGTGAAATCGTTTTTTGCATTCCAACGAATTGTGCTCTCCAGCGCCTCGCTTTTTCAAATGCGTGTTGCATCTACGGTAGACGTTATGTACCGAAAAGCTATGACAGGTCTTCTAATAGCACTTCGTCAAGCTTTTCCCCGGGTGAACAGGTTGCAAGAACAATTATGCTCTATTAAAATATATTCTTATCGAATTTCTAGGTTACAAAAAGTAAACTTACAAACCTTGTTTTTAGCGCCTTCTCTACTTTATTCAATAGCTGCTATTCATTAAAGAGCCTGTTTAACTTTTATATAAATGTTCTACTGTCTATATAATAAAGTACACAACCAAGCAATTAAAACAATACTCCACTTTTTTTGGAAATAGGCTAATTTTACAACTCCCCCAGAGTTAAACAGTTGAGTTTTACCGTTTTCGAATCCAGCCGATTTTCTGATATTTAGAAGAATATCAGTAAGCAGACAGTTTCTGGTCTCATTGACTTCCATAGTAGGAAAAAATATATACTATGGAAGTCAATGAGACCAGAAACTGTCTGGTTACTGATATTCTTCTAAATATAAGAAAATCGGCTGAATGGATTCGAAAACGGTAAAACTCAACAGTTTAACTCTGGGGGAGTTGTAAAATTAGCCTATTTCCAAAAAAAGTGGAGTATCCCTTTAAGACTTACCTTTCGAGAAGAAAGCAGGACTTCAGCGTCTCTTTTGAAATCTTTCTCCTGCATTAGCTCTTTCCACCTGGAAAAAGCTATCCCGACATTAACTCTTGCTTTTGTAATCTCCGGTCACGTTTCCTTTTACGTTCTATTTTGGACTTTATGTATGGTTCGCCATTAAAAATAACAGTGCAATGCAGCCTTTTAAACTACTGATCTCCTCCGTTTCTGCTGCTTTCCGTTTCGTGACGCTGGCTCTGAACGAAAACGCTTGTGGAAACGCGTTGGTCTAGTACTTTTTGTCCCTCTCTGCTATTATAGTTTTTCAAGATGGCGGAACTACATGGAAGCCTCCGTGGACCTACCCGTCCCATGTAGCCTATATAAAGATAATACATTCTTCGTTTACAAGGATAAGTCCGATAATTGGCAGAGGTATTTGTACACCATTGAGGACATATTTATGAATAAAAATATTGATTTTAGATAATACCTTAAAAAGTACACATTGTCCCTTTAAGAACTGATCGGTTCTTTGGGGAACAAAAAAACGTTCTTCCATTCCGAACGGCATTGCAGTGTAAATAAAACCATTATTTTTAAGAGTGTATCATGATGAAAAGATGAAATTTAGATCATTTCATTTCTGAAAAGCGGGCAATTTATTAAGAACTATTACATTGTTTTCTTTCTCTGATCACATGACGTCCTCTAATGACATCATCCTCTGGGAAGTGACATAAATTTGGAGGGAATATGAAATATCAGTAAGCATAGGATTTTATTAATTTTGTGTCTCTCTAAAACACAAATTAGTTTGATGATATCCACACTCAAAAATGATTGAAAATGAGAAAATGAACCGCCTTGTGTACACTAACTGATCCATGATTAATTGTAGCCTCATTTTCTTGTCATTGCATGTAAAGAATGTGAAAGATATAATTAATAAAGTGCCTGAGTTTGACCAAAGCATAAATCTGAGAGTCTGCAATACGCTTTTATAAAAGGTTCAGTGTAACAGGAATGACCCAGCTTGCCTTCACTGTATTAGGCTTGTACTTCCTCAAAGTACTTCCCATGGGAAGAGATCCACTCCCGGGATTTCTCTTTCCCGATGAAGAAACCCCCCCGGCATCGGTCGTCCAGGTCAATGCAGAGGTTTTCTACTTCCAGCGGACCAGCTGGCCTTTAAAGGTCAAACTATGCGAGGCAGTTCAGAATAATTATTACCAACAGCTTTTCCTACTTAGGTTTAGCCAGAATGCTGCAATTACTGATGTCAATTATGAAAACAATTACAGAATTAATTATATTCTAAATGCACTTTTGTAAAAACCTGAAGAAAGTTTTTGAATGACACAGATCTGTTATGCCAATGCACAAGACTTTTCTATTCTTTACAGTGAAACATTTAGCAAAAACTGCATCGGATGTGGCACTTATTCATACCAACTGTTGATTCTCATGCACATCTGTGACACAGAAAACAAGATGCACTCATTGTCACGACAACAGCAACATTTTAGGCAGCTGTGATTGACATTTCATTTTATACAGGACTAAAAAAACAACATAATTGTTGTGATGCTCCATCCGCATGTCTACAGTCTCGTTTCGGCTGCAATAGTAATGGTTATAAATGTCAGCTCATGTTTGCATAGATTCAGTTTTTATGCCGTGTTGTTGCATATGAATTACACCAATGCATAATGCATCATATCAAAGACAAATTCAATCAACACTTGCTCTTTGCCACCGCGGCCATCTATCAATTATAAGTCTCCATCTTTCACTGAAAACCAATGAGTTTGATGCTGAAAACTGCTACTAACTGGATGCGTTCAACAGTAAAAGCAAGACAAAAAAAGAAGGACCGAAATGTAAATCATTGCCATATTTCTTCTGGGATTGTCCCATTATCAAAGATTTTTGGAAAGGGATGCACATTGCCCTGCAATATATTTTTAAACGTGTAATGACAAGTTATATTGTATTAAAAATCTAATTAGGCCCATGGATAAAGTGAAATGAATATTAAAAATAATATATATTTTCATATTGTGCAGTGTTGCTTTTGTAATAGACTATGTTTCTTTGATGTTTATGAACAACAAACACCACAAAAGTTAAAAACAAAGGTTTTGCATTTCACAAATTGACTGGGTTTGCATGAATTGATTTTGATTTTTAACATATACGCTTGATTGATTCCCATGCATGATAGAAACAAGTTTTGCTCATTGTCACAATACCAACACCAACAAACTGCTCATAATTATATTGTGCAAATCACATATTTTTCCATTAAATTACAATGTATTGGTCCCAAATCATTAACTTTTCCAGTTTGCACAGTTGCACCAATTTTTTCCCCAAACACCAACATGCAAAGTTTTGTCCATTATCAAAATGAGAAAATCTGCATAAATATTCAGTATAAAATGAAATGTCAATATCATTGTGAATTATGCATGGGAGTCAATCAAGCGCATGTTAAAAATCAATAGTTGTGATTCATGCAAACCCACTTTTTTCCATTCTTGAAATGCAAAACCTTTACAAGCCATCAAGCAAACCTGCAAGATAATAAAATAATTTAAACTCCAATCAATATTATTTCAGTGTACACTCATAAAAAGCTAAAACATTATTGTCTCTGGCTACTACAAACGCAGTGCATTACCTCGAGTTCATCAAGATCTGTGCAAAGCATACGACTCAACCCAACGTTCATTTATCAGTAATTCTTGGCGATTCTCAGCCTGAATACTAGCGTTAGTTGAGAAGTCTTAATCACACTCCCCCGAGACTTCCACAACTCGACTTCATTCATACAATGCTACCCACAAAGCTAAAGAGTTTCTAATGGGAAGAGTTATAGGATCAATACTGTGATTAGCAACAGCCTTGTAGCTATTGTGTGTTGTTAGCAATCTATCGTATCAATGCTGATGCCTGCGGGAAGAAAAGGAGACTCATGGGCTTAACCGCTCGGCCTATTACAAACTGTTTGGCAGCACCGCGGCAGTCAATAATGATTTTAACAAGTTTTGAACCACGCTTATTTCACCTTGAGAATATGCAGCAAGACTAAATATTAGCACGCAAGTTTCATTTCAGTTCATTTCTGCAGGTCTGTAAGTTGATGTAATTGAACAGAAGACCTAAAGACTAAATACTCATTGTGCCAGAAAAACTCAATAACTTACTCAGGGAAAACATGACTGGCCTTGATTTGATTCCAGATGAAATCTGCTCCACAAAGAGTCGTTTACAGTGACAGACTGTATTGATTGTGGTAGACCTAAGTGTAAGCAAAAGACTGAATTGACAGCAGAAATTCCCGGCATACGCTTAGAGTATTTCCGCTGGTTTGATTTTAAACGTGACTCGAGCAATAGTCTTATCATCAAAAGTTAAGGAAATGCATCTTGTTTTTCTTGCCTTATATGCACCAGGACAAACATACATATTTTTACTCTGGTATCAATAACACAAATGTAAATATTGTGCTTTAGCATTATGCAGTCCACTAAACCAAGTGGGAATCATGCAGTGCATTCACTTGGCAAAATATAAATAGCTAGAGGCAAATTCAAGTTTATGTAAATAAAAGCATTTCAGGGAATATATCACAAACTGATGTGTGACAATCAAATATTGTTTGAGCAAAAGTCTCTTTTAAACATGAATGCAAAACTATCCAACAGGGACTATGAAGCTGAAAGAAGGAGAAATGTTGCATTTGGAGAGAAGAATGTGTTTTATTACACTGCAAAACGTGATTTTCTTTGTCTTGTTTTCCATATTTAAACATTCTTAAATCTCTGTTGAAGCAAAAATTAAATTAAATAAGAAATCTTGTTTTCTGAAAATATGTATAAAAATTTATAATTAATGAGTTTATGCCTAAAACAATTAAAATATACCAATGGGTCAGAAAAACAAACGTAATTCAAAGGGAAACAAGATGATTTGTTTTAATGTTTTAACTCAATTTATTTAATTTTTAGAGAACAAGACTTCTTAGTTATTTTGCTTTTCAAGTAAATGTATCATTTAAAAATGTTTAGATGTTTGTACTGGAAAACAAGACAAAGAAATTCACTTTTTCCAGTACAAGTATTGCTCTTGTTTTGCAGCAAAAACATCCTTAAAACAATATATTAAGGCTTGTCTCTTGAATTAATTTGCTGTTTAATCGTGATAATATATAAATAATTGTCTTATATTTTGTTTGATTCCTTCCTTAAATGTTTCTACTGTAGATAGGGAAGAATAATTACAGTTATAGGCCATCTGAAATGTTTTAAAGGATGTTAACATATTTTTACTAACAAGAAAAAAAAATCTACACGATTAAACCTAAAACTGCCATTCTTAGAACCATATAGAATCTAAAAGGTTTGATTAATTTTGTTTTAATTTTTTTTTATTTCAATTAAGTTGTATTAATTAAATAGCTTGTAAACCTACTTTATCACTGGTCAGACTAAACTTAGCTCATAAGTTTAGTCACAAGTCTAGACTCAGTAAACATTAAAGTAGCTATTATTCATTAATTCAAGACATTTCTCCTTACCTTTCTGGCATAAAGGGTTCCTCAAATATTAGGTTCTAGAACTTTTTTCTAAGAGTGAGTATTTTGGTCTAATATAAAACTAAAACAGTAATACACATATATGGTCAGTGATATATGGCGTATTCTTCTCATCAGTGTGTCTGTGGTGTGTTATGACTGAAGAGCTTACGGGCTTAGAAGAACTTCCTCGAGGAAAACATGATGTAACTTTCCAGCAATAATCCTCATCTGCACCGAAACATCACACACACACAAACACTTTCACAAATCAACTGGAAGGTTTTAAAGAACACTGCGTCGGGAATTAAAGAAAGTGGAAGACAAAAAAAGACATCAGGCTTTTAATAAGGGTTAGGCTATGCCCTGTCTAGCCTGGTTAAAACCAGAGCATTGTCAGTAGTAACTGAGTTATGATCTGGCAAAGCTTCATAGACAAATCATTTCCAAAAGGGCGTCGCCAACGGACGTCGCTCAAATGCCTCTGGGCGCAATTGGATAGACCTAAAACCAATCAGAGCGATGAAGGAGATGACGTATGCAGAGCGACGGAGAAACATCTCCGAGTGTTGTTCTTTGCTCGGGTTTTAACAAAAAGGAAACGTTCAAATCGCTTAAAACAGACGCGATAGCTGATTCGAAAGAGTGATGTTCCACCTTTGTAATGTAGGTGACAAAATCTGCTTCACCGTCATCATCGTGTAAAGCCGCCCCAAAGTTTCTGATTGGTGCCTCGATTTCGACGGATTGGAAACGGGCTTGAATGAGCTCTTTGCCAGACTAACTTGCAGAGCAAAGCTTAATTTGCCGGAAGTTGTCTGGGTTTTCCCAGGCTATGCCTTGTCCAAATATCCCAACACAATCTCATGAAAGTGTGTATCTATACCACGAATGTTATTTTCTCGTGTCATTTATACGCCAAAAATGTTTTTTGGCGGTACGCACTGAAAACCCCTTGGGTAGGATTAGGGGTGTGGAGGAGTGCGTTACACACCATAAACTGCGTATCATATGCACGCAAAAACTATTTGTGCCGTATAAATGGCTCGACAAATAACATTCGTTGTATAGATACGCACTTTCATGAGACACTTGCAGTCTTGGCTTCGGAGCGGTACATTCAAGGCTAAGCGTATCCCATCATGCATTATATTCAGGAACTGATTTGTCCCGAAATCACAAGATGTCAAGGAAAACATTCCACTAAATGAATTAGATATAATTTGGTTGTAAAAAACATGTTGCACATTTTATTGGTGCAAAGATGAGTATGGTACGTGTAGGCCTATTTTGTACAACATTTGCAGCTGTTTTTATCACTTAAGTAGAAGCACCACAATTTTAAATTTGTGTTTTGTAGTTATAGCGACTACTGAACAGACATGTAGAAGTTTATTTTAAAATGCAAAGAATTGAAAATAATGACAACACTTGCATTTTTTGCAAGACTATAGTGTGTCCCATCGAGTAATCAAAAGGTCTACACACACTTGCAGTCGGGCCGCCTACACTTGAACACTTGGATCAGATAGAGGAAATACGTCATGCAAGTAGACAAGTGGTCAAGTGCAAAGACCCCAAGTGTGGGTATTTGGACAAGGCATATCATACGTTAATTCACACACAACTTTCAGTTTGCACACTTCCGACTCAATTAGAGTTCTGGGACTGTGACGGCATGCTGGAATTCATTACGGCGTTTCGTTACACAGGACGAGAAGAGGCCAATCGATACAGTCAGTATCTGCTGCTTCTAATCTCTGTCGCCTGTGTCAGCGCTGCTATCTGTAATAGATCTCCGGGATTATAGAAATTCCTAAGACACTGCGGCACGATGGCCCAGGTTACGGGCTTTGCCTCGACCCGCCGGCGTGAGGGGAATGCCTGCGGGAGTTAATGACCCGGGATGGAGGACGCCAGGCTGGAGAGCCGGATAAGCACGGAGGGCAGGCGAGCAAAGACTCCATGTAATTTCTCTAATCCTCGTGGCATTTATACCTCCACTGACAGATAATGAAAATGAAAAATAAAAATGGTGGGGAAACTTTTTTTAACGTTTTAATCTGTTGCATGCTTAACGCAGTTTCTCCCCGGTCAGCAAGAATCGAAACGCTGACTCATGTTTAATGCAGTCTAGACTTGAAGCAATGTCTGACCAACATATCAAGTTTTGTGCCATTTAGAGGATGGTAGAAATGCATGAAACCAAAAATAATAAACCGCAGGGAAAAAAAAATGTTGACGTGTTAGTTCACCCAAAAATTAAAATTCTGTCATTATTTTACTCACCCTCATGTCGTTCCAAACCTGTAAGACTTTTGTTCATCCTCTGAACACAAATTAAGATATTTTTAATGAAATCTGGGAGATTTCTGTCCCTCTTTTGACAGCTACGCAACTACCACTTGGACACTTCAAAAAGTTCATAAAGAGATCATAAAACTAATCCATATGAATTGAGTGGTTTAGTCCACATTTTCTGAAGAGACTCGAACGCTTTATATGATGAACAGATTGAATTTAGGCTTTTATTCACATATAAATATGAATCAACTCACACATCAGTAATGATAAACGGAAGCTCAAGCATGTTCGTTTGACGTGCGAGAACCAATGAGGTTCATTCTCGTGTTACGCATCACGTTTGAGCTTCAGCAAGAACCAATGAGGTTCATTCTCGTGTTACGCATCACGATTGAGCTTCAGCAAGAACCAATGAGGTTCATTCTCGTGTTACGCATCACGTTTGAGCTTCAGCAAGAACCAATGAGGTTCATTCTCGTGTTACGCATCACGTTTGAGCTTCAGCAAGAACTAATGAGGTTTGTTATCAAGCATCATTGTTGGGTGAACTATCTCTTCAAATTATTGCACAGAAGTTTTTGCTGCACAGAAAGCTCTAAAGAAACTGATGCTGCATTTACGCCTTCTCGTGATTACTGTAATTATGAGATGACAACACGTGACGTTCTACCCGCATCTGTTCACATTCTTGGACTCTGAATTATAGGTTTCTATGGGAAAACTATCAACTGCAATATGAATCTGCAGCAGTCAGGTGGTTCAGTGGTCACATGTGTTACGTCTCATGGGTAAAGTTGTGTCTAGGATAAGGGAGTAAACAGTGGAAACAAGAAAAAAGGTTTGAAAAAAAGGAGTGTGTCCTGCTCTGCACAACAGACACATTTCAGCTCAAAAACGTATTAAAAAAATATATCTATAATAATTGACAAAGTAAATCAAAAGGAAGCAAAGCAAACTTCAGGAGGGGGTAAAGCCAAAATAACAAACATAAGTACCCTCTGACTAGTTAGGAAGTAAAACTACTTAACCTGCCAAAAGAAAACAAATAAACAACAGACAAGTACACTAACTCCCTAACAAATCAAAAACGGGAGAAAAGATATTACAAAAAATAAACCAGGCATTCACCTCCCTACAGCTTCCAGCACATTTGAGCTAGTTAATGTAGTACCAGCAATAATAGACCTCGGTAGTCTACAATAAGCCTTAGCTTGGTGAGAAATATTACCCAGTCTTGATAATACACAATACAACAGTAAAACCAAAAGCAGGTGAGGGACACAACACAACACTCTGCAAAGCAAGCTTCAGTATGAGGCACCGTTTACACGAAGGAAGACGCAGATATTTCCCTGCGGTTTGGCCTCTCATTTACACGAAAACCCAGTTTTTAATCACAGAAAACGATTATTTCTAAAAACTCCAGCCAAAGTGGAGATTTCTGATATCGCTGGTTATGTGTTGCCATGTCAACTGGGAGAAACGGGGTTTTAGGTTCTCAAACGTCACATTATGTGCCAGAAAATGCTTAACGTCATGTGAGCGCCCAGTTTGGCAGTTATGATGGCGCTCTATGGCATATTTATGCGGGTTGATGTAAATGACAACTTTTTTGAAAACGATGTTGTGTGCACGATGTTATTATTGAAAACGGTGTATGTATTAGTTTCTCTAAATACCTGTGTGTAAATGTGCCCTGATGTCCTTCCAAGCCTCTTTTGATCGTGAAGCTTCTCCAGTAACGAGCAGCAGGTGTGAGCGATCACAAATCAGTGCTCTGAAAAAAATGTGACGTTTATGTTGTCTCCTTATGTTAATGACAGCATGGCATGAATGAACCTTGAACTAAAATGTGTAACGGACTGTAGGAAGAGACCATCTAACCAACATATTAAGGTTTTTTTTTGCATTTAGGGGACGAGTGTATAAGAAATGAATGGGGGGGGCGCCATTGGAAAAATGAATGGATGAACCCAGCTAAACTTTTGCCCAACACTGTTGTTTGCACAAAAACCACCGAATAAACTAACCTGAAAAAGTGTATAAGACTGTACAAAGATCTGATGCAACTAACCTTAAGAATTTTGTTAAACTCATTATTATTATCATAATTTGTTCAATTGTTTGCTCCTGGAAATCATGCATTAGTTCAGATTGGAGCTCGTGATTGTCACAGGGGCTTTCCATTGTTTGTAAACCTGCAAATCAAATATAAAAGTGTAAAGCAAACTTCTTGTTTTATTCTGTTAGTTTCAGCAAACAGGGCGATACATCAGCTCAGCCATGAATGCCTGTGAGAGGTTGAGTGCATCTCGTTGAAATGAAAAGGTAATTGATGTAATTAATTGAAAAATAAGTATGTGCCTGATGGTGTGATTGTGATAATCAGATCCTCCAAGAGCTTCATACTCTAATGATTATTAAATCATATAAAAATATCCGTCACAGAAACAGGGAGCGATAATCATAACTAATGATGTGGAAATTGTTCAGTCAGTCATTTAATAGCACTGTTGTCAAACTGTGCTGAAAATATCTTTGTTGCAATGTCAAATACTGTATATCCTAGCTGCAGTTTTTACATCACCATAATAATACATCTATATATTTTTTGTTTGTTTACTCAGTTTACATTAAGTTCGACTGATATTTTTGAATGACGCTCACAGACCTTTGTATGTCATATTTCACCCCAAGAGAGAGAGAGAGAGAGAGAGAGAGAGAGAGTGTGTGTGTGTGTGTGTGTGTGTGTGTGTGTGTGTGTGTGTGTGTGTGTGTGTGTGTGTGTGTGTGTGTGTGTGTGTGTGTGTGTGTGTGTGTGTGTGTGTGTGTGTGTGCGACAATGAAGTACAAATCCAGTTCACACCCATTTATCATAATGCAAGAAATCACATTGTCCTTACTGCAATCTGTAAAAAAAATTAGACACTGTATTATTTAAACTGTGACATATGCATTTCCCACTTATTTAAATGAATAAATCACAGTGTAGTGTAATTACTGGACCACAGTAATGACAACCGTTGCTAATCACCATGTTTATGATTGATTCAATATGTAAACACTGTAAAAATCTACAGGTATGCATTTCATTATTTATAAAATATTCGTAAAAACACGAGTGATTAAACTGGTCAATAACGCATATGAATAAATACATGCATTTAGGGGTCATTAAAATGCAGAGTACTGCTTATCTTTGTAGAGTTGGCCTTTTGAGGGGAAGATTACTGTAAAACTGAATTGCAGTGTTGTACACAAAGCTCTTGACCCGGTCCACAATCCTGACATGGGCCAGAACTCTCCCTTTGCATTGCACATTGCCATTAACCTCCCGCTGTAAAAGGTCAGCAAACTGCTAAAACATTCAACAGTCGAAAACCGTGCAAACTTTACACATACTGAATTACTGCTAATGATAAAATTGGCAGCTTTATGTGTCTTCTGACCACACCAGCAGACAGGGATGTGCAGATGAGCCTTATATAGCTATTAAGAGACAAACGACTCAAACAAACTTAATTGAGATTAAAGTGTTTGTTGTGATGCTGGCTGTGTGTTGTTGATGGAAGCATGATGTACATTTCACTGGTTCGGCTTATATTTTTTACTCTTGAATCAACATGACATACTGCTTCAAGCTAATATTTGAGAACTAATACAAGAAAATATTCTTTTTAATAGTAAAACATTTAGTAATTATGGCAACAGTGCCCTTTGACTTTTTCAGCTGCATTGTATATTCCCATTCATTTTTTCCCAGGGATTTTTAAAAGTCTTTGTTAAAGAGTTATAAGCATGAACTAAACCAACCAAGTGAATCACATTTGCAGCAAAAAAAAAAAAAAAGCATTTGAAAATCTGACAAAAAGACGAAAGTTTAAGACTCAACAGCCTTAATGAGGAAAAGAACTACAAGCCCATGACCATTTTGTATGATTAATTTATTTTTCTCCTCTTCTCTAGCTTGTCTAATAAACCTGGCACTGTGTATTACAAATATTTTGGCACTTTGACAAAATGCTTTTGTTAGTCACTTTGGATAAAAGCATCTGTAAATGTATATGCAAATATGCATACAAATGTTTAAGTATTTTGAGAGCGTAGAGAGACTTGATTACGTCATTCAGTGCTTCATGTGAGTGGGCAAGTGCTAAAGAGTTATGGTGCGTCCAAGTCATGTCAGAAACATTGTATTTACGAGTTGAACGGCACCACAAAGTCGTAAATACCAGTGGGAAGCTCAGGCGAGTTTACGAGTCAGTGAGAAACATGGAGGAATACAAGTATTTCGCAGTGACACTCCGGCTTTTTTATTTACAACAAAACAAGCTAATTGCCTGCACAAAATACACAACCCTGCTCAACAATCCTGTGCGTATTTAAACAGGCAAACGCTTAAGAGTCAATGATTGGATCATTATTGCAGTGATTATTATGTTTCTAGCATGTTATACGTTTGGCAACAGTTCTTCTAACCCTAATTGATGGAGTGTGTAGTTTTTAATTTCTTAAACAACCATGTCATCATGACCATATTCCAGGATGTCAATAAAGATTCATCAGGCTCAGATTGTGAAAGAAGAGCATGAAGAATCATTTTCACACATGAATTAGCAGACCTTAAATTCATAAAGTCTTTGGGATGTTTGGGAAGACTTTACAGAGTGCTGGACTTACATTGTCAATACAAGACCTTGACTAAAAATGTATGCACCTCTTGATGGAAATAACTTCAAGATGTGCATACATTTTTAGTCAAGATCTTGTATTGACAATACAAATATGTTTTAAGAAATTAAAGGGTTAGAAGTACTGTAGCCAAACATATAACATGCTAGAAACAAAATAATCACTGCAATATGATCCAATAAGCATTTGCCTGTTTAAATCCAAACAGGGAGGTGATATCATTGTAATATACCTATATAATATGCAACAATAAAGTTTACAGTGGCTTCATGAATTAATTAAAAACATAAAAAAGCAAAACACACCTGATGCACATTCTTTGTTCCTCATTTATAGAGTTTAAAACCTTGCTTGTGTGTAGTTAAATAAGAGAAGTTACACCGCCATCTTGAAAGTGAGTTGAAAGCACGTATAACTCGTGAATATGAACTTCCAAGGAGAACTTGAATGCACTATTATGTTTGGTGCAATTAGCTTGTTTCAGTTTTCTGATTGGTGAATATTTCTTTGCAGAATCATGGATAATGTATTTTATCTCCAGGAATTAAATATGATTATTTAAAAAAAAAAAAAATTTAAATAGTGTGGGCTGATGATGACTTCAACAAAAGCACAAACCATCGATAAACCACCTCATAGCTCACAGGTCTGTCTATAACAGCTTAGATTTTATATTCAGAATCAATTCCTCTATAGAGAAAATGAATGGGACTTTCACTTTCAGATCACTTGCTCAGTCACATGACCTTTACAGCTCAGGTATAATAATTACATAAATAATTACAGTTACATTTATGCATTCATATATGTGACCCCGGATGACAAAACCAGGGTCATTTTTTTAAAATTGAGATTTATACATCACATGAAAGCTGAATAAACAAGCTTTCCATTGATATGGTTTGTTTGGACAGGACAATATTTGGCCGAGATACAACTATTGAAACTATGAAAATCTGGAATCTGAGGGTGCAAAAAAATCGAAACATTGAGAAAATCGCCTTTAAAGTTGTGCATTTATGTTTGCGATTGTGCTGTATTCACTCACAAAAATAAATGTTTTATACATTTACGGTAGGAAATTTACAAAAGATCTTCATGGAACATGATCTTTACTTGATCTCCTAATGATTTTTGGCATAAAATAAAAAATTATAATTTTGACCCATACAATATGGGTGTTGGCTTTTCCCACAAATATACCCGTGCTACTTAAGACTGGTTTCACATATATGTTATACATAAATACTGTGTTATAGGAGCCAAAATTTCTCCCAATTAAAAAAAAAGTTCAAAATCATCCAAAAACCCCAGTAGATCCCACACTTTCCCTTTTCAAGTAGTTTAGAGCTTTACTTACAGGTCTGAAAACATCTGCTTACGGTTTTTACCAAGATGCCCGCCATCAGCTGAAGAACATTTCAGAGCAAGTTATTACATTTTGATGAAAGATTATGAGAATACGAACAGATGAATAATGCTAAAACCAGGCGCTTGTATTAAGAAAGTAAATATCACGTTGACTAACTTCAACAGATGAGAAACTTCAGTATTTTAGTATAAATCTGTGTCTTTAACTCGGCTCTCTGCCAGAACGTCTCCTCTCGCGATGGCAGAATGAGCAGGTGTCGCTTGACGAAAGCGTCCCAGGCGTCTGGCTAATTGTGTGCAGATTGTTAGCAGATGTTGTTGAGGTGATGCCACAGCAGGATGACAGGCTTTGACAGGTCTCAGGTCAGCAACGAGAGACTCTTCCTCCCTGTATTCCTCCTCCCTCTCTTTGGCCCCGGTGCTGTCGTGACACAATGTGACTATCTGTGTCCGTGCAGCTGTCGAGACTCATTCAGACACCCGCGGGCGCAGGACACCTCGCTCAGCTGATCTCAGAGAGAAGCACACACTCCTGTACAGCGAGGCATATGCAACGTGCCATGACAAATCCAGAGGTCTGCGTGTGCCGGCCTTTTGTTTTATGGTGTGAAATTCCCTGCTGAGGATTGAGGAGCTTTGCAATTTGCTCAGCTTTGTAACGGCATTGAGACTCAAAGGATTATTTGAAGAAACGAGAAACTCGATGCATTAGAAAATGCATTATTTTTAAAGCTTAAAAGGGATAGTTCACCCCAAAATGAAGATTCTGTCAGTAATTACTCTCCCTCATGTTGTTCAACCCTGTAAGACTTTCGTTCATCTTCAGAACACAAATTAAGATAATTGTGATTAAATCTGAGAGCTGGGTCACTCCTCCATAGGCTTCTAAGGGATTGAAACTTGCCGGCCCAGAAAAGTTATTAAAGACATCGTTAAAATAGTCCAAGTGACTACAGTGACTCAATCTTACGTTTATCAAGCGACGAGAATACTTTTTGTGCGCAAAAAAACAAACAAAAATAACGACTTTATTCAAGTATTCATTTCCTTCTCTGTCAGCCTCGAGATAGTTCACGTAGTGTAACAGCGCAGCGCTTCTGTGTTGAACGTCACATGCATCAACACACACACACACACACACACACACACACACACGACCAGCGTCGGCCAATAGTGAGCCTACGTGTGACGTTCAACACAGAAGCGCTGCGCTGTTACACTACGTGAACTATCTCGAGGCCGACAGAGAAGGAAATGAATACTTGAATAAAGTCGTTATTTTTGTTTGTTTTTTTGCGCACAAAAAGTATTCTCGTCGCTTGATAAACTTAAGATTGAGTCACTGTCGTCACTTGGACTATTTTAATGATTTCTTTAATAACTTTTCTGGGCTGGCAAGTTTCAGTCCCTTAGAAGCCTATGGAGGAGTGACCCAGCTCTCAGATTTAATCAAAAATATCTTAATTTGTGTTCAGAAGATGAACGAAAGTCTTACGGGGTTGAACAACATGAGGGAGAGATATTACTGACAGAATTTACATTTTGGGGCGAACTATCCCATTAACTTATTAAATTGACAGGGTGTCGTCCACACAAATCTCATATAGGCCTTTCACTCTCCTGCTTTTACATTGTTTTCTCTATGTAAACGTGCGCTAAACGGACGTGTTTGACCATTGTACCTGCGTTTCATGTCTTTTGTCTCATGCATGGAAAAAGGAGGAAAAATCTTACTTATTTACATTGAAGGAGGGACCAGATCCATATATAGAGACCAGAATATTATCACAGAGAGCGGATATTTTCACATGAACCTGTAAGAAACCACCCAGAACCAATCAAGTTATTAACATTTATGCAATTATTCATTGTAAGATTGTTACAGTTTGTCATTGCAAAAAAAAAAAAAATCTGTATGCCTATTTATATTTGCTATGATCTAAACATTCTCTACAAGCAAAAAACAATCATATCTTAATTGCAGACAGACGTATGTTCTGGGAGTCTAATCTGCGTTGAGTTGAACTTTAAACTTACAGGCTTTTCAGTCCACATCTGAGATCTGCACCTGGATCCTGATGGAGTCGATCTAATAAAAATCGCAAGGCTTCTCTTCCAACTTTTCCCGCCAGCTGATCCCGAACGACTGAAATTATCCCACTTACAATCAGCAGGGAACAACTAAGCAAATAATAAAAAGCAACTAACCATATAATCATGATTATATGGCTAAATAAATAGATATTTAAAGGCGAGGAGAAACACTTTGCATACTATTTACTCAACTCATACTCAAAAACCACAAACAAAACTATACGAGGTAAAAGAAAACCCATAGATTAAGTATGGGTTTAACCTGCAATGCAATTTAGGATAATTATACATGGATTGCACTGAACAATATTGCAGTTTGTGAGGTGAACTATTGCCTGCCAAAAGCATGAAACCATTGAACATATATATACATATATATATATATATATATATTATATATATATAAACGCATATATATACAATACCGTTCAAAAGTTTGGGGTTTAAAAGAAGTCTCTTCTGCTCACCAGGGCTGCATTTATTTGATTAAAAATACAAAACAAACCCAGTAATATTGTAAAATATTATTATAATGTAAATCAGCTGTTTTCTATGTGAATATATAGTAAAATGTAATTTATTCCTGTGATCAAAGCTGGATTTTCAGCCTCATTACTCCAGTCTTCAGTGTCACATGATCCTTCAGAAATCACTATAATATGATTTGATGCTCATGAAACATTTATGATTATTATCACAGTTGAAAACAGTTTTGCTGCTTCATATTTTTGTGCAAACCGTGATACATTTTTTTCAGGATTTTTTGAACGTTCAAGAGAAAAGCATTTAATTAAAAAATAAATATTTTGCATTATTATAAATGTCTTTACTGTCACTTTTGATCAATTTAATGCGTCCTTTCTGAAGAAAAGTATTAATTTCTTTAAAAAACAAAACGTATTGACCCCAAACTTTTGAACGGTAGTGTGTATGTGTGTGTATATATATATATATATATATATATATATATATATATATATATATATATACTTTAATAGATATATTCCCAAAATTCAAGGAAGTTCTCAAGGTGCCAGGTGAGGCAAACCATTATTTTTAACAGTAATTTTTCAGTTTCATCCTATCTTATTCTTTTGCTTCTGTCAGCGCAAGATGAAATAATCACATAATGACATCCTGTCAGGTCGGCATCACATTAATCCTGACATAAACAGTGCTATCGACAGAGCCATTTTTAATGAAAGGCAGGAAAAAAGGGAGGCAAGGCGACAGTAATTGTTCTAATTTGGAGTGGATCGATGGTTTTGGCAGAGCACAAATCACGCAGCAACGCAGGCATATAAAAGCAGCCTGTCAGACGGCCCCCCCGCTCCTGCCAAACGTCCATTCAGCACACTTGGCACGTTGCAGTGTCGACTAAGGTGGCATGCCAAGATTTTCGGTTCCCTTTTCAAACAGAATGGCTTTCCTAGTGTTATATAGTGCACGGATGTCTTTTAACACACAAGTCAAATGGCGGCAGGTTAAATTAAGGAGCCGCTGCTTCTGTCAAACCTGAGACGACAATAATATCCAGTACAAAGACGAGCAGAAGCATTTCTATTGCTCAAATTAGGGGATGATACTCGATGATTCCTCAGATCATGCAACTTGTTGAAGAGAGCTGTGGTACTACTGCTTATAAACCATCACAACAAGTGAAAAAAGGGATTTGAGGGATGAATCTTCACCCAAATACTTCATTATTATAATAAAATAATGAATTATTACAAGTTGCATGCTCGTTATGTACTCCAGTAAATGAACGCTGTCTGAAATGGTAAGGGAGATAATTGGTTCTCATTAGCTCCAGTTTCTTGGCTATGTTTCATTAAATGTGAAGTACACACACATAATTGCCAATTTCAAAAAAGCACATATGGTGTCATATTGAAAATTATGAAGCATTTCTCAGCCCAGCGCAGCAAAACGACTTAATGTCACTCACACTAACTCAACGGCAGGTGCTCATATAGCGAGCCGCCATTCGGTGGAATTGAGTTTCATGCGTTTATTTAAATCAGTTTAGAATCACACCTGAGTAAATATGCTTACCTGGGCAAAAAGGTGCAAGATTTTATTCACATGTCAAGAGAGGCGTGCATCATATGATGAACTAAAATACTGAATGCAGATAAACCCCAAACTCTAGTGACTGAAAAAGGCACCAAAACAGTTACGATGTTCATAATTATTATGTGAAAAGAATCATGTGTGAGTCTCAGTTCAAGATTATTGTGTGTAATTCACAATTATTTCACATACCTAGGGTTGTTTTACATGCATGTTGTGAATGAAACTCAACTGGTCGTGTCTATAAGAGAGTTTTTATGGTTAAAGAAAATGAAAGTAATGCATAATGCAGAGCAATAGTTAAATTAATGTTCAACAGAGAACATGGATCATTGGGGGGCCTGTGCATTTGCATCAATATTAATATTTAAAGTCAATGGACTAATGCTAAATCAATAAAAATCCCAAAAGGCACACATTGAAGGAGGGACCCGAGCCTCGCCAAGGGCGACAACTATAAAAGATAAAGATATAGTTAAAGAATAGCAGAGTCCACATCACTACTATAACGATAACGACACAGAGAAATGATATCGTTGGAATCACTATTTTACCAGATGATGAATGATTAAAACATTGGCAGCCAATCAAAGGAGCAGCCAATCAAAAGAATACTTTTTGTGCGCAAAAAAACAAACAAAAATAATCAGCCCATTCTCACCCCAAGGCGTCACCTAACTGACGCCTTGGGAATCAGTTTGACCATGCTTCAATATTCGACGCTAAAGGTACCCTTTAGCGTCAGTTAGTTGACGTGATCCCAGGGCGTCATCTAACTGATGCGTTACCCTTAGCGTCAGTCAGATTACGCCCTTCTACCCAGACCTAAACCTACCCGCGTCATCTAACTGACGCGTTACCCTTAGCGTCAGTTAGATGACGCCCTGGGATCGCGTCAACTAACTGACGCTAAAGGGTGCCTTTAGCGTCGAATATTGAAGCATGGTCAAAATTGTCAGTTAGATGACGCCTTGGGGTGAGAACGCGTTGAAATAACGACTTTATTCAAGTATTCATTTCCTTCTCTGTCGGCCTCGAGATAGTTCACGTAGTGTAACAGCGCAGCGCTTCTGTGTTGTACGTCACACGTAGCCTCACTATTGGCCGACGTGTGTGTGTGTGTGTGTGTGTGTGTGTGTGTGTGTGTGTGTGTGTGTGTGTGTGTGTGTGTGTGTGTGTGGTGTGTGTGTGTGTGTGTGTGTGTGTGTGTGTGACGTACAACACAGAAGCGCTGCGCTGTTACACTACGTAAACTATCTCGAGGCCGACAGAGAAAGAAATGAATACTTGAATAAAGTCGTTATTTTTGTTTGTTTTTTGCGCTCAAAAAGTATTCTCGTCGCTTGATAAACTTAAGATTGAGTCACTGTAGTCACTTGGACTATTTTAACGATGTCTTTAATAACTTTTCTGGGCCGGCAAGTTTTCTCTCTCAGATTTAATCACAAATATCTTCATTTGTGTTTCGAAGATGAACGAAAGTCTTACGGGGTTGAACAACATGAGGGAGAGTAATTACTGACAGAGTTTACATTTTGGGGCGAACTATCGCTATAAAGCAACAGACGGTTAAACTGCAGCCCGTGCTTATAATGAACAGAACAATATTGTCTGCTGATGGAGTGGACGCTTCGATGGACTTATCGTTCTTGGTGTGAATGGACCTTTATAGTAACCAACAGAAAGTAAACACCTTGTAACAACTTATCGTATTTGAATAACAATGCACTAAAACCACACAGAATATATTAGAAATTCGAACAGTCGAAGTTTACCACTAAATTTTATCTCCCAAAAATGTAAATGAAAAACATTCATCCATCTACATTTAAAGTTGTAAATTACAGCTTGTTCCTCATCCTACAGTATGCTTTAATGCATCTTATTAATCTTGAATTTCTCATCTTGGAATTTTGCAACTTTCAAAGTTGCTCCTCTCACAAAAAAGCATGTCTGTGCATGTTTTTCTTTTACATGCTTATTAAAAGCATGCTTTGCTGAGTCTGTAATTGGCAGTGGTTTTACAAAACACATTGTCAGGAGCGGTGCCAAAAAGCAGCGCAGGCACCGGAGAACTGGTCCACTCCAAATAAAAGACTTGCATTACAGGAACGTGAGCCAAAGGGAAATCAGTTCAACAGGGAGAGAGGAATTAAGAAGCATATTCTCATAAAGATACAAGTCTATTGGAAGAAATATAGTTGTTAAACAGAAGATTTTGTAATGCATTGCACCATGATCAGTGGAAAAACAAAACCTATAAAAATATGTGCTGCACATTTTACGTAACAGAAGTTCAGAAGATCTGTTTTGGTTAATAACAGTGAATAAAGAATTCAAAATGTTCATCTGCCATCGAAAAATTAAAGCACATATTTCATCAATGCAGAATGCACTATAACCGGTCGTGATGCGTTTGGTACCGGATGTGTACAGATGCTCGAGTAGATTAGGTAAGTCATTGCTGTTTTTCTCATCAGGTTTGGAATGACAGAACCTCTTTAATCTTTTAGTCACTGTTTTTCCCCTTTACTGTTCCCATTAGTAATTACATGATTAAAAGTTCGCAAATTTTCCATGTTTCATAAGGCACTCCAAAACTCGGCTTATGATTACACCTCGTTACACGACAAACCTCCTTTTGAACATGAATCAGTGACTGTTCAAAAGACACATAATCCAGCATTAATTAAAGCAGCCGTCCTGCAGGACACAAAAGTGCAGTCGCTGAAACACAGAACAGAGAGTGAAGGAGGCTTTCATACGCTTTTATGCCAAAGCTATAACCTTACCAGATCTATATTTACACATCCACACGCACATTATTTCATGAAAGCATATAGCTGGTCACCACAGGGCCCAATGAAATTTTAATCAGTTCTTTTCAACCAGGCAGGTTTGACAAATGCAATGCAGAAAACAGCCACAAATATGATTCTTATAACGTTCACACTAAACTAAAGCCAACTGAGAACAATTCGCAGTCATGAAACCGAAAAACAGCTGAGAATCACAAATGAGATGCATTTAAGTCATTTAGCAGACGCCTTTATCTAAAGCGGCTTACAAATGAGATCTACTTTATATCTCAATTAGAAAGCTATGAGATTAAATAGAGAACAAAACAGACTTTCAGATGTCTCATGTCTCTGGAAGAGATCTCATCAATGTCTCAAACTGTGCTCAGATTTACCAAGATAGCAAAGTCTGCAATACAACCCAACTCAAGCATTTCACGCCAAATTCTCCGAATGATCTGAGCTTATATCCACATTCATTTTAAAGCTCAATAAACTGTAATGGCTCATTTGTGCATATTTGTTTCTCTCATAAGGATTTTATATTCATGACAAAAAATAGAAACAAATGAGACAATAGTTGTATTATATAACTTGGATATGGTGTTTATCAGAAATATTCTGGTACTGATTGATTACCATATATAATCTTTCCCAGTCTTTTTTTTCTACTTATAGCATGATGAAATGCACGTTTAAATAATCACAATGAATAATCAATTGATAATACATTAAATTACTTGTTTTGGAATATAAAATCGAAATGTTGCACAAGCAAGTAAAGCATGGCAATGTCAAAGGTTTACAGTAGTGCAGAAAAGTCAAATGTTTTGCATTTGGTATCTATATTTGTTATACAAATTATTTATTATAATACTCAGTTTGAAATTATTAACAACGAAACATTTTTATTTAGTTTCAGATATTAATTTGTAATAATTTTTACTTAAAGTTTGCATTGACACACTCTGAGAAAATATGGGTTAAAAAAAATACAACTTGGGTTGTTTTATAACCCAACCACTCGATCAATATTGCACCAGACCAACAGTAGTTAATTTGACCCAGCAAGATGAGTTGGTCATTTTTAATTGCATTTTCATTTTCAAATTAATCACAATTCTGGGTTGATTCAACTACATATTTGTTATATAGTGTACCCAAATGCTGGGTCAAATTAATTACAATTCTGGGATGATTCAACTACATATTTGTTATATAGTGTACCCAAATCCTGGGTCAAATTAATTACAATTCTGGGATGATTCAACTACATATTTGTTATATAGTGTACCCAAATGCTGGGTCAAATTAATTACAATTCTGGGTTGATTCAACTACTTATTTGTTATATAGTGTACCCAAATGCTGGGTCAAATTAATTACAATTCTGGGTTGGTTCAACTACATATTTGTTATATAGTGTACCCAAATGCTGGGTAAAATTAGCCCATATGCCATATTAATTCTAACACATTACAGTACAATTTAAGAAAATAAATGGCAATAGACTATTATTTAAAAGAGCGCTCGGTGTGTGGACTCACTCTGGTGATGATGTGATGACGTTCGAAGCACAAATAACCCACATGCTGGGTCAACTGATGTATGTTGGGTTGATGGATTTTGACTCAATGCATGAGTTGCACAAAATAACCCAAATTCCATATAAATAACCCATAATGGGTCAAATTTTGAATGAAATAACTGGTTTGATGAAATAACCCAGCTGTTTTTAGTGTGAAAAATCTCACAAACCTGTGATTGAGAAACCCTGACATATAGATACAATGGTAAAAAAAAAAAAAAAAGAAGGTATTATTGTCAAAACATCCTATTAGCATGCTATTGTGTTCTTCTCTGCACCTAGAATCATATTCAACATGTCACAATTTCAGCCAGATCTACTTTTCCCATCTACGGTACTGTAAAGTCTTTTTCACCATTTGCATACTGAAGCACTTGAACCCTAATTACATTAGCACTCAGGGTCAGCGTGTGCTCAGCCGTGTCTCTGTGAACCCCGCAGTCCAGTCTGTGTGACACGATCCTCTCCATTAAACACGCACAATCATGCATAGATGCTCAATCCCTCCTCCTCCCCCAATCATGCGTCACTCTGTCCTAATCTGCCCTTGAATTCAAACTGAAAATAAAAGTCACATCCATAATGAGCAGATGAGTGTGAAGCCACTGAAATATCGACTCGCTTAAACCTGTAACCTCACACCAATTATGCATAAATCTGCCAAAATGCCTTGTTGATCTGTAGCAACAGTAAATGTTCTACAGCTAAACTAATAAATTATATTAATTAGCAAAAACATTGATTCATTGAACATTTGTGTCTTTTATCATATTGCTGTTCACCATTGCACAAAAGCAAAGCACTGAGAGATGGATTTTTACATTTAAAAAAAAAGCATTAAACTAATGCAAAAGAAAATGACTGAAGAAATTGTTTTTTTTGCTTCACTTGCTTTTTTTTTTTTTTTCCTATAAATACTGTCCCTCAAAAAAATGCTTAAACTTGTGCTTGCTTTTCTTTTGCATCCTGACACAACAGATTTTGTTGTTGTTGTTGTCGCTTCTCCACCCTACCCTTCCCTTATTTTCTGTGCAGAAAGTGCCGACTTTGCATTTGGGGTTTACATTATGACAAGGTACAATTCATCACATAATAAACTGATGTAAGCTGCCGGGAAGTCGACCCAGCAGCTCACGACTAGCCTCTCGCCTCACGTGACTGCTGGTAAATTAGGCTGAGAGCTCGGGTAATGCTTTATTATTAGCCAGATATCAGTGGTGGATAAACCTGCTGAAGTTGGCTGTGTTTCTTGATGCAGGTCAAAGTCTGAGTGTACATGAGAGAAACCACAGCTTGCATTATGGAGAGCACAAATGCATACTGACTTTATCCCAACACAAACTGGGCGAGTTGTTGGCCAGTACACTGCTGCCACCTAGTGAAATTAAGCTAAGGACAAATGCATACTTGAAACTAAAGCATGCATGAGAATTTTGGTGTATTCACAATAAAACATGGCCTCAAGTGCCATATTGCTTTTATAAAATGGTTAGTATTTAATAAAAACACACACATTTTCATTAAAACATGATTTTATTAAGCATATTTATGATTAAGTGCTATTCTTCCGTGAGCATGCATGCAAGCTACAGGTAATTTCATTGGTTAGCATTGTGTATGTTTGCACATATCCAGGATCCAGGACATTTAAAGCACTGATCTATATAGAATGTATAGATCAGTGATTTAAAGTCATAGCCCAGAACACCATATTGACCAATCAGCATCTAGAACCACAACTATCTGCTTTATAAGACTATGCACTGACCTCCTTATTAGGAGCATGAATATATTGCACTTAAAACAAACTAACAAAAAACATGAATGTGTATTTTTAAATCACTGTAAAAAAAAAAAAATGTAAAAAAAAAGCTGATGCTTTGAAATGTTCATTGAAATGTTCAGAGCGTAATATTTCTAACCAGTGGCCGGTTGCATAAACTGCTTAGTCTAGACTTACAAGTTACTCTTTTTTTTTTCTTTAAGACGGGTCAGCTTTAATAGTCGGTTACATTAAAAGGTAGATTGGTCTAATTCAGGCTAGTTCTTCAGACAGTCTTAACATAGTGGCTGTTTATGCAGCTGGACTACGCATGAAATGCGAGTAAAAATAGGCTTTGATGGGGAAGTTACTCATCAGTTAGCATCTGGTCTCTCACTAAAGAAGTTATTTGTATCTTTTAAGAAATGTTATGTTCATGGAAAATTTCCCCACCAAATGACTATATGAGCATTTCATCAAGAGATCGACTAGTTGCACGTACAGTAGTAGAACAACAACGAATAAACCTACTACAGGAAAAAAAATAAGGTACAAAATAGGTACAAAATCAATGTAAGGAAATAATGCATCCGTCAATCATTCTCCCATCAGTGGCAAGCATGATAAAAAGTAAAGATAAACTTCTCTTTATAGCTGTTCAATTACAACTTGCAATCTGCTTACCTGGTTAAAAACCGCATTTCATGATTTGTGTTACTGGATTAAAACCCAACACCTTTCTGCACACAGAAGACAATGATAGCCCCTTTCTCACAGAGCGTTGATCCCAGAAAATTGCCATAGAATTGCTAAAGTGCCTTCTGTGTGAACGCAAACACATCCCGGGATTGATTCCGGAATAGGGACCAAGTAAGTCAGTCCAGGAATGGCCCTGTGTTAATAAAAGGCAGGACCAATGGCGTAAAGGGGTGTGTCGTCGCAATGACGTAGTTATCGTGCAACTCTTTGACAGGGGTTTTTAAATGCACATCAATGTTCACGTTTCACATTAACAAAGAAAAAGTTTGTGTTTTGTCAACAACAACAAAAAAGTCTGCAAACATGCCTCATCCAGATTCCAAATAAATCAAGGGGCTTACGAATTTTAATCTGACATTAAATCAAATTAATCAAAGTTTATCAGGTTATAGTTTGCCATGTTGGCAGCATCTGACCAGGCAGCATGTTGTGCACCATCCATCTCAGACGCCAAAGCGTTTCCCTGAAGGAGATTGTGATTAGTCCCTCCAATAGTAGCGTTACAATCTGGACATTTGCTTTCTACCATAGCACCCCCACAATCACCAATTGCATATACGTGTCCGTTGGGACATTTGAACCAATGCCCTTTATTCAAACCGACGGCTTTGAGTATCATCACCCTCTCCTCGTCAGTGATCCCCAGGCCACTGACCGGAAGCTTAGCATCCAGCTCTGTGAACATTTTCTTGACTCTACGTTCAAGACCCTCAGAGAAAGGCAAGGTGTCCTCCAGGATCTCTCTTAACTGTTGGACCTCGGTGGCAAGAACGGCGTTTAAAATTTTATGTTGAGCTTTCTTGCAGCGCACGTTGAGCTCAGCCAGGTAGGAGAGTCTCTTCAATTCCCGTTCGAGATCTGCAACCTGCTGGTCTGAAAACCTCTGATTTCGATCCAAGAGGAATTTCAAAGGCTCTTCGATTTTGCGGGAGAACTTAATATTGTCTAGTGGTGTCATATGTTCGGTCTGCATGTCTTTCAGTTTCCCAATGCTCTCGAGGAAGCTCATCAAGTTCTCAAGATGCCAAAGTTGTTGGGATGAAAGGTCCTTTGTCTTGAGCTTCTCATCAAGGGAGGCAAACTCGTTGGGAAGATGTTTCTTCAAGTTTTTCTGCTCAAGCAATTGCAAACTTAGGATTTCCTGCTGTTGCCTGATAATATCAGGCACACCATTGATCTTCTCCTTGACCATCTCGATGGCTGCCAGGCTACGGTTGATGTGAGTGCCATACCGAAGGTTTCTACGGATGGGAGTGCGACACCTTGGACATTCCTTGAGTTTAATTGCCCTTTGATCCAATCCAGAACCTTGGTCTTCGTCGAGACCCATGTATTTATCCATTCCTTTGGTCTCGAACAAGTGCTTGCAATCTTCTAGCTGAATAAAATAAGCATCCGGTTCGTCTTCATTGCCGAAGAAGATCTCCGTGACCTCTTCCTTGTCGCAAACGCGACACTTTTTGGGACAAGGGTCTCCACACAGGCCTATGCAACGATGTCCGCAGGGTAATTTATTCTTACAGGGAACTAAACAAGGTGGCCGGTCGCACGGTTCGTGACAAAGCTTGGTACAGCTGTAGTGAGGGCACTGCCATTGGCAGGGTTCGATACAGCGGGCACAAGGCTGTCCACAATCCTTCTTACAGATGCTGTGGACGCAACGGTTCTTGCAAAATGAGGAACATGGTGGACAATCTCTGACACAGGGTTCCCGACACTGATGAGAACACACAAGGGTTTCTTGGCATTTGTGGGTGCATCCTTTATGCAGGCGACCTTGATAGCATACATGGCAAGATCCTGGGCAAGGGTGGCCACATTTCAAGGTGGTGCCGCATTTCGTTCTGCAGTTTGGCTCCTTTTTTGGGTCCCTGGAAATACAGCATGGTTCTTCTTGGATGTGTCCACATTTTAGCTGCATCTGAACTAATGTCATGCACTGAGAGGTGCAGGAATCTCCACAAGTCGCCTGGCATGGATGACCGCATGGTAGGGTCTTTTGGCAATGCTCTTGACACACAAATTCTTCAGGGTCTTGGTGGCAGGGCACCTTTTGATTGTGCTGGCATGATGGTATTATTTTGTCTACGAGTACCCGGCATTCACCGCACTCTTGGTAACAGCGTTTCATGCATTTGTGGCCCAGTTCGCACTTCACCTTTGGACAGTCTTTCATGCACTGGTATTTCTTGTGCTCAGCATCGTATGGGTGGCACATACGGGTGCACACGTGGCCACAGTCCAGGCGGTACTCGCAGGGCTGATCGCAACCCCCCTCAGGGGCACCTTTGAAATCATTCCCGCAGGACGCCTGGATCCGTTTATCCGGATGGTTCTGACAGCTCAACGTCAAAGCAGGACCCACTTGATCCTCCTCTCTCAGAGTTTGAAGGATGTTGCTCCACAGTTTAACCGAGCTAAGCATATCCATATCCCCAATACAATAAAGACCCATCTTAGCACGAGAGAGAGCAACACAGACTCGGTTTGAAATGTTTAGGAAGCCGACCCTTCCCTGACGGTTGCTGCGCACTAGAGACAATATGATGATATCATTCTCCTCCCCTTGGTATTTGTCAACGACATGGACTTTGACGCCGGAGAAAGCTGGAGAGGGCATGAGCTTACGCAGACAGTGAAGTTGTCCGGTGTAGGTTGTGAGAATGGTAATCTGGGAAGGCTTGTATTCCTGGTTAAGCAAGTACCGGCAAAGCTCAACGACAAAATGAGCTTCGTGAGGATTCTGGTGGCTCCGTCCGTCCTTAATCTCTTCCTCACGTTGAGAATGATCCACAAAAAAGAGATTTGTCAGAAGCCCCTATAGACCCAAAGATACAGGTAGATTCATTTTAGTAATACCCAAATAACTGTGATAAGTACAAATAATGTTAGTGACCATCTAAGGTTGTGTAATTACACTATCGTTCAAAAGTTTGGGGTCAATATGATTTTTTTTTAAAGAAATGAATACTTTTCTTCAGAAAGGATGCATTAAATTAATCAAAAGTGACAGTAAAGACATTTATAATAATGCAAAATATTTATTTTTTAATTAAATGCTTTTCTCTTGAACTTTCAAAGAATCCTGCAAAAGATGAATCACGGTTTGCACAAAAATATGAAGCAGCAAAACTGTTTTCAGCATTGATAATAATCAGAAATGTTTCTTGAGCATTAAATCATCATATTATAGTGATTTCTGAATGATCATGTGACACTGAAGACTGGAGTAATGATGCTGAAAATTCAGCTTTGATCACAGGAATAAATTACACTTTACTATATTCACATAGAAAACAGCTGATTTACATTGAAATAATATTTCACAATATTACTGGGTTTGTTTTGTATTTTTAATCAAATAAATGCAGCTTCGGTGAGCAGAAGAGACTTCTTTTAAAAACATTAAAAATCTTACCGACCCTAAACTTTTGAACAGCAGTGTCAGTGTATATTCACTTAAATTCCTTACCTTGACATGGTCATACTCCAGCACAGACGGGTGGTTTTCCAGAGTTTCATAGATATGAGGAGTCAATAGTCGAGCGATGCTTGGCCTCATGCGATGCTAGAAACAAGCAAAATATAAAGAACATGATTGTTGTTTTAGCACATGATTCACTAGAGGAATTATTGGCATCTGTGAGTATGTAACCCAGAGGCTGATGTGATGGTACAGTAACTAACCTGGTAGTTGAGGCGCACAAACGGAAAGTTCACTTTGACAAGCCTCTCAAACATCGACACTTCCAGATTGAAATTCTTGGCAAGATCGTACACTGTTGCGCTAGGCCTCAGCTGTGCAGGTTCAAAAACAGAAATAATAAGCATTATGGTTTCTTACTACAGAAGCATTTATTGTTTACATGAATGTCAAAAACAAGGTTTTGCATGTTTGAGCTCTTTTAACTGAAAGCAACTTCCACTGACATATCTTAAAATACGTCAGTGCCTTTGTTTTGTCTCTAAATGCACACCAGTAATGTTTTTTTTCTACGGCATGTTTATAAAAGCTACTTAAATGTCATAATTGAACTGGCTTAATCTAAGACCTGTGTGTGTGAAACCACAGGCCTAACTGTTTAGATTAATGCAATTTTACATTAACATTTCGGCAACACTTTACAATAAGGTTAATTAGTTTATATTAGTTAACTACTTTAGTTAACATTAACTAAGAATGAACAATACTTCTACAGCGTTTACTAATCTTAGTTAATTTTAACATTTACTAACACATTATTAAAATCAAATGGTGTATTTGCTAACATTAGTTAATGCACTGTGAACTAACCTGAACAGCTGGATTTTTATTAAACTAACATTAACAAAGATTAATAAATACTGTTACAAATGTATTGCTCATTGTTAGTTCATATTAGTTAGATATGTTAACAGTTGTAAAGTGCTACCAACATTTCTTTATGAGGTTCTCTAGGGAGTGCATCAAAATATTTTTTTTGGAAAGAGATTTCTGATAATCATTCAATTATTGCATTTATATTTTGTAGGAAATTTCAAACTTATTTGGCCAAGAATATTTCCTAAATCGTGTGTACCTGCTGGTGATCTCCGATGAGGATGAGGTGCTGGCAGGCTTTGCTGAGGGTGGTGATGGTGTGCGCCTCCAACACCTCCGCCGCCTCCTCCACGATCACCAGTCTGGGCCGCAGCTCCTGAAGAGCCTGTCTGTATTTAGCAGCTCCTGTTGTGGTCATACCGACGACCAGAGCCTGCTGCAACACACACAGATCCTCACGCCGGCGGATTTCATTCAGCCGCTCCGCTGCATCCTGATAGACCTGCTCAGCGGCCAGCGTTTTAGTGCGAAGATCAGTCCGATAGCGCAGAACCCAAAGACTGAAGGAGGAAAAAAAGTTGTTATACCATGAAGTTATTATTTCCCATTTCTCCATGGTTTCACAGACGAGGCTTAAGCTAGTCCCTGACTAAAATGCATGTTTGAGTTGTTATAACAGCTTGAGGCCCGGTTTCACAGACAGGGCTTAGATTTAGCCAGGATTAGGCATTAGATCAATAAGGACATTTATACGGTGGCTGAGAGAGCTCAACGCGCTGCAACTGAAGAAAACACATGCAAATAGAAAAACACCCACAAATTAAAGGGATACTCTACTGGTTTTTCATATTAAACTATGTTATTCCCTTAACTAAGACGAGTTGATACATACCTCTCTCGTCTCAGTGCGTGCACTAAATCGCTGTCTTGCCGCGAACCTTTGTTAGATCTTATCTCAGCCCTGTTCATTCAATACGGGCCAAGAAGAGAAGCGACCAAACACCTCCACGTTCACCACCAAGTGCTTGGGAGCACTTCGAGTCGGCGCAGTAATATCATCTCTCGTGAAAAGTCCGCTCCCTCTCCTCCTCCCTCTCATTTCAACGGGAGCGGATTTTTCACGAGAGATGATATTACTGCGCCGAGTCGAAGTGCTCCCAAGCACTTGCTATGGTATTCTGCCATACAATATAGTTATCCATTTTACACACTTAGAAAAGCGCAACGTTTTATTTTGTTTCACCGTTCTTGGTCGAGTTACACTACTCTAGTAACTGTATTTAAATAGGGAAAACGTGGAGGTGTTCTGTCGCTTCTCTTCTTGGCACGTAATGAATGAACAGGGCTGAGATAAGATCTAACAAAGGTTCGCGGCAAGACAGCGATTTAGTGCACGCACTGAGACGAGAGAGGTATGTATCAACTCGTCTTAGTTAAGGGAATAACATAGTTTAATATGAAAAACCAGTAGAGTATCCCTTTAAGAAAACACCATCAGTTTCACAACACGTGTGCTCCAAATACTCACAACACATCTAAATACAGAAATGCACTGCAAATAACACAGAACACAACGGAAATGTTTCCAGGGGACCCTAATAAGTGACGTACCCGGCTGGGACATCAAACCGGGCATGATATGTCTCTCATACATTTCATTTGTACATAGAGTCTGGCACCGCTCCATTGACAATCATTAACTTCCTTGTAGCCGGTACTCTACTGAAGTCTAAAACTATCGGATCTGCCCAGAGTCACTCTGGATCTGCCATAACCAATCGTTAACGTTTGGTCGTGACGTACTGTATGTCATATGTCAAACTTTTCCCGAACCCCGTGTGGAGGAGGGCCACAACATCATGGCCACCAACAAAACTAAGCAAAGATTGTTCTTGCTCCGGCTTTAACTTCTTGATATTCGGCAGCGTTTCCACAACGGATCGAATGGCTTCGCTCGCATCTTTCTCCGCTGCCATTACTGAACTACAACTCAAAATAACACATGACATCAACGTCATCGTTCTCAGACACTCCCTCTGTTCGCTGATTGGCCCGCTAAAAAATTGACTGGAGAAAACCAAAGACTACAGCAGAATCCCAGACTGAAGGAAAATGAAAATTGGACGGAAGTACGTTTTGAATGTGGAGTCAGGCTAGAGAATCGGTGTCGGTCCGTCGGTGAGAGAGAGAACTCTGATTGGCTGTTCGGTTTAGTGTTCGAACAAGTCAGTGCACAAGAATAATAGCAAAAAAGCGTGCAAAGAAGTCAAGATGGTACAGACAGAAGGCTGTTTTAATTTTACAACATACAAGAGTGTTCTTGGGTGAATATTTTAATAATAACATGAGGCGAGTGTAATAAAGAAAGTGATCAGCATGATTGATATTCAAAGCGGTAAGCTTTGTTTACGGTGTGTATCTGCAGCCTAAAGTGTCGGTTTCCCTTTTTCAATGACAAATATAGACAAATATATCTGCAGAAATAGAGCATGCCTTAAAGGGATAGTTCACCCCAAAATGTAAACTCTGTCAGTAATTACTCTCCCTCATGTTGTTCAACCCCGTAAGACTTTCGTTCATCTTCGGGACACAAATTGAGATGTTTGTGATTAAATCTGAGAGCTGGGTCACTCCTCCATAGGCTTCTGAGGGATTAAAACTTGCCGGCTCAGAAAAGTTATTAAATAAATCATTAAAATAGTCCAAGTGACGACAGTGACTCAATCTTAAGTTTATCAAGCGACGAGAATACTTTTTGTGCTCCAAGTTTCATTTTTCACTTGGACTATTTTAACGATGTTTATTCTATTGTGATCAACGTTTGCAGGGAAGTTGATGTGTTGGTTATTAACATGTAACATTTTAATTATATTCTACCGAAATGAATGAAATTACTTGGAAAAAGATTTAATTTCACTGAAGGAGACTCAAAAATCTGATTCAGTAAAATGATCTGAACTTCCCTGCACTGATTTGTGGGTAGATGCTGCCATCTCATGGAGGGAGTGTGTGTGTGTGTGTGTGTGTGTGTGTGTGTGTGTGTGTGTGTGTGTGTGTGTGTGTGCGTGCGTGCGTGCGTGCGTGCGTGCGTCTTACCGGTACAGGCTCCATCTGTCTTTAATATTCAGGCCCCACACGTCGCTGATACGCCTTTCTAGTTCCTCACTCATGGCTGAACTCTTCCTCAGCTCTTTTCGAACCATTTGCTTCATTTTTTTCTTCTGGTGGGATTGCACCTGAACACGCATGAACAGAACAGGTCATCAAAACACATACACACACACACATGGTAAATAGTACAATACATTTACAATAAGTATTTGTAGAAAATGTTGAACACACACACCACGCATGGCTTAAATTATTAAATAAAAAATAATATTGAATATAATATTATATAAATAATTAAATAATGCAGTTACAATAAGGTTCATTATTAATAACATTACTATAACTAACATTGATCAATACATTACAGTATTTATTCATCTTTGTAAATGTTAGTTAATAAAAAATTTACAAAATACAGCTGTTCATGTTAGTTCACAGCATTAACTAATGTTAACAAATGCAATCTTTGATTTTAATAACGTATTAATAAATTTTGAAATTGATATTTACTAAGATTAATAAATGCTGTAGAAGTATTGTTCATTCTTAGTTCATGTTAACTAAGGTAGTTGACTAATGGACTTTATTGTAAAGTGTTGCCAGTAATGCATGAGTGTTCGTACCTGCCATTCCTCAGTCTGAGCCGGGCTCTGGTTGTGACGCTGGACTGGTTGTGGTTCAGTATCGTTCAGGTTCAAAGACAACATCAACTCAGCCATGGCAGCGATGCCTTTCTCATCCTGTTTCAGTTTCTGCCGGTCTTTATCCCGATGATCCGAATCCAACAATATCCTCTCTGCCTGGAGCAGTTCTGCCTCTTCTTCTATATCTATCAGCTCCTCATCCTCCAGTTGAGCCTCGTTTTCATCTGAGAGAGAGAGAGAGAGGAGAGAAAAGAGAGAGAGAGAGAGGAGAGAGAGAAGAGGAGAGGGAGAGGAGAGAGGGAGAGGAGAGGAGAGGAGAGAGAGGAGAGAGAGAGAGAGAGAGAGAGAGAGAGAGAGAGGAGAGAGAGAGAGAGAGAGAGAGAGAGAGAGAGGAGAGAGAGAGAGAGAGGAGGAAGAGAGAGAGAGAGAGAGAGAGAGAGGAGAGAGAGGAGAGAGAGGAGAGAGAGAGAGAGAGAGAGAGAGAGAGAGAGAGAGAGAGAGAGAGAGAGAGAGAGAGAGAGAGAGAGAGAGAGAGAGGAGAGAGAGAGAGGGGGGTATTAGGAGTTGTATTATAGAAACTTCCTATCTTCAGAATTGAAAAGTAATATTTCCTATGTGAAATTTACCATGGTTACTATACAGGTACAATAGATGTTTATTACAGATGTTTCTGTAATAAATGACTGTTTAGGGATGTTGCTTAAAATGGTAACACTTTAAAATAAGGTTCATTAGTTAACATTAATGTTTTAACATGCACGAACCATGAGCAATACATTTGTTACAGTATTTATTGACTGAGAGATGCTAGATAAACAAACAATGAACAGCTGTATTTTAATTATGTTAGTTCACAGTGCAGTAACTAATGTTAACAAGATTTGAATACAGTATTGGTAAATGTTGAAATTAACATTAACAAAGATTAATAAATGCTGTATAAGTGCAGTTCATTATTAATCCATGCTAACTAATGTAGTTAACTAATGAACCTTACTGTAAAGTGTTACACACTACCAAACACACTCTGGATGCATTCATCGACCACAACAAATCTGTTATGTGTCCGGATCCCAAATATTTTGTGCTTTATCATCATGCAGAAATAAAAAGATGTAGATGTGCTCAGTCATGACATCCGAGAGCCTCTCATCTGTGAAATCTGATCACATTTCCAGGTATTTTCAGGGCACTAAACCAGCAGAGGACCCGATGAGCTGCACAAACTGTGTATTTACTAGCACTGTATTCATGCCAATAAATGTAGAACACTTTGTTTTATAAGTAGTTTGCCAGTTAATTCATTAATTACCAAATAATAATAAATACTGCATCTCGGTGGTGAGGGGAAATCACTGTGCATTAAAGAATAAAGCAAACGCCAGTGAAAAGCCATTCCTTTCTTTAATGAGCGTGTGGTGAAATAAGTGGAAGATTTTTCTTCAAGGGAAGCACAATCTATTATTTATTTGACCTCATACAGAACATAAAAAGATAAATTGTTGTCGACATAAGAGTCTCACCTGCTGCAAATGTTAGTTGTGGACCCTGCAAAAAAAACATTGGATCCGATGCCGAGCCACTCTGCTATCATCGAAGGCTTCTTCCCCACGCTCTCAAATCCATCATACATCTAACACGGAGAGAAAGGATGTTTTAAAAACTGCTGTGAGTAAAAACATATTACAAGTCACATGATTCATGGCTTGATGTTTAAGCCTGTAAAGCATAACATATTAAATAATAGTCTAAAAATCTAATATTTTGAAATGGAACAGTTTATTGAACTGTGTGTATAATATATATATATATATATATATATATATATATATATATATATATATATATATATATATATATATATATATATATATATATATATATATATATATATATATATATATTTAAAAAAAATCATTAAAAAAATTAAATGCAATTTCATTGCATCATTAAAAAAATGCAATGTTTTGTCTATATATATATATATATATATATATATATATATATATATATATATATATATATATCCAATATAATCACATCCAAAATATGCTCCAGGATATGAAAAACTCCAAAAAACTCCAGGATATGAGGCAATAATTATAAACGGTCAACTAGTGGACCAAGTACAATCTTATAGATACTTAGGGACAATTATTTCAATCTAAAACTCACTACCCATGCTCCAGCAACCTCCCCACCATTTACTTTCAGACGAAACCTCCGCTCACTCTCTCCCTCCCATCTTTCCTCTGCTGTGTCATCTTCTCTTCCCTCACCCTCAAAATTCTCATCTCTGGACGTGAATACCGCAACGGATACTTTTTGCTCCACTTTAACTTCTTCTTTAGACACTATCTGCCCTCTCTCCTCCAGGCCAGCACGCGCCACTCCCTCTAACCCCTGGTTATCTGAGGTTCTTCGTGAACACCGGACCAAACTCAGAGCAGCGGAGAGAAAGTGGCGCAAATCTGAAGATACATCTGACCTGAGTATGTATCGATCTCTGCTCTCTGCTTTTTCTGCTGATGTTCACACTGCAAAATCTTCATACCTCCATAACAAGATCAAGACCGCCCCTAACACACGAGCACTGTTCAAGACATTCAACTCTCTCCTCTGCCCACCACCACCACCACCCACTTCCTCACTAACTGCTGATGATTTTGCTAACTTCTTCACTAACAAAATTACATCTATCAGCAGTCAGTTCTCTAACCCACACACGCAGGAACCTAGACCAACCACTCCCACAGCCAATAACCTTCTCTCCTCCTTCTCTCCACTAACCGAGGAAGAGGTATCTAAACTTCTCCTCTCCAGTCATCCTACCACCTGCCCTCTAGATCCCATCCCCTCACACCTTCTACAAGCCATCGCTCCCACACTTTTACCGGCTCTCACACACATTATCAACTCATCCCTACACGCTGGCATTTTCCCTACAGCATTTAAGCAGGCTCGAGTAACTCCACTGCTTAAAAAACCAACATTAAACACATCACTCTTAGAGAATTACAGACCTATCTCTCTCCTACCATTCATTGCGAAAACACTTGAACGAGTGGCTTTCAACCAATTATCATCCTTCCTGTCTCTGAACAACCAGCTAGATGTCAACCAATCCGGCTTCAAGAAGGGGCATTCAACCGAGACCGCATTACTGTCAGTCACAGAAGCCCTGCGGATCGCAAAAGCTGCCTCCAAATCATCAGTTCTCATTCTGCTGGACCTCTCTGCTGCCTTCGACACTGTGAATCATAAGATCCTTCTGTCCACTCTCTCTTCACTGGGCATCACTGGAACCGCCCTCCACTGGTTTGAGTCCTATCTCACAGGTAGGTCCTTCACGGTCACATGGAGAGGCGAGGTATCCAAAGCACATCAGCTGACTACAGGGGTTCCCCAGGGTTCAGTGCTTGGACCCCTCCTCTTCTCCATTTACACCACATCACTGGGACCCATCATACAGGCACATGGTTTCTCTTACCATTGCTATGCTGATGACACCCAGCTCTACCTCTCATTTCAACCAGATGATCCCACAGTAGCTGCTCGAATCTCAAACTGTCTGGCTGACATCTCGGCATGGATGAAGGAACATCACCTGCAGCTCAACCTGACAAAAACTGAGCTTCTCGTCCTCCCTGCCAATCCATCTCTACAACACGACTTCACTATCCCGCTAGACTCTTCCTCAATCACCCCATCAAGGTCGGTCAGAAATCTTGGAGTAATCTTTGATGACCAGCTGACCTTCTCAGACCACATTACAAAGACAGCTCGATCATGCAGGTTTGCAATGCACAACATCAGGAAGATCAGGCCTTTCCTAACTGAGCATGCAACACAGCTTCTCATCCAGGCCCTGGTTATCTCTAGGCTTGATTACTGCAATGCTCTTCTGGCTGGACTTCCATCGTGTGCAACTAAACCTCTACAAATGATCCAGAATGCTGCAGCTCGTCTTGTCTTCAACGAGCCCAAAAGGGCCCACGTCACTCCCCTGTTCATCTCTCTGCACTGGCTACCACTCGCTGCTCGCATCAAGTTCAAGGCGTTGACACTTGCTTACAGATCGACCACAGGTTCAGCTCCCTCCTACTTTCAATCGCTCCTACGAGTCTACATCCCTACCAGAAGCCTACGATCGGTCAATGAGCGACGGCTCGTGGTACCTTCACAAAGAGCCACAAAATCACTCTCCAGAACTTTCTCATTCACGGTTCCATGCTGGTGGAATGATCTGCCCACCGACATCCGGAATGCAGAATCCCTGACAGCATTCAAAAGACAACTGAAAACTCATCTCTTCCGTGAGCACTTAACATAAAACACACACACACACACACAAAAAAAAAAAAAAAAAAAAAAAAAAAAAATCGTCACTTGTCTGGTTTATGCTACTCTGAGCAATGTTTGAACTTGGTATTTTGAGCACTTCTTGGGTTGCTATTGTCTCTTCACGATGAATCGTTTGGTTTAGTCCTCAGATGTAAGTCGCTTTGGATAAAAGCGTCTGCTAAATGACTAAATGTAAATGTAAATGTAAATGTAAATGTAAATTATTGACTCTAAATTAAATTTCCAGGAGAATTGTGAGGCTGTCTGTAAAAAAGGACAACAGCGCCTATACTGTTTGAGGAAATTACATCATTTCAATATAGACAAGACTATGATGACCTTATTTTATAAGTCCTTTATTGAAACGATTATATCATTTGACTTGGTGGCATGGTTAGGTTGTGTCTCAGTCAAGCACAAGAATCGCCTAAACCAAATTGTCAAATGGTCAAGTAAGCTGACCGGGGAATCCCAGCTGCACCCTATGACTCTGTATGCAAAACAATTACAGAGGTTAGCTATGGCTATCACTAATGATAGTCTACATCCTTTGAATAGGGAATTCCAGAGTCTTCCTTCGGGACGGAGGTTAAAAGTCCCTATTTGTAGAACCACTCGTTTTAAAAACAGTTTTGTACCAGCAGCAATCACTCTGTTAAACAAGCTGTAAAATTACTATTTGAACAAAACGCACAAGCACTTTGGTCATGTATTGTTCTCTGTTTCTTCCTTTTTATTTATTTTATTGCCTGTTTTTATATGTCTTAATATTTTCTGTGTTGTAGGCCTATGTCATGTTGTGGTCAACAATGTTCTAAGGATGTCCTGCTTCTTAGACTGTAAAACCAGTTTACCTACGGGTATTAATAAAGTAACCAAACCAAACCAAACCAAACCAAAATAAAAGTTTTTGTTTACATAATATATGTGGGTGCACTGTGTATAATTATTTTATATATATAAATACACACACATGCATGTATATTTAAGAAAAAAATATTATTTATATATAAAATATTTATATTTATATATATAATATAAATTATATATAAATCTATATACAGTACATGAAAATATTTCTTAAATATATACAAGCATGTGTGTGTATTTATATATATAAAATAATTATACACAGTGCACCCACATATATATATATATATATAAATTGTGTAAAAATATATAATTATAAAAAAATTGTTTGTATATATATATATATATATATATATATATATATATATATATATAGACAAAACATTGCATTTTTTTAAAATAAATTGTATTCATAGGCCCAAACTGAGTAAAAATATGCAATGCAGATGAAAATATTTATTTAAGAATGAAATTCTAATAGATATTTCTAACAGTAAAGCAGACTACCTACATAAAAATATATAAATATCAGTCGGCACTCTATATCTGCCAATAATATGTCTTTGTAAGATGATATTTAAATGCTGTTTATGATCAAAGCTAATATATAAGATAAGAGACGAACAAATAAACCTTCCTCAAAAACCTGATGATCATATTTGATACTCGTGATTTTTTTAAATAAATGATGTATGGATAATCATGTAAATCATGTTGCTTCAGTCCAGTAAGTGTTCATCTTGAAATATTACTAACAATTTAAAAGAGAATCTTACGTTTACTTTATAAAAATCTGTGAAGTTTCACAGCATGAGCTGAGGGGCGTTTGTACGATTATACTAAAAGGATTTTTACTGGATAAAAAAGGCATGAATGATCAATCAGACGACAGATTGACTGTAGTAGATTGTGTGCAACAGGATATACAGCGAAGTTTTGATCATTAAAGGGCAACTATTATGCAATTTTGAAAATTACCTTTCATGTAGTGTGTAACAGATCTAAGTGAACAAAAACATCCTGCAAAGTTTTATATATGAAAGTTCACCGGAAAAAAGTTATTGTCTCTCAAAAGTAAGAGTCGACTCTGAGTCAATTTAATGAATCGTTTTTCCAATAAGTCATTTTCATTTTCGTTGTGACGTCAAGACGAGAAATTATCAAATTGGCCGCACACACTCATTGCGCGTGCCGCGCAGACACCAGAGAAAACTTGAAAACATCATGTCGACGAGACGCTGTTCTGAAGTGCGAATCAAAAGCGACCTTTTTTCACTGCCCAGAGACGAGCATGTGAAGAATCAGTGGCTAGAGTTTATATTTACAACTATACCACACAAGTATAGCCCAACCTTGTGCTGTGTTCGCCTCATTTCATTGACGATTGCTTTACAAACACAACTGACTGGGTCATCTGACCAATCACCCCCAATTAGCGTCACGCAAAGGAGGGGTTTGGAAAAATGAGTCGTTGAATGAATCATTTGGGAGTTGGTGAGCAAATCAGGTAAAAATAAATGGATATTATAAGACAACAAAAGTGTTTTTGTCATTGCATGCATGTAAAACTGTTGTTGGGGACTCCCAGAACATTAGGAACATTTTAAATGCCATAATAGGTACCCTTTAAGAAGCCTTAGAAATGTGCTATAAATATGACACAGTAGACATTATAGGGTTAAGCAGGGTCCAAAATTGCTTCATGGTCTTTATAAAGTATTTATGTATGGCATGTTTGGCAGCTGAGTCTGTGTGTGTGTGTGTGTGTGTGTGTGTGTGTGTGTGTGTGTGTGTGTGTGTGTGTGTGTGTGTGTGTGTGTGTGTGTGTGTGTGTGTGTGTGTGTGTGTGTGTGTGTGTGTGTGTGTGTGTGTGTGTGCGTGTGCGTGTGTGTGTGTGTGTGTCAGACTGACTCACTGGCTGTAGACACAGACTGTCCCAGTGATCAGCAGAGATGTATCTTTCCAGAAAGTCTTCTCTGAGAACGCCACGCAAACTGCACTCGAGCTGTGCGGTCTGTCTCTTTAAGAGCTCCTCTGCCTCCTCCATCTGTGTGTAGATCTGAGCACAGCACAACTCACTTAAAATATCATTCATAGATTATCAGACACAATGCCACATAATTCCTTTCAGATAACTTTTGGAATATGTAAGACATAAAAATACCCTAACAAATCTGAATATTATAATACAAGTTATGCACATGCATGACTGATTTAATTATCAAATTAAACATGTCATTAATTAGATTATTAATGAGAAATAATTGTTACATATTTAGTTTTCTTTAGGAACAGTTTATGCAAATATATATATAAAAAAATTATCATTTAAAAAAATTAAAAATTAAAAAACAAAATTATTTTTATTCAACTGACAGTCCTAAAAATAATAGACTAGTATATGAAAATAAACTATTTTTGTTCTACTGACATTCCTAAGAAATAATAAACTAGTATAAAAAAAAATAAACCAACTATTTTTATTCCAATGAAAGTCCTAAGAAATAACAGACTTGTATAATATAATCAAATAAATTATTTATATTCTACTGGCAGTCCGAAGAAATAATTTTATAATAAAATAAAATAAATATTTTTATTCTACTGACAGCCCAATTAAACAATAGACTAGTAGTTTAATAAAATCAATTAACATATATTTTTTATTCTAATGACAGTCCTAAGAAACAATAGACTAGTATAATAAAATAAAATAATAAAATAAAGTAAAACAAACAATTTTTATTCTACTGACAGTCCTATTTAATAATAGACTAGTAGTATAATAAAATAAAGCAATTATTGTTATTCTACTTACAGTCCTAAGAAATAATAGACTACTAAGACTAGTATAATAAAATAAATTAATAAAATATATTTTTTATTCTACTGACATTCCTAAGAAATAATAGACTACTATAATAAAATTATGTTTATTATACTGACAGTCCTAGGAAATAAGAAACCAGTATAATACAATAAAATGATAAAATAAACCAACTATTTTTATTCAACTGAAAGTCCTAAGAAATAATAGACTTGTATAATATAATAAAATAATCAAATTATTTATATTCTGCAGACAGCCCTATTAAATAATAGACTAGTAGTTTAATAAAATAAAATAAATATTTGTATTCTACTGACAGTCCTAAGAAATAATATTCTAGTAGTATACTAAAATAAATTAAAATAATTTTATTCTACTGAAAGTCCTAAGAAACGATAGACTATTATAATAAAAAAATTAATAAAATATTTTTTTTATTCTAATGACAGTCCTAAGAAATAATAGACTACTATAATAAAATAAATTAAAATATGTTTATTCTACTGACTGACAGTCCTAAGAAACAATAGACTTGTATAATAATAAAAAATAAAAAAATATATTTTTTATTCTAATGACAGTCCTAAGAAACAATAGACTTGTATAATAATAAAAAATAAAAAAATATATTTTTTATTCTAATGACAGTCCTAAGAAAAAATAGACTATTATAATAAAATAAAGCAATTATTTTTATTATACTAGGCTATTGTCTAATAGTCTGACTCTAATACAATAAAATAATAAGAAAACACAGAAATGTCACAATGAAATAGGAGTTATGTCGCTGATAGGAGGCTCACCTCATGATGGGCTTTCCTCAGGTGCTGTGGCAAACTTTTCCTGAAGTTAGGAGCCCTGGTCAGCTCCCTCAGACCGAAACTCTTGAGAGTTTCACTGTTACTCCGTCCTCCAACTCTTACAATGCCCTTCTTTAAGAAGCCATGGATGCCTGGGACATACGTTAAGAAATATCTCATCATTTCATACATTTAACACTTTAACTGTGTTAGTTTGAGCTCTCTGGACTGGAGTAGCCATTAAAGTTTAAATGCTTAAAACAAAAAATCACTTCTGAGACACATGACATGTGAGATTACATCATGAGAAAATAACTTTCCATTTAATCTAATAGTAAAACAACAGAGAGATCTCAAATCAATTTTTTGTCTATGCTATCACCCTCAAAGCAAGTGAACAATCAGCCACACGCTCTTATAAATACCATAAATAAAATGTTACCTTCTAGAAACTGGTCAAGAGCATGATTGGTATAGCAGACCACCAGCATAGGACAACCCCGTGACCAGGCCTCATGATTCTCTAGCAAAGCCTGAGCGATCTTTAGTCCTACATGTGTCTTCCCTGCAAAGAAGAAAACACACAGGATCGTCAAAACCATTAACAGATATCTGTGTAACTCAGAAATAGGTTGCATGCATCTATATGTTAAAATTTCTTTTTTTTTGTGCATATGCAACTTGACCTTAAGAGAAATCAGACCGTATATTAACGCTGGTTAAAACAGTCACCTGTGCCTGGTGGTCCCTGTATGATGGCCAGTTCATTGGTCAAGGCCAGTTTTAGTGCTTGAAGTTGGCTTTCATCGAGACCCATTGTTTCCTCATCCGGCCAGGCGTGTTGGGTCAGTGGGTTGAAGGGTGGGATCTTCTCCTGTCCTTCAGCCGTAATGCACGACAGATCGTATGACCTTCCCTCCACCCGGAGATAAGCTGGAGGATCTACATCTGTGTTGCACTCCACTATGTACCTAAAACAACACACGTTTACATTACCTACGTTAAAACTTAAATGTGTGGCGTTTACCAAGTCAAGTAACGCTATTACTTTTGTTCAGACCTGGAACCTATAATAATATGACTTGGCTGTAGGGGTGTGCGATATTGACAAAAAAAAGGATCTCTCAATATTTTCTGGGATATCATCGATAACAATAATCTGACGATATTCGTGTTTGTTGTGCTGGTACCTTGGCAGGTTTAGGACTGACTCCTAAAATGTTTGATATTCTTTATATTCTGTGTGGTGGTCAGTACGCAGCAGTGACAGAAATTATCTTTTCCAATAAGTTTAAATTGATTTATATCTTTTATGGGCATTTTTTTAAAATTTTTTAACTTTTTTAAGTTAAATTTTTTTTTTTTTATTAAAGGTATGAATCATTTTTTGTGTCAAATTCTTACAGTTAATCAAATTTAATTGTAATAATAAGACACAATAGGGCTGTTATCAACCAAATTAAATCAATACCAACACAATTCATCGTTGCAATGCAGAGGAAACACAGAATCTGTATCTGAAGTGGCATTTAGATGCATTTACACAGACTGTGTAATGCAGCTCAGAGGGACATGAATGCATTTAGCCAGCATGCATAAATAATGTTTTGATTTTTTAAACATAAAATGTTAAATATCGGTATTTTTAAATGATTTTAAAATGGAAAAGATGCTTAAATTGTGCATTTAAAACCAACCAGTAGGTGGCAGAAAGTCACTGTTAAGTGTGAATCATTGAGATTGAACTGATTCATGTAAATGGCTGATTCAAAGCATTTGACTGTCTTAATGAGTGAGTCATTGAATCATCCATTTATTCAGAAACGAAACATCGCTGTGTGTTACTCAGAGATGCAAAACAGTCCTGTGGCTTTTTTTAAATTATTTTTGTTCGCAAAAATAAAGCAAAAGCAGGCAATATTGTGTCTAAAATGTAAGTCCCTTAATATAAACTTTTTGTTTATTGAACTGTTGTATAAAACCAATATCACATTTGTAATTTTCATGCTGATTTTGGAGAAATAAAAACACACTCTGTGTGATTATTGATTGACTATATACAATTATATAAATATAAAAGACATACAAAGGTATTTTTGCTCCTTATCTAGAATATTGGGGGTGTTCAAAATGCATTTTAATAGACTAAATCATCCAGTGTAAGTGTGCAATCTAAATGCTCAAGCACACTACTCTAACCTACTAGACTACATCACATAGTGTATGCATGCGCTCTCTAAATGTGTTTTTGTAAAATGAGGGACATTCTCAATAATGTCAGATTGCACGTCGTTAAAATAAGAATCACGATATTATCGTAGACGATATACAGTATATTGCACACCCCTAACTAGGCAGTGAGCTCTTTTGATTTGAAACCACCTCCAGAACACCCTCGAAACCACAAAACAACACTCTAAAAACCATTCAGAACACCTTACAAACCAAATAGCAACCACCCACAGAGTTTTGCACAAGTAAACAAGGCGTACACTTCAAGCCTGCATACCTTTGAAAGGGAACATCATTTTCGTCTTCCTCCTGGAGACCTTCTAGGACGTATCGGTAGGCCTCAAAGTAAGCCGTGGTCTCGACCATCAGGAAGGAGTCTGAGGGCTGAACCCTGGCCATTTCGGCCCTGCTTTCAGAAGAAAAAGAGAGATTCACCAGTCCATGCTTTAGAAACTTTGGGTCCCGATCGGCCACAGTGGCAAACAGGAAGGTTTCGAAGTTGTCCATGGAGAGACACACAAGCGACCCGTAAATAAGACGTTTGGAATTTTCCCACCGGACAAACTGTAAGAGAAGTTGCAATGTGATAAACTGTTAGAAGGAACAATGGTGATTAGGATTACAGAGGACATTAAGTTATCTCAGACGATATTCAAATCAATTTAATTCACATTTATTTGTATAGTGCTTTTCAAAATACACATCATTCCAAAGCAGCTTTACAGAAAATGTCCACATTACAATTCAGAGTGATCTGTTATCAGAGCTAACTGTCTAAGTTATACATTTCAGAAATGTACATATACAAAATCAGTTAGCGAAAAATTTATTAAATTAAACAATGTTATAATTTCGTGACTCTCCTGTTCCAACTCGTTCATCAAAATGAACAAATCTTTTTTCGAGTCATTTTGTTCATTCAACGAACGAAATGACTCGAAAAAAGATTTATTCATTTTGAACGACTCTTTTTTCGAGTCATTTCGTTCATTCAACAAACGAAATGAACGAAATGACTAGAAAAAGATTCGTTGATTTTGATGAACGAGTTCGAACAGGAGAGTCACGAACGCGCATCACAGAACAGAGCAAGGCGAGCATTTGTGCTCATAAAACTTAAAGTTTTTTATTTATTTTTCAAATGACGGATCGTTTCGCTCGATAAGACCCTTATTCATCGTCTGGTATCGTTTAAAGCCCTTTGAAGCTGCACTGAAACTGTCATTTGGACCTTGAACCGTTTGGATCCCAGTGAAGTCCATTATATAGAGAAAAATCCTGGAATGTTTTCATCAAAAACCTTAATTTCTTTTCGACTGAAGAAAGAAAGACATGGACATCTTGGATGACATGGGGTGAGTAAATTATCAGCAAAAGTTTTTTTAAAGTGAACTAATCCTTTAAGGCAGAAATAATGAGCTCATTGAAGTAATGAATACTTGTTTGAGAAAAAACAATGCTGGTCATTACCTTAAGAGGCTGTGGGTCAAACTGCACTTTGTAGGCGATTCCCGTTGATGTGCAGAGTGGTAATATCAATCGGGTGTCAGTGTAGACTCTAATGTCATCAAATTGCCTCTTTTTTATTGGTACCACCACCAGCATTATCATCATGCTGGATCTTCAGGAGCTCCTTGACGCCCTCTCGCAGTGGCCTCACGAAATCTTCACGCAGAAGTCGGAAGTGTGTGTCCAGATAGATGCGAGCATTAGGGAAGCTTTGAGACATTATGTTGGGTCTCAGGAAAGGCCTCTGGTCTAAGTGGAACTCATCAAAGGTTGGATAGATGCTCATCGTCCTGAAGTCTTCCTCCCCAGGTGGAGCATCTTCATCAGCCGCTAGGAAAGAGTAGTTATCTGTCCGCAAGGTGCCTGCCCTTGATTTCTCTTGGAGATGGTCCACCACACCCTGCACCCTCTCCAAGTCCTCATCAGTACTGTCGAGAATATCTAAACCAGAGGCACGCAACTGATTGATGGTTGGTTTCAAAAGAGCCACGACCATTGACACAGATTGGACAGAGCTGTGTGGAAACATGTTGAGAACATCAGAGAGAAGGCTGATGATGTTGCTCAAATGTTGGGGAAACTGATCCCTTCGAGACTCCATGTAATCTGACATCAATCCAGTCACATGATAGGGCAAGATGTTACGGAAAAACGGCGAGTCCTTGAAGACGCGAGCCAAATGCAGGACGTTCTTGCGGTCGATTCGAGCCTGGAAGGCCTTGCAGAGAACCTGACAGATCAGCTGCACCAAGTCGCTTCTCATTGGATCTTCCTCAAGCAGATTCTTAAGCCCACTGCTAGATGAAAGGGTGATGGCCACCTCGGACGCTTCTTTCTCCAGTAGACCTTCGAGCATTTTATACCCCAGTTTGCGTACATCAGGTGTGCCGTCTCTCCCTCTCCCTCTCCCTCTCCCTCTCCCAAAACCCCCTCTACCTCTCATAGCTTCTTCTCTTCCTCTTTGAGGTTCTTCACCTTGTGGACTGGCTCGTAAGTCAGTCATGCTTCTACTGGCTCGTTGGTGGCGTGTGTCTTCAGGGTGGTTCACATGAGCCGGAAAAGGATGATTGAGAAGAGTTTGATGAGTGAACCCAGAAAGAGGTCTCCCAAATGCTCGTAAGGGTAAAGATGCATTTGTTGGGCGTCCCCTTATTACAGGGCGGTGGAGATGTGGTCTGTTTTCTCCTCTCCACGGTCCTCGACCTCTTCCATCTCCTCCTCTACCTCCTCTTGAGCCTTGTGCATTTTCATCCGGACATCTTTGAGTCCTGTCACCTCGACCTCTTCCTTCTCCTCTTCCTCTTCCTCCTCCCTCGGCTCGGCCACCTCCTCTTCCTCTGGTTCGATTGGGAGATCTACTTGCTTGTCTTTGACCAGGCACAGAACCATCTGTTAAAATCAAATTGTGGTGTATAAATAATAAGGATGTACAATGACCCCAAAAAAGTCGCAGTTTGGAATTAAATAGGCAAACGCTTAAGAGTCAATGATTGAATCATTATTGCAGTGATTATTATGTTTCTAGCATGTTATACATTTGGCAACAGATCTTCTAACCCTAATTAATGGAGTGTGTAGCTTTTCATTTCTTAAACAAACATGTAGGAAGACGCATCATGGCCATATTCCAGGATGACAATGTCAAGATTCATCAGACTCAGATTGTGAAAGAATGGTTGGGAGGAGCATAAAGAATCATTTTCACACATGAATTGGCACAGACCTAGCCTGGCAAGCCAGACCTACATCAAGATGTTAGGTCTGGGAACTCACCATTGGCATGCCTCAATTCGAGGGGTGGGATAAACAGTTGTCTTTCAGAACCCCTCTGCATACAATTGGATAGCGCTACAACCAATCAGAGCAACGAACAGTTGTGTATGAGTCAGTCCCAAGCGTTTTCTCACCAGGGTATCCGGTCATCAAAACTCCAAACACATCTTCCTTTTTTTTTAATGACTTAAGTGACGTTCACTTAAGTCCAAGTCTTCCGGAGTCGTGGCCAAAGCCGATTTGAAAGACTGCTGTTCGCCGGCAGCAGCGGTCATCTTCTTTGTTTTTAAGTAGCATGGAACCGTCACAACTCTGCCGTCATTGTGTTAAGCCCGCCCACCAACTCTATACACGATGTGATTGGCCTGACTACAGTTTAGTTTTTTCCAGCTCGAAAGACAATGGAGAGTTGCTTGACTACACTGGCTGCAAAATAATTTTTGCTGTCGCTAGAGTGCGTCTAGATTTCTAGGCTAGCACAGAACTAGCCTGGCTAACGCCAGATCCAATTCTCGTTGAGACTTGGGTCTGGGAACCACATGTACATTTTCTCGTATTTGAGGCGTGGTTTACGAATGCCCGGCGCCGTTTATTGGGTGCTAAGAATGTCTATCAAATCCACCTGTACGTAGCTCATAGCCAACATAGATGTCGTCATCGTCTTGTTGCTCCCTCCCCGTTCTGTGATTGGTTCCCTAAATAAGGCGAAAATCTGGACCATGGTATCCATACTGCCTTTCAGCATGAATAAAATTGCGCTGCGGAAAGGCAGCATGGGGAATCCCAGACTAGCACAGACCTTAAATTCAATGCGCTGGAGGAGACTTTACAGAGTGCTGGACTCTTGCATTGTCAATAAAAGACCTTGACCAAAAATGTATGCATGTCTTAATGGAAATAAATGTTGTGATGTTATTTCCATCAAGAGATGCATCAATTTTTGGTCAAAGCCTTTATGCTCCCTCAAACCATTCTTTCACATTTTGAGTCTGATGAATCATGACATTGTCATCCTGGAACATGCCCATGATGTGTCTTCCTACATGGTTGTTTAAGAAATGAAAAACTACACACTCCATGAATTAGGGTTAGAAGAACTGATGCCAAACATACAGATTTGCCTGTGTAAATCCAAACAGCAACTTTTTCTTGGCCAGGCATTATATATCGATAAGTTAAAACGCCTGAATGTAAAGATCTATACCTCTTCTTTGAGGGCCACTGAAGCCTCCCCTTCCTCTTTGTTGTCCTCCTCCTCTTGGATTGAACATTATACAGCTGTTAATATCTCTGCAAGGAGATTATACCAATAGATTATACAGAAAATAGAAATAATTAAGAAGAAAATGCTATATAACTTCTCTGAAGACCCCACCAATACCTTCACTGCTATGCTTTACCTCTGGCTGAAAGCCTGGATCTAATCCAATGACTTCCATACATTTAACAGCTTTTCCTCAGTCTATTTGGTACATTTCTTGAATCAAACCATGCCATGTCAGAATCTGAGGCTATCCTTGGACAAAAACTGAGTTACAAAAATACAAAAGTTGCATGAATACAATAAAAATAATAAAAACAAAAGGAAAAACAAAACAAAACAGCAGGAACCATATTATATACAAGATGTTATTCTTTAACATATGATAAAAACCTTTTCTGTTAAAATCTCACTAAAAGTGGCCTTAACTAGGCTACTTCGTAAAAATTTTGTCTATTTGCAATAAAAGTGAAACAGTCCAATAAAATATGTTTAAAGGAAAGTGGGGTGTTGCAGAACATACATAAAGAACGCCTTCAAGCAAAAATGCATTAGTCTCCCAATAAGTGCATTTCTTGAAACAATTTGTACAAACAGCACCATACAATGGATTACCCGCAAAAACAAACTTGCTCAAAATCCTTCATTAATTTCTCAAAAGAAAATATATTTATCCCAATGATGTATCAGTATGCCATCAGAATGAAAAGTCCTTGTGTCATTGTTCACAAATAAGATATCAAAATGCTTTTTTTTTTTTGTCAATACTGTAAGTGCACTGTCAGTATTTGGCATATAAATATAATGCATTTTGATCTATATTACACATCGCAATTGATCATGTAGAAAACAGCAGATGAATGTAAGCCTACCTAAGCATTGGCAACTTGTTCAGAAGAATGAGAATTTGCTTTTATGATGTGCAAACGTGACAAGAGGATGTGGTTAAACAAGCAGTTTTGAGAATTTCAATTGTGAAATAATAATTATCATCATTTAACTATTTCTCTCTCATTCACACACACACGTGTGACAGACACACACACACGTGACTACATGACTAAACTCTGAAATCTGCTTGCTTTTTGTGAGCTTAATAAAATACAGCTGATGTCTGAAACTGATAAATTATTGATATTCCACTGTGAGTGTGAACTATCAGTTTCATTTCTCGCTAAGGTGGCTAGCCTGTATAAAAATAAACTACATAACCTAACACATGTATCATTTATATATATATATATATAAGAGAGAGAGAGAGAGAGAGAGAGAGAGAGAGAGAGAGAGAGAGAGAGAGAGAGAGAGAGAGAGAGAGAGAGAGAGAGAGAGAGTATTAATAAAGACTATTAATAACATGCTTTTATAAATATAATTTTCTCAAATGCTTTATTCAAATGTTATTTTATCTTATATTGTAGAATGACTATTACTCGCGAAAAAAACAATAGGCCTACATTTATAATTAAATGACTGCGTATAGTCAGCCACCGGAAATGAACAGGCTAAAAACACAACTGACTGCTAAAACTGAATAAAAACAGCGGCCGGCAGCTAATGACAATAGATATAACATATAAATAATAGTGTAAACAAAGCGATTCTTATTTAATATGATGTGAAGCACTCACCTGGTTCCGATGTTTCAGTATCAGTGCGTCTTCCATCTGTCAGTGTCTTTTATGATGGTCTAGTTTCGTTTCTCGCTGTTATGGGCGGATCAGATCAGCCGGTTTCACTGAGTCAGAACCGAAAGTCACTCATGAACGAAAAACAAAAATCCGAAACAAAACAAAAATCCGTTGCCGTGGTGAGATATACAGACTGGGGCTAAAGGGGAGACCGGGGTTAGTTATCACATGGGATTTATACCTCAGTGGCTAGAGGTTTCGAGAAAAAGATCAACAAAATAAACGAGAACACGCTGACATTATGTTATGCAAGCGCGCGCGCACACACACACGTCTGGTTTACGATCTTTGTGGGGACTTTCCATAGATGTAATGATTTACACCTCTACAAACTGTATATTCTGTACTCTTACACTAACCCGAGCCATCACAGCAAACTTTCTGCATTTTTACATAAAAAATTTAAATAAATATAAAATCTGTATTATTTATTTTAAGCTTGTTTCCTCATGGGGACCTTCATTTCACACAAACCGAAACCTATTTGGAGAAAAAGGCTTGAATGAAAAGCGGTGGGTTAGATGCAAAGCACAGACAGCATGTAGGAAGGCCAAATACAGGTGAACCCTTAGAGAACAAGCCGATAGTAGCTGTTCAATAACACTATACGTGGCAGAGCAAAGAAATACTCACCAGAAATGTGCAAAACATGCTAACATGCATACTGTGGAGAGACTAGCTCTAATAAACAATATTTGAACAAATGGAGGAACAGCGAGACGTGTCCAGTTTATTATTGAGAAAACTCCTCTCAACTTTCACCGTCTCTTGTTTGTTCATCAAACAGTGAATCATTTCTGACTGACTCCACCTGAAAACTTTAAACCCGACTGAAGCTTCATGTTCATTTCTTACTAAGAAATACAGCTTTAAATCATCTAGAAATAGATGCAATTTCCACTTTAGCAACATATAATAGTGTAACATTAGACACAATAATATACTACACCCAGTGTGATTTCACCATAATTCTACAGATAGGATACTGCCAATGAACCATGTTTACAACTGGCTCAGACCTGCCATAACTGGGTAAATGATTTGTGCAGAAAGTCATATATGAACATACAAGGTTGGTCTCAGAAAATCTCACTAAAAACAAGCCTCATCTTGTTTTGCTTCTTCCAAGCTGAATGTGATTTATAATCACAGCAGCGCAAAACAAAATAAAAGCTATATGATATTTACATCTATTCAGCAAGTACTTGTGTAAATAGAAGTATTTTTATTGATTTTAAATATGAATGCAGCCAACATTCCCCACAGCAAATGTTTAAAAACCAGTTACACTTTATTTCAATGGTCCTCTTTAGACATTCTACTAGTTTTAATTAACTTTGCAACTACGTCATCTAACTCTCAGAAGAGTTTTAGTAGACAGTTAGTATAATAAGTTGAGTTGTAGTTGCAAAGTTATTTACAGTTAGTAGAACATCTAAAGTGGAACATCGAAATAAAGTGTTAGGGTTAAAACTATGATCCAGTTTTATGATACACAGTATACATATTTCCTGTGAAGAATGTGCGAGCTTCATTCATTTCTCGTGGGACGAGGGAGAGCTTCTCTCTGCATTATCTTCAAGGTCATCTGATAAAGAAGACACAGATTCATTGTTTCATGTGTGCTATATAGAGGCTGACTGTGATGTTTCTCTTCACCTCTATGAGACTCCATCTCCTCGTTCTGCAGGGATAGTTTGGCTTAAATCAAGGGGAAATATATCGTATTTCTGGTGCTCATTAGCCGTTGGTTATACATGTATCCGCTGCTCTACACATGCATGACAAACAGAAATACAGGTGTTCAGTTGTAGAGTTTTATTGGAAGGGTTTGAGGTTGCGTTGCAGGGAGGATGATAATAAAATGATAAAGAGGCAGATGTTCCATTGAAGTTTTGCATCAGGCACGGATTCATCTTCTTTTGAACCTGGATAGATGCATAAAGGATTTAAGAGAAGACTGGCAGAAATTATGCTTTTTCACCATTCACTAATTTTCTTGTATAAAACCAATCAAGACATTTGCTTTAGATTTACCTAAAATACACACATTTACTTAAGTCACAATTTCTTACTACCTTAATTTCAGTTTAAGCAGTTCTGTTGTGTGACAAATTAAATACACAAATATCTATTCTCATTTAATACAAGGTCATTAAAATCAGTTTGCATTACTAAAATAATAAATTAAAAATCCACACATATATACAAACACACACATACATACATATACATACATATATATATATATATATATATATATATATATATATATATATATAATATCATGTGTATGTAAACATGGTTATTCCCTATGTAGGAAGCCTAACTTAAATATATAAGGATTTGATTAAACACATAATAGAACGTAGCAATAAAGAATTAAAATTACAATGAAATGCAAGCATAAATAAATATATTTTATGACTGTATAAATACAATTCTCACCTTTTATATTTCTTTATACTACTAAATGCTTATATTTAATTATTTAGTGATGTATTCAATTTTTCCTAGATATACTGATTTGCTTTATGTCGTCCACTATTTTATTTCAAGGGTGTATTTTATATTTCGTGAGTTTTTATTTTAGAGGCCATTTTGTATGGTATTTTATATCCTTTTTATTTTACATGAAAAATGAATTTACTCATGCTTGCATATTGTACTTTTATATATTTATTGAAATATTTCATGATGCATTTAATCATGTCAAATCCCTCAATAATTCCCAATCAATGCACTTATTTTTGATTGATTTATGAAAAATAAAAGTTAAATATCAACACTTTGTTTAAATTTAATAGCACGTGTGTTTGTAGAAGCATGAAAAATGAGCACATATAGAATATCTGATCTGAATGTGTTGTAGGGAAATAATAGATCTCACTTGGACTTTGACTTGAAGCGTCCTCCCTTCTTGTTTGGAAGGCCGAGTCTCTTTCTGTCCTCGAAGGACGGCCTGGACACAGAAATCACTGTTAGACTCAGACAAGAATGAGAAACCTTGAAATGTTTCTGGTCACGTGAGGAACACCACACACCCCGCTCTGTACTGCTTCAGCGTCTTCTTGCTGGTGTTCGTCAGCTCCTTATCAAACACTGACTTCTTCCTGGATTTGTTGGGTTTTTTAGCTGGAAGAAGAAGGTTCAAGAGTTTGAACTCAAGGTTTCAGAATGTAAGTGCATGCTGGAGGTTTACAGGCGTTTATTTACGAACCTTTCTGAACGGGTTCGTCTTCTGGAACAACTCTGGCTCGCTTCGGCTTGCGGTCGCGTTTAGCTGCTCGTTCAGCGTACATCTGAGACTTCAGCACCTCGAACTGAGCTCGCTCCTCAGCCTGACACACACACACACACACACACACACACACACACACACACACACACACACACACACACACACACACACACACACACTTCAAAACTCAAGCGAGTGGCACATCTGATGCATCATACAGTATACCACATCTGAAATGAAATTTGCTCTTGGTAATGAACCCATGGGTCATATTTTGAACAAAGGCATGTTATTTACTACTTAATTCAACTCAGGACTTCTCTCACCGTTAACTCTTTTCTCTTGCCCTGTTTCAGGAACTCTGCACGTTTTTTCTTTCCTCTCAGAGCAAAATCAAAATCCTGCAGCACCTTCGCCACTTTGACAAAGAACAAGAAAATTAATGACGTACACAAACAATTATTGAATCATAAAGAATTATTGAAAATCGGAGGTGTGAATGTGGTCATTATATGAGTGGATTTAAATTTTCACGTTGCTTAATTTGGGGTGAGTATTTTTTTTTTTTTTTTACTAAATTAACAATTTTATTCATCAAAAATGCATTACATTGACCAAAAGTGAAAAGCATTTATAATGTGACAAAATATTCTATATCTAATAAGTGCTGTTTTTATGCACTTTTCAATCATCAAAGAATTCTGAAAAATAAAATGTTTCAGTTTCCACAAAAATATGAAACGGACACATGAAATCATGTGACACTGAAGACTGGAGTAATGATGCTGAAAATCCAGCTTTGATCACAGGAATAAATTACACTTTACTATATATACACATAGAACACAGCCGTTTTAAATTCTAACAATATTTCACAATTTTACTGTATTTTTGACCAAATAAATGCAGTCTTGGCGAGCAGAGGCTTCTTTCAAAATCACTTTTGTTTGACGAAAGAGCATGAATTGATCGGGACTCACTGCGGTCTTTCTTCCTCTCCTCGTGAGTCTGGAACCAGGTTCTGGGCGGCTGTCTCTCGTCGGCGCTCTGTGTTATCCTCTTCTGAGCTAAACTGATCTGGACGGACACACACACACACACACACACACACACACACACACACACACACACACACACACACACACACACACACACACACACACACACACACACACACACACACACACACACACACACACACACACACACACACACACACACACACACAGCGTTTAACACAGGAGTCAGTGTGTTTTATCAGACAGATAAATGTTTGGAAGAGCGTGTCAGACCTGCGCTTCTGAATGAGACATTGCCTTCTCCTCCTTCTCCAAGCGTAACACAAGCGTACACGTCCTTCTCCAGCTTCTCAATCAGATCACGAAACTTCAGAATGACCTCTGGTGACGTCAAAACAACCCATTTACAACAGCTTTACATTAGATTGTGATATATTGAAAAATATATATATTTTTCAATTAAATAGTTCCTGCCTTTATTTCCTACAGAGTTATTTTCAGTAACTAAAGCTATTAAAAACAATTTTTGTTCATTGAAATACAGCTGGAAAAAAAAATAATAAACCAAAAAAAAATAAAAAATAAACGAAAAATAGAAATATTGCCTTGGCAATAAACTGAAATCATTTCAAGTTGAGGCACGGAAATTATTACCTGTAAATGAATAATAAAATAAATATTTTATTAATAAAAAAAATATATATATTTTATTAATAAAAATAACCAAAATAGCAATATATATATATATATATATATATATATATATATATATATATATATATATATATATATATAAATAAAAGACAATAAAATAAAAATAAAAAATAATAATAAAAATGACAAAAGGCACATAAAATGACAAATGTTTCAACTAAAATTAACATGAAAACTAAAAACAAAAATAAAAGCCAATTAAAAATATTGATATTATACACAAACAGATATATATATAAAATATAAATTTGTTTGTCGAGGCAGCATTTCTTATACAAGTCAAAATACTTTAATAAAATTAAAAGAAATTATAGCAAATAGAAATAATAATATATATATATATATTTTATAAAAATGACAAAAGCATAATGATAAACTATAAAAAAAAAAATTAAAAAGAAATAAAGCTGAAATATAATAATGAATTTAAATTAGATTTCAAGTAGTTTGTGATATTGGAAAATGTTTTATAATAACCAACCAATGTGCAATGCATAATTTAGAAAGATTTATTAATCAGTTTGACAGACATATTTTCCTCAACACAAGAGTTCGTCTCACCTTGAGGAATGACGCGAGCTTTGACGGGCGTTTTGGCTTTTTTCACGATCTCTTTCAGCATCTTCCTCTCAGTCTCGCCCACGAGAGACACGGAGCGGCCCACTTTACCCGCGCGGGCCGTCCTGCCCACCCTGTGCACGTAATGCTTCGCTGTGTTGGGCATGGTGAAGTTTATCACCTGCACACACAAGTGCATTCAGATATCGTGGCTTCACTCACATTAATATTAATATTCAGTGCAAAAGAATGCGAACTCACAGTTTTCACCCCGTCTATATCCAGTCCTCTGGCAGCGACATCTGTGGCCACCAAAATATCAATCTGCTCATCCTTAAAACGCCTGAAACACAGACGTCTTTCGTTCAGCTCCTTTTTACAAGGCAAATATTTGTGTTTTTAAATCACATGAAAATGCACGGCACCTCAGACTCTCCAATCTCTGCGTCTGCGACAGGTTTCCATGAAGCTCGCCGACCTTTAACCCCATCAAACCCAGCAGAATGTGCATGCGATGAGCCTGTTTCTTAGTCTGAGTGAAGAGCATCACGTGATCCTGAAACGTTCTGGTGAGGAGAGCTGTGGACAGAGTCATGTGACGCTTTTTAATGCTTTCCTTTTCCTCTAGTGCGTTCCTCAAACGTCCATGTCACAATATCAAACATTTTTATCATTAGCAGGAAAATTGTCTAAAATACCAAAAAAAACTCAAAAAAAAAAAAATCGTTTTTGTGTTACAACATTGCATGCATATGTAGTGTTCAGTCCTCCCAGAAAAACAGTTTTTTTGTTATTATTGTGGCCAAAAAGCCTTGATTTTGCAGCACGTTTTCCTAAATGCGATGGAATATGCGAATATTTATGCAATTTTATGCAATAAAACTGCAGGAACTTGCAAAAACGTCTCTGGTTACTTACGTAACCTATGTTCTCTGAATAGGGAACGAGACGCTGTGGAAAGCGCAGTGGGATATTCTCTGAATGTGCCGATTGTCTGAAGCCTTATAGAATCACGCCATTTCATTGGCTGATGGCGTCCGCGCAATATGGCTCCGCCCCGACGCTCTTACGTCGCATCATACGTATTCGCGCGCGCGCCATCTGCTCCTCAGATTTCTCTGCCGAAAAGAAACTGTCAGCAGCGCGAGGAGCTTGGCCGCTAACGCAGCGTCTCGTTCCCTATTCAGAGAACATAGGTTACGTAAGTAACCAGAGACGTTCTCTTTCATAGGTTCTCTCAACGCTGCGGAAAGCGCAGTGGGAACGGACTACCAAACTCGCCAAGCTAGAGCGCTTTTATGACTGGTAGATAAAAGAGACAACGACCGAAACGAGTTCAAACAGAAAGAACCTGGGAACCCGGGGTCATGTCAAGATCCAAGCTATAGAACCTTACAAAAGTATGCGGAGAGGACCAGCCTGCCGCAACACAAATATCCTCCAAAAGTGCTCCTCTGAAAAGAGCTTGAGAAGATGCTACACTTCTGGTGGAATGTGCTCTAATGTTAAGAGGTGAAGGCAAGCCACGCACCCCATAAGCCAACGAGATAGCCTCTATGACCCAGTGAGAAATCCTCTGCTTCGATGCAGCAAGCCCACGGCGGCTAGCACCGAAACAAACCAGAAGCTGGTTCGATTTCCTCCAACCGCCTGAGCGGTCTACATATATCTTAAGAGAACGAACTGGGCAGAGCAAGTTAAGCTCCCTATCTTCCTCAGATGAAAATGGAGGAGGGTGGAAAGCATTAAGGTTAACTACCTGAGAGCGGAAACTTGAGGAAAGAACCTTGGGGACATACCCTGGTCTCGGCCTCAAGGAAACTTTGACCAGGCCAGGGGCAAAGTCCAAGCAGGACTCGCTAACAGAAAGAGCTTGTAAGTCTCCCACCCGCTTTAATGAGGACAAAGCTAACAAAAGAGAAACCTTAAGAGTCAGAATCCTATCCAGAGCTGACTCCAAGGGCTCAAAGGGGCTTTCGTCAAACCCTCTAGGACAACAGAAAGATCCCATGAGGGGACTCTAGGGGAGCGAGCCGGTTTCAGGCGCTTCACCCCACGCATAAAGGCAGAAACTAACCTTAACTTGCCTAGGGGAATCTCATCCGATTCCCTATGCGCTGCAATAGCCGCGACATAAACCCTGAGAGTGGTAGCGGCTGCTCCAGCCGCAAACTTCTCCTGCAGGAATTCCAGTACTGAACCAGCAGGGCAGTTAACTGGGCTCTTATCATGTGCTAAACACCAAGTCTCAAAAACCTTCCATTTGGAAGAATATAATCTCCTTGTAGAAGGAGCTCTAGCACTCGCAATAGTCTCCTGAACGTCAGTTGGGAGACCAGAGCTTAATGCTAACGGCCTCTGATCGGCCAAACATACAGCTTCCACATGTCTGGGCGAGGATGCCATATCCTGCCCTGTAGCTGGGACAGCAGATCTTCCCTGACCGGGATCCTCCAGGGGGAGACTCCAGTAGAGGAACTAGCTCCGAAAACCATGGCTGAGATGGCCAGAACGGAGCTACCAGGAGGAGGCGGACTCCGCTCTCTCTCACTCTGGCCAAGACCGCCGGGATCAGTTTGATGGGCGGGAAGGCATAGAGTTTCTGCGTTGGCCAAGGGTAAGCGAACGCATCTATCCCCAATGGGGCCGGGGGACTCAGGGAGAACCAAAGAGGGCATTGGGATGACTCTTGAGATGCAAAGAGGTCCACCTCCGCCACTCCAAAAAACTTCCAGATTAGAGCCATCGTCTGGCGGTTCAACATCCATTCTCCCGATCGGAGTTTCTGTCTCGACAGAAAATCTGCTGCGAGGTTCAGAACCCCTGGGACATGAACCGCTCTTAGAGATAGGAATCTGCTCTGAGACCACAGGAGAAGGTGACGCGCATGCCTGTCTAGGGTGCGCGACCGAGAACCTCCCTGCCGGTTCACATGAGACACCACTGCCATATTGTCCGTTCTGACAATGACATGGTGACCCTCCAGAAGAGGGAGGAAATGAAGCAGAGCCAGAAAAACGGCTCTTAACTCCAGGCAGTTTATGTGCCAGGAGAGAGCCTCTCCGGTCCAGACCCCACACGCTGGTCTGCCCTCGAAAACCGCTCCCCAGCCGGTGAGAGAGGCATCCGTCGTAATCATCTGGCGACGAGATACCGCACCCATGCTGACCCCTTTCCGAAGAAAAAGAGGGTCCCGCCAAACTGACAGGGCTCGAAAGCAACTGCGCGATACCTTCAGTAGGCGAAGGGTTGACCCGGAGGGTCGAACCCCTGAGAGTTTCACCCACCACATGAAGGGTCTCATGTGGAGTAGGCCCAGCGGTAGCACGGAGGAGGCCGCAGCCATAAGGCCCAGCATCCTGCGGCAGGTGCCCACAGACACATGATGGCCTAGTGAAAAACGAGCCAAGCATGTCGTCAAGCTGGAAATCCGTGCAGGGGCCAAACGGGCCTGCATGAGAACGGAATCCATGTTCACCCCCAAGAAAACGGTGCTTTGAGCCGGAGCAAGAACACTCTTCTCCGAGTTCAACCTCAAACCGAGAGACTGGATATGACTCAGAACGACGTCTCTGTGGTGGGCCACTAGCTCCCTGGATTGGGCTAAAATGAGCCAATCGTCCAGGTAATTTAGAACACGGATGCCCTGGAGCCGCAATGGGGCCAGAGCTGCATCCATGCACTTTGTGAATGTCCTTGGAGCTAGAGATAGGCAGAAGGGAAGGACCCTGTACTGGAACGCCCTTTCTCCAACGGCGAACCTGAGGAATTGCCTGTGTCGCTGTACAACCTGGATGTGAAAATAAGCATCCTTTAGGTCTATCGTCACGAACCAATCCCCTGGCCGAATCTGAGATATGATAGCTTTCAGCGTCAACATCTTGAATTTCCCTTTGTAAAGGGCGAAGTTCAGCCGGCGGAGGTCCAGTATGGGACGCAAACCGCCGCCCTTCTTCGGGACCAGGAAGTAACGGCTGTAAAAGCCCCGCTCGGTTTCCCCTGGAGTAATCTCCTCTATTGCTCCTTTGAGAAGGGGGGAAGAGATTTCCTGCTGCAGTACAGAAGCCTGAGCGGCGCTGTCTACTACAGTAGGAAACACCCCGTTGAAACAGGGGGGATTGCGGCAAAACTGAAGAGTGTAGCCGAACCGAATTGTGCGAAGAACCCAGGACGATACCCCTGGTAAGCGTTCCCACTCTGGAAGGAAATGTGACAGAGGAGGAGGGATGTTGTAATGCAGACGACATACCTGAGTAAGGGTGCCGTGTTGACGCTCCTGGGGTAAAGAGGTTGACTGTGCAGGAGGGCCATCGGCGTCCTGGCACGTGATGGGAGGCATCGAGATTGGGGTCATGGTGACCAGGTCCGCCTGCTTCGGAGGAAAACGGAAAGTGCCTCTGAGGATGCGGCCGGTAGTTATAGAGAGCGTGGGGGGTGAGGGGAGAAAGCCGAAGCGTCTCCTTCCTCCCGCACCAGACTGAGTAGAGAAGGTGAAATATGGCCTGCACTTCGAGACACTCAGAGTGGCGAAGGTGACAGGGCAAGGAAAGGAGAGCTGGGAGGTGGGCAGAAACGCTTGCGCGGTCTGACCCAACCCTGAGGAACCAGAGGAGCTCTCCTTTTTCTGACCGGAGGGTCAGGAACGGCTCTGCGCCGCCGGAGCAGTCGGTTTGTCGGACCGCTTCAACTGGAGGCGCTTGTGAGGCCGTTGACGGGGAAACGGGCGACCGCGGGCTCCCCAAACCGTGGCAGGTGGGGGATGCCCTGGTTCGCTTCTTCTGGAAGAGAACTCCGGTCTATGAGAGGGACGTTCTCTGGGTCGCACCGGGGGGGGAGCAGAAGGTTCCCTAGCCCTCCTGGGCATGAACTGTCTGAACGCGGCCGATTGGGATTTGGAGGAGCGGAATTTCTCAACCACTGTGTTGACCGCCTCACCAAACAACCCTGTTTGAGAAATGGGGGCGTCCAAGAGGAAAACCTTCTCTTTATCACGGATCTCCGTGAGATTAAGCCACAAGTGGCGCTCCACCGCAACAGAACCAGCCATAGAGCGACCTAAAGCACGTGCGGTATGCTTGGTGGCTCTTAAGGCTAAATCCGTAGCCTTACGAAGCTCCTTGACCGCTTCAGGGGTCACACCGTCACCCTCGTCCATTTCCTTCAGGACGTCCGCCTGGTAGGCCTGAAGAATGGCCATAGTGTGCAGGGTCATGCCTGCCTGCCCAGCCGCCATGTAGGATTTCCCAATCAGAGAGGAAGTAGTCCTACATGCTTTAGAAGGGAGAAGGGGGCGCGACTTCCAGGACGGCGCAGACGACGGAGCAAGATGGTCGGCTAAAGTTTCCTCAATCGCCGGAATGGCGGAATAGCCCTGTTCCACAGAACCTACCAGGTTGGTGAAATCAGCAGCAGCCGCATTAGTGAGGCGCGAAGAGAAAGGCTGCTTCCAGGATCTGGAGATCTCATGATGCAGATCACTGAAAAATGGCAGCTTCCTCCGTTGAGGCCTAGAATTAGGGCCACTGAGAAGCCTTTCGTCGAGTTTCGACGACTGAGACTCACGTGGCTCGTCGGGCCAATCAATAGTGAGCTTCTCCGTAGCGCGCGAAAGCACGTCAACGAGCTCCGCGTAGGCCGCTTTTTTTTAGTAGGCCGCGCTTCCTGGCCGCTCGGCGGAATAACCTCTTCGGCGAGAGTAGGCCCGAAATCCTCGGAGTCGGAAGCCTCGGTAAAAAGTATATCCTCCAGCCCGAAAGAAACCGCGTCGCGTGCTCCCGGGCTGGGGCGCAAATAATCGTGTGAAAATTCGACTGGCATGTCTCGCGCGTGCCGAGGGGAGGGAGGGAGAGAAAGAGCGGGGCTCGTCTGCTCGAACTCCGCATCCTCAAGCTCTACATCCGAACCCCAGGTCGCGGATCCTCGAGAGGCCTCGGGAGCGCGACAGGGGGAGACGAATGATTCCCTCTCAAAGACCGCGAGCCGCAATTTGAGGGTTTTGAGCAACAAATTTTCACAGAATTTGCATTTAGACGATCCTATAACTGCCTCACGCGCATGTGAAAAACCCAAACATTTAACGCACTTACTGTGTGGGTCGTCGTTAGCGATGTAACGAGCACATGGCGGAGTACAGCGTCTGTAATCCATGGCAGCTTCACCGTAAGGAGAAACAGAGTTCCGCTTGAACAGTCGCAGAAGCGCCGAGAATAATCCTAAATGTAGCTCAGAAAAATCACGAGCGAAGGGCAAACGTGACCGCTTCGTTCTGAAGGCAGAGAAATCTGAGGAGCAGATGCGCGCGCGCGCGCGAATACGTATGATGCGACGTAAGAGCGTCGGGGCGGAGCCATATTGCGCGGACGCCATCAGCCAATGAATTGGCGTGATTCTATAAGGCTTCAGACAATCGGCACATTCAGAGAATATCCCACTGCGCTTTCCGCAGCGTTGAGAGAACCTATGAAAGAGAACTGCGGTTTGATGAAAGAGAGAAAGGCATTCTCCTGTTCCCTGTTCTCACTAGACTACTACCTTACTGTAAAGAGTCATTTCTTATTACTTCCTATGATAAGCAAGCACACTACATCACAGAAAGTGCTGGAATATTTCAGTTCATCTTGTTTTATTTCAGATCTTAATAAACACATCAAACTTACAAAACATTGACGAGTCAAACAAGTTCTGGAGCTTTACAAAAAGAATATGCTACAACTTCTGTAAAAATTAATAAATAAAAATAAAATAAAAAGCTGTAAAACAGGAAGCACACATTTTATTTTATTTTTTTTACAGCTTTTCGATGATGTTCACATCGCGTAATTACGTCACTTCATAACGTTCTCATGGCAACAGGGAAAACGGCGGCTCTTGTGTGAAGCAAACGCAACATTTCTCAACTTTCTGCTAAGATATATGTGACTTTTTTGCAACGAAAATGCAGGGATTATGAAATCATGCAAGTATATATCGGCAATTTATGTGGCGAAAGTGCGGCGTATTTGAAAAAATGCCCCCGCATAAATATGTGGACTTAAATAATTGCATTTTTTCTGGAGGGACTGGTTGTTATTGTTAAATAAAATTTAAATAATGTTTGGTAATTTTAGAATTAAGCTGATATGCAATTAAGTATAAATATTAAATCTAAAAAAAAATTTAAATGAAAATTTAAAAAAATGTTGCCTTGGCAAGCTGAAGAAATAACTTCTAAAACTAAAACTGAAGTAAAAAAAATAAAGCTAAAAAATAAAAGCCAACTATAATAGTAAATAAATAATACCAAAAAAAAAAAAAAGCTGCGATAAACAAAACAAATTCCTTCAAAGATGGTGGATGGTTTCAAGGGAAGATGTTATGAATTCATAAAAGAAAAACATAAAATATGTTATAAATAAATATTCATTACTTATTGTAAAGTGTGGAATTTAAAAGTGCATATTTGCATGTGATTGTGTAGATTTTTTGCTTATTAGAGCCACACACTAATGCCAAACTCTGCTGGAGTAAATGTGAATGTTAGCGAGTCTCTTGTGTGGTTCACGTGAGAACTCGCTGTCCATGTCCCTGTGTAGACAGCAGACTAGAGAGTGCCCTCACTAGGGCCCTTTACCTGCTACGATAGCCTCTCGGTCTCCCTCTTTGTTGGGTCTGATCCGCACAAACTCTTGTCTGAGATACGGCGCCACATCGGTGTTACTGTTCACAAAGATCCTCACCGGCTGCTTCAGAGACACCGACGCCAAGTCCTTCACCTGGAGACACACAATATAGAGATGCTGTACTAACACACTAATAGCCAACAATAGTGTTATATACGGCACACAACCCATGTGATGATAATGTTTTGTCTATAAGGAATAAACCCTGATTTCATATTCCTCTAATATCAGCCAAATCAAACCAATGCCAATAAATGAAACTACACTAGATCTGTCTGATAGCAATATGAGGATCACTGTTTAGAACTGGAGGATTTTTATGGCAAAATGAGAAGATCTTAATTGATTTTGTCAGTAAAGAAATTAAATTAGAAACGGTGGTATTGTTATTTATTTAGTTTTATTAAATGTATTTATTTTATTTATTTAATGGAATTTGTCTGTCTTTACTTAATTTATTTTGATGTATTTAATCATTTCTATTTATCCTTCCATCTGTCTATCCTCTATCTATCTTGATGTATTTAATCATTTCTATCTATCCTTCCATCTGTCTATCCTCTATCTATCTTGATGTATTTAATCATTTCTATCTATCCTTCCATCTGTCTATCCTCTATCTATCTTGATGTATTTAATCATTTCTATCTATCCTTCCATCTGTCTATCCTCTATCTATCTTGATGTATTTAATCATTTCTATCTATCCTTCCATCTGTCTATCCTCTATCTATCTTGATGTATTTAATCATTTCTATCTATCCTTCCATCTGTCTATCCTCTATCTATCTTGATGTATTTAATCATTTCTATCTATCCTTCCATCTGTCTATCATCTATCTATCTATCTATCTATCTATCTATCTATCTATCTATCTATCTATCTATCTATCATTATCTATCTATCATTATCTATCTATCATCTATCTCTCTTTACATCTGTCCTTACATCCGTCTATCCATTTATTCTTCCATCTGTCTATCCTCTATCTATCTTGATGTATTTAATCATTTCTATCTATCCTTCCATCTGTCTATCATCTATCTATCTATCTATCTATCATTATCTATCTATCATTATCTATCTATCATCTATCTCTCTTTACATCTGTCCTTACATCCGTCTATCCATTTATTCTTACATCTGTCTATCCTCTATCCATCCATCCGTCTATCCTCTATCTATCTTTAAATCGGTCTATCCTCTATCTATCTTTACATATGTCTATCCTCTATCTATATATATATATATCCTCTATACATCTATCCTTCCATCTGTCTATCCTCTATCTATCCTTCCATCCATCTATCCTTCCATACATCCATCCGTCTGTCTATCCCTCTATCTATCCATCTATCCTCATCCATCCTCTATCTATCCCTCTATCTATCCATTCATCCATCCTCTATCTATCCTCTGTCTGTCTGTCTATCCCTCTATCTATCCATCTATCCTCATCCATCCTCTATCTATCCCTCTATCTATCCATTCATTCATCCTCTATCTATCCTCTGTTTGTCTGTCTATCTATTCATCTATCTATTCTATTTATCTATCTTGCACAATATAATGTATTTGATTTTAAACTCTTTAACACTGGATCCATAAATCCAATCAGAACACATGATCAGTGTAGTAACGCTGCAGTAAAGCTGAAGCTGAGCATCATCACCTCCTCACTCATGGTGGCTGAGAACAGCATGGTCTGTCTCTGATAGGAACACATCCTGATGATCTCCTTCATCTGCTCCTCGAAGTACTCGTCCAGCATCCTGAGGAGAACACACGGTTTTCCCAGCGGTTAATCGACATGTGACAACACCAGTAATACGGGCATCACCGGCGGGGGCTTTTAAATCACTCATTTAAAGGTGAAAGTAAAATGCGCATCTGTACGTGCATTCATAATGGATGGTTGATTTAATTGAAAGGTTGATCTCAAACCACTAGAGGTCCTTCCCTTTCAGAGCAGAGCAAGCGTTTTTCCATATGAATGAACTGAAAACGCTCTGTTCTGCTCACTCACGTGGACACATTTTAGTTTCACTTTCAAATTAGCACTAATTTGTGGGCGGAGAGCTTGAATGGTGAGCTTCACAGTCACAGAAGTTTCCCTCTCACCTGTCGGCCTCGTCTAAGATGAGGATCTCGATCTGACTGAGCTCGAACGACGGCGTGTTGTGCAAGTGGTCGATCAGTCGTCCTGGTGTAGCGATCAGGACATCCGGACCCGCTCTCAGCGCCGCCTCCTGAGACTTCAGATCCAGCCCACCTGACAGTCACAACACACCTCAACACAGTCACAACACACCTCACAATCCTGCAAGCCTTCATTTACAGCTCTACATCACTGCTTACTGAGCTCTTATTAATGTAAACACGAGTAACCGCATGAGAGAGAGAGAACTCAAGCTAAAGAGTCATTCATAACCGGAGATGTTATTGTTTGCTAAATCTAACACTACTAAGAAAAAATCTTTTAAAAAAAACGACTTAGAAATAGAAATTAAAGACAAACAGAAATACATAAGCTAGTGAAAATTTAAAAAGGCACATAAAATTACTAAAACTGTATAAAACTAGAACAAGCTATAAAAAATAGTTTAAAAAGAAAGCAAGCTGAAATAATAAAATATAATTATTAAATGAAAACCTTAAACTTAATTTATTTCAAGAAGTTGCCAGGAAACATCTCTGAATTTTAAGTACTAAAAAAAAACACTGAAATTAATTAAAGAAAAACTGAAATTAGCTTCAAATCTATTGAAAAGGGTTTAAAAAGAAAAAGATGAAATAAAATAAATTAGATAAACTTCTAAAATTAGAAATGTTGCCATGGCAACTTTCTGAAATAAAATAAGTTTAGATTAAGTTCTAAAATTACTAAAATAAAAAATAAAAGACTAGTAGTATTAAAAACGAGCAAAAACTCAAAATGACTTTAAAACTAAAACTATTGAAAATAGTTTACAAAAATAAAGCTGAAATAAAATTAAGTAATTCGATGAATAACTTGATTAGAAATGCCTTGGCAACTTACTGAAATAAAATATGTTTAGGGGGAAGTACTAAAATTACTAAAACAAAACCTGAAATAAAAATAAGCTAATAGGAATATTTGTAAAATACTTAAAGCTAAATGGATATATAATTAAACATTTTTTTACAAATACACAAAACTCTTAAAGGAACACTCCACCGTTTTTTGAAATAGGGCTTATTCACATTCTTTCCTACATTTAGATAGGTGTGCAAATGCATTTTTGTCTCAGTGCATGCTAGTGTTGTCACGATACCAAAATTATTGTTTCGATACCGATACCAAGTCAAGTATTGCGATTTCGATACTTTTCCTGAAAAGGGAGAAACACTCTCAAATATCATTGCTGTGCTTTATTTTAAAACCGGGACAACATTCTAATCATACACCACACTAATAAATGAACATATGAACAGCAGATATGTTAAACATTTGAACAAAATATAAAAAATAAATTAGAGCAATGACATTCAAGGTAAAAAAATAATAAATTTAGCACCATTATCTCAGTTATCATAAGCAACATAAGAGTTAACAGGAACTGATAAGATTTTACCAATATCCATGCCACTGAAGATTCTGCTTATCGATCCGATTCTTTAACGATTCTCTTATCGATTCCTGATAGCAGTGTGTGGAAAAAAGTAGTCTCATGCTAACAAGTGGTTTTATTTGTTTTAAAGCTTACACTTGAGTAAGCAAACTGTATTTTTATGTAATTTATGTAATAAATGAAACCTTATTGTAAAGTGTTACCAATTAGTTTATAAACCGATTCAGATGTCTCGTGAGTTCAGTGTTGGACAGATCAGTTGTTTAAACCATTCATTAAAACGAATCGGTTCAAATGAGTCATTAGTTCGCGAATTGGACGTGTCATTATCGGCCGTGTGCGCGTTGTGTGATTATCCCCGCAGTTTAGGACATCCCACAAGATTTGTGTCATCACAGAAAACATCATCACTGGATAGGTTTGTTTTCGTTTATTTAAAGTGTGGTTTATATCAGCTGAATGTGCGGAACGCTTTTCAGAGAAGATAATTAAGGCAACATATTTTAGCACAATTCACACCCAGCGGTAATTCAGGAAAACAAATCTCCGAATGCTCCACATGAAAATTTAGTTTTCAGACCATACCATCGTGTCGATTTATTTTGATTAATATGTGGGAGAGAGCAAGACAGCGCTTAGTTTTGAGACGGAAGCCTTGTTTACTTTCACCTGGCTCCGCAGATAGAGTGCGTGCGCGCGCGACCATGCAGGTCTCTCTCTCTCTCTCTCTCTCTCTCTCTCTCTCTCTCTCTCTCTCTCCTCTCTCTCTTCTCTCTCCTCTCCTCTCTCTCTCTCCTCTCTCTCTCTCTCTCTCTCTCTCTCTCTCTCTCTCCTCTCTCTCTCTCTCTCTCTCTCTCTCTCTCTCTCTCTCTCTCCTCTCTCTCTCTCTCTCTCTCTCTCTCTCTCTCTCTCTCTCTCTCTCTCCTCTCTCTCTCTCTCTCTCCCCTCTCTCTCTCTCTCTCTCTCTCTCTCTCTCTCTCTCTCTCTCTCTCTCTCTCTCTCTCTCTCAACATGCGCCCTGTCACACGCGCATCTAAGTTACATTACTCACCGATCAAATAAGACTTTGGCGGGAAAAAATTTCGCTGTAGTGTTTGTCACATGAGAGCTGCAGCTTCTTTTGCTGCGTGCGTGACGAGAAAAAAGTATCGATACTAATAAATTTAGGTATCGTGACGTTTTTAATTTCCGAGTATCGCGATACTTTTGAAGTATCGGTACACCGTGCAACACTAGTGCATGCATTGTTTTAGTTTGACAGGGTCTGTGGTAGCTTAGCACAATGAATGGAATCCTTTGTTGCCAGCTAGCATGTCCTAAGTAAAAGTGATAATTTTTTTTTTAAAACCCACGTAATTACTTCTTGTGGCCTGTGTATTCACAACGAGTACAAATAGCGCTGCAGATTAACACTAGGCGATTTCCTAGGCAGATATTGACTTGGGACTATATTAGGGGAAGCACAGGCGAAGCACTGCTACTTGGGATTTCATGTGTTGTGTGATATCTCTGCGCCCAAGTAGCAGTGCTTCGCCTGTGCTTCCCCCTAATATAGTCCCAAGTCAATATCTGCCTAGGAAATCGCTTAGTGTTAATCTGCAGCGCTATTTGTACTCGTTGTGAATACACAGGCCACAAGAAGTAATTACGTGTTTTCTTTTTTTAAAAATTATCACTTTTATTCAGGACATGCTAGCTGGCAACAAAGGATTCCATTCATTGTGCTAAGCTAAGCTAGCGCTGACCCTGTCAAACTAAAACAAGGCATGCACTGAGACAAAAATGCATTTGCACACCTATCTAAATGTAGGAAAGAATGTGAATAAGCCCTATTTCAAAAAACGGTGGAGTGTTCCTTTAATAATAAAAGCTAAAATATAAAAGCTACTTCAAAGTATGAGTAAGTCCTATCTCTTACCCACTGCGAGGCACGTGCTGATGCTGGTGAACTGTGCCAGCTGACGGGCCACGGTGTGCACCTGAATACCCAGCTCACGGGTCGGCACCAGAACCAGCACTCGCGTCACCTGAGTCTCTCTCGGCTTGTAGATCAGACGCTCCAGAACCGGCAGCATGAAGGCCGCAGTCTTTCCTGAGACAGACACACACACACACACACACACACACACACACACACACACACACACACACACACACACACACAAAACGTCAATTAAACGTCACTGAGATTACAGATAGAGGACATACAGATTTATGTTGGTTGTTTTTATTATTCTTTCTTTCTTTGTACGTAGGATCACTTATATTTTATGTTTGTGACTGTTTATAAAGTTACATATGTGCTTAGGTATGTCAAATATGCCATTGTTTGTTTAGGTATAACATACACACAGTCATCTGTATATACACATGTATGTGTATTTGTTCCTTGTGATAATCGTCTGTTTTTTATTTTGGATGTTTTGATTTTATGTAAAAGCCTAACCAGGGACGAGGGCCGCAAATTATCTTTATGCTACAAGTGAAACTCGAAAAATTTGAATATCGGTCAAAAGTTATAATTTTGATGATTATGGCTTACAGCTTATGAAAACCCCAAATTCAAATCTCAGAAAATTTGAATATACCATGAAATCTATAATAAAATAAAATAAATTAAAAACAGAAATGTCGGCCCTCTGAAAAGTATAATCATGCAAATGTATATAGTTATATATACTAAATATATTAGTTTCACCTTTTAATTTGAATTAGTGAAATACACAAACTTTTGCACAATACTCTAATTTTTATGTATAATATGCTCATACACGCATCGGTTGTCTGTTTATTTAACCGGGACAGGTTACACTTGGTATTGTAAGACAAACATAAATAAATTAAATAAAACAGCAATATTCATATTCGTTCTGGTCAAATCGAGCACAAACAGTGAAGTCTTACCAGTGCCGGTGGCAGCACATGCACAGATGTCTTTTCCCAGAAGCCCCACAGGGACGCAGGCTTTCTGAATAGGCGTGGGCTGCTTAAAGCCCATAGTAGTGATGGCCTGAGGAAAAGAACGTGAGATGAAAACGTGAATCTTCCTGAAGGTCCATCAGATGCCATTTTGACGGTTTTGTTTTGTTTCTCTTTAATGGATCATTACTATTATAAAAGTGGTCATTTATTCCGATGACACCATATATTAATCTCAAGAAAGTCTCCAGGTTATTGTCCTTAAACCGTTTGTACGAGCTACTTTACATCATTTTGCAGCCCAAACCAACATTACTAGATCAAAAGAAAAATGTATACAAAATGTCTGGTATCTGCGGCAAAGTATTTTGTATCCCATATGAAAAGCCATCCCTATTTGTATGTGTACTCATATTTAGTGGTATAGTTATGCTATGTTGGGTTATGTGTTATGTCACGTGGCTATTTGGAGATATTGGTGAAATTATTACTGTAGTGTCTAATAAGCCCATGAGCACTTAAACAAATCAATCAAAAAAAAAAAACCTTCAAAAAAGGTCAAAAGCGTCTGTAACGACTCACTTACATTCCATGATTGCTATATATAATGATATAAAAGTGCATATATGAAAAGTGTATTGCATGAAGTTAATAATTAATCATCAGTCTATGGAACAGTTCTTCTTTCATACACCCAGAATCAGCAAAGAAACACGCGGTTGTGCTTTTAAACTTAAAGCTGGAACAATCTTCCCTGATCTATCTTTTCAAATCATCTCTTTTTACTTATTATCAAACATCGTGTTCTTGTTTCTGATTCCTCCCTTCTTTTTATTGCGTCTGTTTCTATTTCTATTCTATTTATGTATCTGTATGGTTTATGGATGTATGTAAGCATATTTATACCTTGATTTTGTATTTGCATTTTCGCAGATGTTCCACCGATTGTGGAGCATTGTTAGTGTGTGTATGTATATGAATATCAATGCATCTAAATATTTGTTATAGTCGTGTTATGTTGCATTTACTTTTATTATGATTTTTTTAATTGTTCTATTATGAAGTTGGTTTCTTTGTACTGTAAGGATTTCCAAGGCTTTACTTGGAAATAAATAAATAAAATAAAAAGTTAACATTGTATTAATATTAGTTTCTATGCGGATTTACTCCATGACAAAACCATTCTAGAAGGATTCATTCTTTCCAAATAGAGCTATTCAAGTCATGTGCTGAAATTGTTTTTATATCGCAATATATATATATATAATCACAGAAAAATACAATATCGCAATGTCATTTTTTACCAATATCGTGCAGCCCTAAATGTTTGTTATAGTCTTCTGTTGTATTTACTTTATGATTTTTTTTAATTATTCTATTATGATGTTGGTTTCTATGTACTGTAACCTCGATTTCCAAGGCTATCCTTGGAAATAAATAAAAAATAAATCAAAATAAAAGGTCTGACCTTCAGTAAGGGTCTGGATAGATTCATATCCGGGAAGGTGAGATTATCATCATACTGGGAAGCGTCTTCAAAAAAAGCTTCAGGCTGGAAGAGAACGCAGGAGTGAACATCATAATCATGAGATTTATACCATTAACAACTTCATCACATCATAATCACGAGATTTATATCATAAACGACTCAAGAAAACAGATTCATACTCACAATTTTCCTCTTGCCCTTCTTCTGTTTTTCTCTCACAGTGTCTGGAAGAAAAGAAAGAGGATGAAATAAATCATGTTTATAGAGAAGAAGAATAAAGTGTGTTTGGGTTGGTGTCGTTCTTCCTCATACCTGCTTTCTTCAGCACCTCTTCATCAGCCGATGAGAACTCGTCTTCCTCCACCTCATCATCATCATCATCATCATCATCTCCAGCAGATTCTTTATTATTGTCATTTTCATCCTCTTCTTTATCAATCTCTTCTTCTTCATCATCATCATCATCATCCTCTTCATCTGTTTGCGGTTTAGAGACTGGAGCTTCTGTTTTCTTGTTTTTTTTAGTTTTCTCCTGCAGATTCATAAATATGACAAACATTAAATTTCTTAAAGTTAAAATGATTTCCAAACAAACAAATACTATAACTTCTAAAACAATACGCACTTAATATATTTAGAAATCGATTTGGACTGACACTATCCACGTCGGATGAGAACAAAACAAAACTCAATTGAGATGCTGAATAATTGACCAATTTTTTTCATAATTGATGTCTGTGTGTGTGTGTGTGTGTGTGTGTGTGAGTGTGAGTGTGAGTGTGTGTGTGTGTGTGTGAGTTTAATTGAGTGTGTGTGATTAGTGTCAGAGGTTAGTTGAGTGTGTGTGGTTAGTTGAATTTGTTTGTTTGTGTTTGTTTGTGTGTGTGTGTGTGGTTAGTAGAGTTTGTGTGTGTTTGTGTTTGTTTGTGTGTGTGTGTGTGGTTAGTTGAATTTGTTTGTTTGTGTGTGTGTGTGTGTGTGTGAGTTTAATTGAGTGTGTGTGATTAGTGTCAGAGGTTAGTTGAGTGTGTGTGGTTAGTTGAATTTGTTTGTTTGTGTTTGTTTGTTTGTTTGTGTGTGTGTGGTTAGTTGAATTTGTTTGTGTTTGTTTGTTTGTGTGTGTGGTTAGTTGAATTTGTTTGTTTGTGTTTGTTTGTTTGTGTGTGTGTGGTTAGTTGAATTTGTTTGTGTTTGTGTGTGTGGTTAGTTGAGTTTGTGTGTGTTTGTTTGTGTTTGTTTGTTTGTGTTGTGTGTGTGTGTGTGTGTGTGTGTGTGTGTGTGTGTGTGTGTGTGTGTGTGTGTGTGTGTGTGTGTGGTTAGTTGAATTTGTTTCTGTGTGTGTGTGTGTGTGTGTGTGTGTGTGGTTAGTTGAGTTTGTTTGTTTGTGTTTGTTTGTTTGTTTGTTTGTTTGTGTGTGTGTGTGTGTGTGGTTAGTTGAGTTTGTGTGTGTTTGTTTGTGTTTGTTTGTGTGTGTGTGTGGTTAGTTGAATTTGTTTGTTTGTTTGTGTGTGTGTGGTTAGTTGAATTTGTTTGTTTTGTGTGTGTGTGTGTGTGTGTGTGTGTGTGTTTACTTGTCAGAGGTTAGTTGTCACAATGAGTGAAAAAGGTTGACATTAGAGATGGGCATTTCAAGCAAAAATAATATTCGAAGATCGTTGGGTATTCGATTATTATTCGAAAGTCTTACCTCAATTTTGCGCTTTTTTCGCACTTTCTCGATCTTTTCGTCCAGAGTTGTGGCCGCTTTCTGAAAAAAAGCGAAAGAAGAGATGAAGATCCAACGTGAGCCACACACACGCATCAATCCGTCAGTGTGTGAACTCGCATCATCCATCGCACAGTTAGTTGAGTGTGTGTGTGTGTGTGTGTGTGTGTGTGTGTGTGTGTGTGTGTGTGTGTGTGTGTCTCACTCACCCTCTTCTTCAGCTGAGCCATCACGTCATCCATCGCCCAGTCTCCGCTGTACAGGCCATCTCGCTCCCCGAACTCAAAGTCAGCAGTGAAGTCTCCCGTGCGGCCCCTTAGCGCGCGCTTCTCTTTGCTCAACACGATGGGCTGATCCTGAACACACACACACGTGATTTCATCATGCTAAAGTCATGCGATCAGATGCGAATACTGTCAAATATACCATGAGGAAATTCATGTGCAATGGTATTTACATGGAGCTGCACGATTAATCGTTAAAATCGTGTCACAATATAAAAAATGCAACAATATGTATCGTGGATAGTGACAATATGTGTGTATAGTTAAAAAAATACTGTCTGAGAACTGAGGGGTTTTCAGAGTTTAGTTTCAGTACTATATTAAACTACTATATAGTGTTGAATATAATGTATAATAATAATGCAATGGGTCCTGATAAAGCCACAGGTCTTATGTTATCAATAAAAAGTGGCCTACATTATTTTAAATATATCTAGTCAGCGCAAGCATATTCATCTAATATAATTCTGTACTTTCAGCTTCAGAATCATGAATATTTTTATTCTGGTGTCTCTATTATCCTGTGCTTTGGGTTTCCAGCACCAAGTCCAAGCCTGTTCATTTACACACCACACACACACACACACACACACACACACACACACACACACACACAGTGTATAACTATTTTTTTTTTTTTTGTTAACCTGTCTTGGAGTATCGCAAGAATATTGTATCGTGAGTTCAGTTTCGTGATGTGTATCGAATCGTGACATGAAAGAATCGTACACCCCTAGTTTCAGAGTTTAGATTCAGACACACACACACACACACACACACACACACACACACACACATTCCTAAGTGATTCGCAGCTAATGAAGCTTTGACAAGTTCGATCACAGTGAACATTCAGATCTGTGTTCTGATCCAGAGAGTTGTCGTGTGAAACAGATTCACAATCAGTCTTTTCAACCACAGATTCATTTTTCTGTGTTATAATAATTCTGAATATCACAGAAGTACTGATATAAAAGTTTTTAGTTTAGATATAAACACTGATGTCTACAAAAGCAATCAAAAAAAGTAACAGCGCTTCAAATAAAGATTGTATCATTACACCAGTAGATGGCGACAAAAAAACTGTTAAAATGTATTTGTCATTGAATCATTCATTCAAGAGTCGTTCAAAAATGTTGATTCATCCAGTAATGAAACAAGTGAAGAATTTATGAGAGACATTGAATCATTCATCTTCTAAATTAAATATATTTTTAATAAGACTGCAGCAATTAAGATATTTTCAGAACCTCTAGTAAATTACATGTTATTTTGCTAAGATGTCTATTCAGAATTGTGATCTATATTTTAAAAAAGAAATGAGATCCTCAATTTATCTACAACAATGCAGCCAAGGATCTTCCAAGAATATCATGTATAACAAACATACAAGTAATACCATGGTGTGCTTTTTTAGTACTATTATTATTCGTTTTTATTTACAGAAACAAGTTCAAGCTTTTAAAACATGTCTTTATTCAATTTTAGGTAACATTAACACTTTATTTTAAGGTGATGTAGTTACACTTGGTTACTGCATGTCCTTAATATAGTAATATCAGTAAAATATGCATTATTACAAGTAACTAACCCTAAACCAAACCCTAACCATTACTCTACTAAGTACATATAGTTAATTAGTATTACTCAATAATTATTTCATAAGTACAATGGGACTACTTCACCAAAATAAAGTGTAACCCATTTTTATTTCAGCTTTACTTTGTGTTAATGAAGCACATCAAGTTAAAATTAATGCAAATGTGAAATTCTTCCTTGACAAGCTTGTGCTTTTTAGTTTTTATGGTTTTAGTTTTAACTATTTGTCAAAAAACATGATACACATGAAGCTCAAAACACAGTATTACCATGGTACATCCCCAGATAGCGTAGTATTATCATGATGTGCTTCAAAAACATGGTCAATCTCCATATAAAGTAATATTATAATGAATGACACCGATCACAAAACATGGTTTTACCACAGTATGTTCTCCAAAACACAGCACAACACCTTCAAACAACATACTATTCCCATGATGCACTTCCCAAAACATGGTATTATCATGGTAACTCACAGGCCCAAAAACAACGTGGTGAATTTAATTAATTGTAAGTTATCTGAAGTGTAAAGTGAACTTACGTCATCATCGTCAGACGCGGAGTCCGGCTCATCTGGCACTTCAACATCATCATCAATAGTTCTGATCAAATCCATATCAGAAAACATGTGTGCTGTGAAACTCACAGGCTGATGACTAAAACAGACAGAGTACTAATAACTATTATTAGTAACTATATCTAAAGTATATCTTGTCTTTTTTTCTACATAAAAGAGACGCGGTCATATATTCTCACAAATCATAAATATATAACTGTGTCTGATTGACACACTAACAGCTCTGGATGTTCATAAACACACGTGTGTGTCGTTGAACTGAAGCAACGGAAGTGCGTCATTCTCGGAAGTGCGCGGGGGACACCGGAAGCTACACTGACACCTACAGGCGCGGAGGGCCAGACGATTTGTTAAATGGGCAGTGCCAAAAAAAAAGAAACAAGGAACAAACCTGTATACATTTCTTAGTTGTGCTGAACACGAAGGAAGATATTCAGAAGAATGTAACTAAGCAGATCTCATCCCCCATTGACTTCAAAAGTACTTTTTCCTACTATGGTAGTCAATGGGGGCAAGATATGCTTGTTACAAACATTCTTCTAAACGTCATGTACAGCATAAGAAATGTATACAAGGTCAAAAAGAGTATAGAACAGATTTTCCATTTTTGGGTGAACTGTCCCTTTAAGACACACCTCTGCCAACAATGCATTGTGAAATGGGAATTTTTAATGAATATATGGTTAGCTGAGACAGTAGTGTTCTCATAAACAATCTCTGAACACAAAATATGTTTTACTTTCAGGAAAATAATTTTGATGTGGTTGCAAGTGGCAGACCTTATATTAGAACCTGATAGAAGACATGCATATTAAACACTAATTCATTAAATGCTTTGACTTTGAAAAAAGGCTCTTAGTGCGATGCATCGCAAAAAGAAAAGCTGAACTCCTCTGCCAACGTATAACAATATAGTTTTCTACTTTAACATTTATTAAACATTACACATCACTAAACTCTAAATATTAACTATATGCATCATCCAAATGTGCAATTGCACCACTGTATATTCTACAAGCAATATGCTTAAATTAAACCTTAAGAGAACATGCCATTTATGAGAGATGCTTTGAGTTTGCAATATTAATTTCTATAATGCATGGCTTTTTAGACCATTTATTGCATCAAGTAGAAAATAAACAGCACAGTTTATTGGATGTTTAACTAGCATTAATAAGAGAAAAACACAAGTCATTAAAACATAACTGTCAAATTGACACTTTATTATTTAAAAAAAAAACAAAATACAAAAATCAAACTATACAAGAACTTGCAGCCAAACTCTCCTGTAGAAGGAAAAGACGGATCTCGAACACGCTAGTCCAGTGCAGAGGTTTACGGTCGGGGGGGACGCATGCCTGGAGGAGGAGGACCTGAAGGAAAGCAGAACAACAATTAAACTCACACTAGAAAAATGGTGACTTTACAGTAAGGTTCATTAGTTATGTATTAATGAACATGAACTATCAATGAGCGGTTACACTATTTTAAGGTGTCCATGTTACGGTGTAATATATATTTAAGTAATGAGTAATATTAAGCAACTACATGTACTTACTATAGGATTAGTTGCATGTAATTATGCATAATTTACTGTTATTACTATGGCAAGTATATGTAACAAGGACACTAAAATAAAGTGTTACCCAATGAGCAATACATTAGTTACAGTATTAATCTGTTAATTTTAGTTCATATTAGTTTCAACATTTATTACATTATTAAAAATCAAATGTTGTATTTGTTAACATTAATGCACTGAGATCTAACATAAACAGCAATTTGTTTTATTAACTAAAAGTAACAGAAATACTATAACAAATGTATTGCTCATTGAGTAACACTTTTCTACAATCTGTTAATTTTAGTTAATTTAACAAGGCCCAGGTCGACGCTGGATTTGCAAATCGTTTGCTATTAAAACGTGGAGCGGTCCCAGTGATAAAGACCCCATTCATGCAAGTACAACTGGATCAGATTTCTGTCTTTTGCTGGAAATCAGCACATAAGTGAATATATATGTTAATGAAAAACACGAAACATGAGTATTATTTAGTCTATTGATTGTAGTCTATCAAGGTGATTATGTGAAAGTCCTGTTACAACTGAATTATTTTTTTGATTTATTAGCACTTTGATATATAGCAATATCGCACCGCGATCGATAAGCAAACCAGCGCGCGCTCCCACTTGACTATGTTATGTACCCTTTAACAAATACAACCTTTGATTTAAATAATGAAAGTGGAAACTAATATTAACTAAGATTAAGTATTAAAGGGCACCTATTATGGAATTTAGAAAAGTACCTTTCATGTGTAACAGATCTAAGTGAACAAAAACATCCTGCAAAGTTTTATATATGAAAGTTCACCGTAAAAAAAGTTATTGTCTCTCAAAAGTAAGAGTCGACTCTGAGTCAATTTAACAAATCGTTTTTCCAATGAGTCATTGACGTCAAGACGAAAAATTATCAAATTGGCCGCGCCCACTCATTGCGCGCGCCGTGCAGACACCAGTGAAAACTGAAAACATCATATCGACAACAAGACGCTGTGTTGAAGTGCGAATCAAAAGCAAGCTTTTTTTCACTGCCCAGGGACGAGCATGTGAAGAATCAGTGGCAAGTATACCGTAGCCGAACCGTGTGGTGTTCATTTTAATGACGATTGCTTTACAAACACAACTGACTGGGTCATCTGACCAATCACCGCAGATTAGCGTCACATAAAGGAGGGGTTTGGAAAAATGAGTCGTTGAACGAATCATTAGGGAGTCGGTGAGCAAATCAGGTTAAAAATAAATGCATATTATAAGACAACAAAAGTTTTGTCATTGCATGCATGTAAAACTGTTGTTGGGGACTCCCAGAACAATATTAGGAACATTTTAAATGCCATAATAGGTGCCCTTTAAGTATTGTTCATTCTTGGTTCAGTTTAACTAAGGTAGTTAACTTATGAACCTTATTGTCAAGTGTTACCAGAAAAATTAACTATGCATTTCATTCAGATGCATGTGAGCTAAACTACACCAGCTTTACCTCTCATTCCAGGTGGTGGCGGCCTCATGCCAGGAGGAGGCATTCCCATCGGAGCGCCGCGGCCGGGTGGCATTCCCATCGGGGGTCCCATGGGTGGCCTCATGCCTGGAGGAGGTCCCATCATCCCTGCGGAAGAAGCACGAGCACAAGGGTGAGCGTTAACCATACACAACTGGATGAGTGTGTGTTACAGCGCCATGTGATCCTGAGCTCAGTGTAATCCTGCTTCACATCAGCGACACGTCATCGGCCTCAGAGAACATTTCTGTCATCACAGCTGGCGAATCAGCACGGCCATCAGAAAGACACACCGTAACCGAGAGACCCGGAGAAGTGCTCACCTGGAGGAGGAGCTCCTCGGCCCATCGGTGGGGGGGGTCCGGCCCGGCCGGGGGGGTACTGAGTGGGAGCGCCGGCGATACTGGCACCAGCAGCGGCCGCCGCAACCGTGCCTCGACCCTGAGGGGTCATGACCTGAGACACAGATAAAGTGTTAGTAAGAGAAGGACAGATGGGGTTCTGTGCACATCTGGCACAAAACACAGCAAAACCAATCAAATTATTATAAAAGGAAAAATTATGCAATGAATAAAATAAAGCAGTGCTTCACAGACACATGTAGCAGAGACAAAGTGCAGGGTTTCCCATACATTCATTAATTTGTGGCGGGCCGCCACAATATCAACGCTGACCGCCACGGATTGATTTTCAGATTTTAAACTATTTAATATGGGTAAAATTGTATTTTATTGTAGAGCTGCGCGCAGCTTGCTCCCCCCATCTCTCTCACACAAACTGACAACGGAGGCGCGCACGAATAGCCCCGCCTCCTCTTCGAGCACAGTCTCAAAACAACATGAGCATGCGTTGGAGGACGGATTGTTGCGGTCACTGCGGAGCTTATTTTCTCAGCGAAGATTCCAGAATCAATCCGGAGTTGAATGGTTGTAATTAACACTGCTGCAAAACAACTCTGATAAGTTATTCTATTTTAAACGCTGTCGCGTTTCCATTAGATTCAGGGTTTCCCGAAGCACTTTGTAACTAAGGCGGCCGCCTAAGCAACACACGTCTTAACTAACGTTACGTCGTCAAAAAAATGTATGAGCGAAGCCTGCCTTGTTACTCTGTCCTGTTTATAGCTTAAATTCTCTGCCCGAGGCAGAACTTGGGCCAATATTTCTCGCCGCCATCCTCGGGCCGGGCCCTTGATCTAGAGACGTGCGGCGTGGGACTAGATTGCGGCGCGGGTGGTGGTAATGCACTCACTCTGTGTGCGCGGGCTGTGGGAGAATAAAACGATTCACAGGACTCCCGCAAATTATAAATATCAATGAATAAAACATATAAAAACTAATAAATTGTTATTAATCTATTGCAGAAAAGAACAACTAAACACAATTGAAACGATTTACTGGCCAGAGTTTCTATTTGTAACATGTTTCCAGCGTGAGCGATGTAGCCAATCACAGACATATGTGTTGATTTCTTAAACACGATGACCAATCAGAAGCATTTAAGATAGACTCCCATCACCGCTCAAAACTGACTTTTTGTTCAGTGCTGAATTCTGCATGCTGGCAAATCCTCTAATTATAACAAACAAAGTGTAGATATTGTGAAATATTCATTGTGCATTCAGCTTCATTGATAATAACAGAGATGTTTGAGATCGCGACGATGTCAGCTTTTTAGGGATTATTAACATTCAGTCATCATGGCAAAAGTAGCCTATGCTTTTCATTTTGTAAATTCGCACCTCTGCATTTTGACAATGTTGTTTTGCACTTTATTTTGCACTTCATTGTTTTATAGTTGTAAAGTGTTTGTTAAAATTCAGTTGTTTCAGTTGTTATGTTTTGCACTTTTTAGCACAAATAGTTTAAAATATTTGTATAGTTTGTTAAAATTCACATTGCAATTGTTGTTTTGAAAAGCTGGTTATTTATAAATCTAATTTGTTATTTAAATTTAACATAGTGTTTAATAATAGTTACATTTAGTACAGGGCCTGTAGTCTATCACACAAACAAGCCCATATGATGGGGCATTGGAATATTGTAAAATAAAATGTTCAAACAAAGGGTGCAAAATATGCAACAAGAAGTCTGTGGAGCAGTCATAGAAGTGTAGCAATGGCATAGCAATAGCAATGTCTTTAAGTTATCTTACATTATGTGTAACAACCCCGTCCCCCCCCCCCCCCCCCGCCCCCAACCCCCCAAAAAAAAAAACACCACCACACATAGAATCTAATTCTGTGGGAAACACTGAAGTGTGAGGGCGCAAAAGAAGAAATTGTTACATCAAATGTCTGTGGAATTGTTAAGAGAAGCACAGTTGGGTTTCTGAGCAAATGGCACCAAAAACAGCAAAACCATCCAAAAATTATTATAAAAAGGAAAAATTAAGTTTAAAATGGCAATATTAAAAATAAACCAGTACTTCAGACAAAAAAAAAAATCAATCTTAGTTTCATCAAATGTCTGTGGAATTGTTCCATGGACTGAATTATGTTTTTTTTTTTATTAAATATTAAATGTTGATTATCAGCGATGCTTGTAATATAATGCATATAAGAGAAGAAAAGTTTGTTTAAGAGCACTTAACTAAAAGTAACCTAATTTTTATGTTACAGTATAAAAATAAAAAAAACACAATTTGTAATAAAATAACTTGTATTCAGAGTTCTGCCATGTTTTATGGTATTGCCCAATCATATTCTTATTAGCATATTAGTGAATTTAATGTAGCAAGAACTATATTAGAAATTGTAATCTTCAAAATAAAAGGTGCACTACTGCCAACAGAACAAATAAAATAAAGTTAAGGGGAAAAAATTATGTACGACAAAATTATTAAATAATCCATAATTAAATGCATGAAATCCTGCATTGATGTATACAAGTACGATGATACACAACCATAAGTAAAGTGCGCAATAGACCATTTATGTAAAAAAAAAAAAAAAACCTTAAAATGAAAACACAATGTAAAATAAACACCCTGAAATAAAGCGGTAATGCAAATCCGGATAATTGAGTGCATCACAGAATCACGTTCCTGTTAATAGCCCATACCTGTTGTGACGGGCCGCCGACTCCTCTGACGGGCCCTGCGAGTCCAGCGGGAGCCTGTGCCATCGGTGCTCCAGCGGGAACACCTCGACCGGCCGCTCTGCCAACACCGGGACCTCCTGCCACTCCGGCCAGCGGCACGCGGGCGATGCCAGTCTGTCAACCACAACACGACAATCTCGTCACTCACAACAAGCCTTTCAAACGAGTCCTGATGCAGACTCCTACCCACTGTTGCCCTTTCACCTTTGTTGCCAATGGCTTTTGGCATGCTTAGTTGAGAAAAATTAAATTTAATATTCAATAATAGTATTGATCTGCCTGCATTGACACCATTATATATATGAACTGGACATCGACACCATTTTGTCCAGAGCGGCTGTATACACACACACAGGTGAAACCCAAAAAAGAATATCGTGCAACAGTTCATGCATTTCAGTAATTCAAATTAAAAGGTGAATCTAATATATTAGTATATATAACCATATACATATGCATGATTATACTTTTCAGAGGGCCGACATTTCTGTATTTAAAATCTTTTTTTATCGATTACAAATATAAAAAATTTCTGAGATTTTGAATTTGGGGTATTCACAAGCTGCAAGCCATAATAACATAACTTTTTTAAAACAAAATGAAACGATCACTGAACTTAAGCTGGACTGTGATGCGATTTTCTTCTGGAAACAAACTTTGTTGCATTATTTTCCCGTTATTTCTGTAAAGCAGCTTTGAAATAATCTGTATTGTAAAAAGCGCTATATAAATAAATGACTTGACTCACGTCTTTAGGAGGGGGTCCTTCCACAGTCATGGACACGAGATTCTCTCCTCGGAGTAAAACCAGACCCAACACCCTCTTCTCCTCTCGCTCCGGCTGCTTGGAGTTCTTCGGTCTGTGAAGGACATGATTGATAAATATTGATACGCTCAGTTTTCATAACAGAGGGACTTTAAAGGGATAGTTAAGGCGCAGTGTATAAGACACATGACTGTGGTGTGAGAGACCCGGGTTCGAATCCACTGTGAAACACCAATGTGTCCCTGAGCAAGACACTTAACCCCTAATTGCTCCAGAGGCATGCAACCTCTGAAATATAGCAATTGTAAGTCGCTTTGGATAAAAGCGTCAGCTAAATGAATAAATGTAAATGTAAGTTAACCCAAAATTAAACTAATCCATTATATACTCACCCTCAAGTCATCCTAGGTGAATATGACTCTCTCAGCCAAACACAACCAGAGTTATATTAAGAAATATCCTGGCTCTTCCCAGCTTTATAATGGCAGTGAATGGAGGATATGATTTTAAAAGGCCAAACAAGCACACAAGTAATCTGTACAGCTCCAGGGGGTTAATAAAGGCCTTCTAAAGCGAAGATATGCGGTTTGTGTACGAAAAATATCCATATTTATAACTTTATCAACTATAAATCACTGGTTTCTTTTAACAGCTGCATGCGATTCTAGTTCTGGCAGAAGTGACCTCTGACCCAACGCATGATGTGTTGATAAACATGGAAGCGTAGAGGATAGACCAAAAAACACTGTTTATAAAGTTATAAAAATGAATCTCTTACAAAAAGGCATGCTTCACTTCAGAAGGCCTTTATTAATCCGTGGTGTCTTATGATGGACTTCAAAATCTCAGGCTCTATTCACTCCCATTATAAAGTTGGGAAGAGCCAGGATATTTTTAATAAAACTATGTTGAAAGTCATACTCCAAGGATGGCTTGAGGATGAGTATAGTATGGGATAATTGTTGTGTAATAACCCATTTAAGTTTCACAAGGACTCACTTGATCTTTCTGAACTCGTCACAGTCGCACAGGATCAGGTTCATGTGTTTGTCGAACGCTTTAAACGTGCCGATGAAGATTCGCCCGTCCTGAAGGATACAGCGCATCCGAAAGTCGATGTGCTGCAACATCTTACTGCTCTTGCCGACCGTCTGAAACACAAGAGGAAAGAGTTAAAAGTTAGAGATGAGTCACATGAACAACATCAGCCGGCTGATACTGCTGGTTATCAGTATTTGTAGATACTAGCAATAAACATTTTTCCACAATCAAAATGTACTTGTCCTCACAGACTTTTTTTTATTTTAACAAATTAAAGGGAAAAAAGGTAATATTTTAACAATTCTTGCGTTTTGGAGGCTGATTTATAATTTTATACTTAATATGAATGCATAAAGCATTGAAATCAGGAAAAAATAAAGCAAAATAAAAGTATTTCCGGTTACCGCTGCAAATCTCGCTGCCTGAAGCAGAGGACATGAAAACGTAAACCATAACGTTACACGACTACAGCAAAAAAAAGTGCTGCAAAACAATTAACTAAATTTAATAAAACTTGTATAATGTGAACGCGTAGAGAATTTAAATCAGTTTATAAACAACGACAGCGGTTTAAGCAAAATAAAAGTCTTTTCCGGTTAGAGCTGCACAGCACAACTGACTTGAGCAGAGGACACGAAAACGTAAACAATACACTTATACAACTAAAAAATTTAAAAAGTACTGCAAAACATAATTCATCAGATTGCATCAAAACGAATGTAATAACGTCCGATTAAATGATTTAAATCGAGGCCTTAAGCTAGAGCTCGACTGCAAGAGCAAACAAACGGCGCTCATTCATTGTCCTACTTGAATTTTAGAGAATTACTTCTGTATTTTGTTATACAAACATTTCAGAAATAAACTACCATAATTAGCGTGCTTTATATCACACATTTAGTGTTTGCGGCTGCTTTTTTCTTAGAACACTGCAGCGGTTTTGCTCTACGTATCAACAACGTAATGAAATCGCAGACATTTTTTACTCAAAAACCTAACAGATCAATAGAAATATTAAAATAATTGATTAATCACACACTAATAAACTAAACAACGAAGTCTTACCATGGTTGCTGTTAGGATGGCTCCGATTAATATCGGATTCTGCCAAACAAGGTTTAAAAATTGACCCGCGAAGCGCCGCTGGGTCCTTTAATGGAGGCGAAGCGGAAGAGAGTGCGACACGAGAAGAGTCCGACCGGAAACACGATCATACGGTCCCGTCTTCCTGTTTGTTATTTTTTCGATAAAGTGTCTTCAAAAATTTCACAAAATAAAGCAACAATAGCATACAAAATATGACACAATAAGGAAATAACAATATGATTAAAGAATTTATCATAATTTATAAACGTCTCTTATTTAGTTCTATATTTTCGTCTTTCTTAAAAATTACCAAGGTCAATTATCCACAACAGAACACAGAATATTGTAGTTATACAGCTGGAGCCTGTTACAAACCATTTTACAAACCACATTTGTATTTACAGTATATGTATTATGTTTAAATAATTATATTTCTAAATACTGAATAAAATTCCAGTACTGCATTTAATTTAATCCTTTCATCAAAACATGTTCAAAAGCACGTATCATTTCTTATTTAGAAATGTACTTTGGCAAAAGATTAAATAAGAAGAAAAGAAGCAATGCCTTTATTTTATTTTTTTATTTCTTCAGCTGAGAATAAATTGGTATCTTTATATTAATTATTCAACTGTACACATTCACTTAAGAAAAATAAATATAATCCAAATCATTACACACAGCTTTACTCAATGTTAATGTGGTATAGATAGCAGGCTAATCAATACATGATGTACAGTGTTAAGAAAATAAAGAGGTCAGCCTTTACATATTCAGAGCTACAAAATGCTTTAAGACACGAATCTTGACCTTTATTTGTCAGTTACTTTTAACCCAAACAATCTGGTATAAAGTAAATAAAGTGCCCTGTAACAAGACCTCCTACTGAGGAGTCTGGTAACAAACGCTATTGATGTTTCCGATGACAGATTTACTGAGGAGAACCACTATAAACCAAGTGTAAATGAATCAAAATCATGTTCTGGAAAAAGAAAAGATAAATCTGTGCTAAAGTGAACACAAAAAACTGCTTTGCTTGTTCAAATCCAACCTCTAAATCTGTTATGATCATAAGTTATTCTTTGTACATTAGTATTTACAGTCCTGGTTTTGTGTTTTGCATATGAATAAGAAGAAAAGTCTTTGAAACGCACAGAAAATCCATGAGATCAGGACTAAATCTTCAGCATAACATCTCTACAACACAAACACACTTTATTCTTTTCCAAAATAAAGCACATTTTGCACGAAATTAGTGATTTTGGTGAACAACAACATTTTTTTTAAAGATATAAAAGACTTCTGGCTGTGAATTTGACCACACTAAATCAGCTAATAACATTAGTCGTGTGGATTCATGATTGGTAGGAAAGTGAATATTTAATATTGGCGTATGAAGATGAAATTAGAAGTTTTGTTGCTGTATGTCTATTGCTGTATGTCAACCCAACCACACATGCATATACATACTCTCAATGTAGGCAGCTCACTTAAAAATTAAAAATAAACTATATTTTGCATACAAAACATGAAGCCTATCCTTCGCAACTGTTACAGCAATAAGAATGAGAAGTCGATTTTGAGGTGTAGAAACTAAAAATCACACGCCTCACGTTCTTCATGCAATATTTCTACTTTCTTTTGATTCTGATGTGAAATATAACCCGTTGCATGTTCTAGCCATAATCACCAGGCCAGTGTTTTCCCTAATAAAGTGCAAACCTTTCTTTTTAACTGGTGGTAAACCCAGGTCTAAAAAGGATTCGGGTGCAATAAAAAAGTAAAGAAACTAGTAACTTGCACTAACTCCTCCTTGCATGTACACGCAACAGAAGAGACTCAGACACATACCATGCAAACTCACACTTCAAGTCGTAGAGGAAAAATAAACATCAGAGTCTGTTGCATATGCATTACTAGAGTAGACGAGCGGCAGTCATTATTAGGTAGAGGATCACAGTGTGCATAGAGTAGGCCGATGTCTGGCCGATGATCATTGAGTAAGGCAGCATGAATCAGAAAACTGGAAATGGAAGCCTAAGCCAGCAGATTTCCTTCCAACAAAACACTGTTTTCTCCCTCGTTCCTGGTTTAAAGCGGCAGCAGCTTTTGATATGATGGTGAAAGCTGATGTGTGTCGTCATGGTCAGGGGTTAAAAAGGCCATGCATCACTCTTGACCGAAGCCTTCAGTTTCCTCGATGGCAAACAGCAGCTTCTCCTTTAACTGCTCGTAGCTTTTATAGGGCGGAAGATCCAGACGGTTAAAGCTGGTGGGGGGAACAATAAAATAAACAACATATTATTATTATTATTATTATGAACTATAATATTTTTAGCTTTAGTTCTTGTCATATTTTATTACCGTTTTCTTAACTATAGCGAATAAACTGTGATAATGTGAGAAATGTTGAAGTTGTCTGAATACATTTTGGTTTGACTGTATTATTAAAGGTGGGGTATGTGATTTTCTTTTTTGACCATTTTTTCAAAATCACTTGAAATCCTATTCCTAACCCACTTACAGCCACTGAGTTAGAAGCACTGAAATGAAAATGAAAAAATGTAATCATCTGTGGAACGGGCAGGACTCGAAAAACTCCAGCCAATCATTTTGAAGACCGTCTAGAATCATTGGACAGTCAGTGCGTCAATCAAACGGTCGTACCATACGCCCCTCCCCCATGCCCCTCTTCCAATGGGTGGAGTGGGTGGAGTCAGGGAAAGAAGGTAGGACCTTTTGAGTTGTGTATTTTCAAAATCTGCCGGCTGTTTTGCAAATCACATACCCCACCTTTAACTATAGGAATGCTATATTTTTAGCTTGAAGATAGTGAATGATTTTGATTGTGAAGTGAATGAAGTGCACACTGGTCATTTACAGTCAAAGCAAAAATTATTCAGACACCAGATATAATTTTTTTACTAGTGTGTGCAGGATACTATAGTTCATTTATGTAAGTGAGGAGAGCAAAATAAAGTAAACTCTGACACATTATACACAAATATTCTTCATACAGCGACTACCAGTAAAATGTATACAAATTTGGGACCAAAAATTATTCAGACAGTTTGATCTGTAAAGTGTTTTTTCTTTAATAACTAATGCTCTTTTTACACACAGACTGAACAACATGAAGCATTGCTGGGTAACTGGTTCTGGTATTATCTAATTGTGTAGTTAAGTTTAACAGCTGACAGATATTCAACATAATTCATGTGTGAGAGTCTAACAGAAGGACGGACAAAACCAGTGAAATATCAACCGATTTAATAACTCTTGAGTTCTTGTCGTATTTTATTACCATTTTCTAAACTATAGCGAATAAACTGTGATAATGTGAGAAATGGTGAAGGTGTCTGAATACATTTTGGTTTGACTACAGTATTATTAACTATAAGAATGCTATATTTTTAGCTTGCAGATAGTAAATGATTTAATGTTGATTGTGAAGTGAAAGAATTACACACTGGTCATTTATGTGCATTGATGCAACACAGATTGTATCTGCTGCTTTATTGCACAAAACAAATAAGTGAGAACAGGCCTGCATACTGTACATTATGGTAAGGAAATTTGATGTCTGATCTTACCATGTGTGGCTCCTCGGCAGCCAGTTTTCTTTTCCCACTTTCTCAATACAGAACTTCTGCGGCCCATTGCTCCCTACGGAAATAAAACATACATTCTGATCAATAACCATTCTTTAAAGTGCAGTAGAAAAGACTGGAATTGCATTTAAACTAACAAGTTAAAGGGCACCTATTATGGAATTTTGAAAATGACCTTTCATGTAGTGTGTAACATAGATCTAAGTGAAAGAAAACATCCTGCAAAGTTTTAAATATGAAAGTTCACCGTATACAAAGTTATTGTCTCTCAAAAGTAAGAGTCGACTCTGAGTCGCTGATATGAATCGATAGACGAACGATGCTTTTTCTCTATCTAGATGACGTCACCTCGACAAGTTATTTGAATAAGATACGCCCACTCATTGCGTGCGCAGCAGACACCAGTGAAACTTGACAACATCATGTCGATGAGACACTGTTCTGAAGTGCGAATCAAAAGCGAACTTTTTTTTCACTGCCCAAGGACGAGCATGTGAAGAATCAGTGGCTAGAGTTTATATTTAAAACTACACCACACAAGTATAGCCCAACCTTGTGCCGTTCGCGTCATTTTAATGACGATTCCTTTACAAACATAAAGGCTTTCAAGTGTGGATTCGCGAGTCGGTTGATATGAAGGAAGGTTCAGTACCAGTTTTATTTGGATCGGCTTCCTCCTCCGAATCACAACCTGTAAGTATTATTAATAATTGTTGCTTTTATGGGTTTTGTAGCATGCTCAATAAGTGTGTGTGTGTGTTGTGTAAGTTACGCGCAGCGCAGCTTCTAGGTTCAGATTTCACATCTGTAATATGTGAAATGTTTGTCGTTGTTATTGGAGTTGTCAAAGAATAGAGCGTATTGTAGTACTGCAGTGCTTTATCAATACGTTTATGCGTTGGGCTAACGCAAACAATAACTGACTGGGTCATCTGACCAATCACCGGTATTAGCGTCACGTAAAGGAGGGGTTTGGACAAATGAGTCGTTAAACGAATCATTTGGGAGTCGGTGAGCAAATCAGGTAAAAATAAATGTATATTATAAGACAACAAAAGTGTTTTTTGTCATTGCATGCATGTAGAACTGTTGTTGGGGACTCCCAGAACAATATTAGGAACATTTTAAATGCCATAATAGGTGCCCTTTAAAGCATTTCAAATCACAAACCCCCTACAGTTTCCTCAAAAACACAGTTTGGGAACAAATAAAGGCACAAAAGATTGAGCCTATTTTGGGTGAATTTGGAAAATACGGGAAGCTGAGTGACCTAAGAATTACCAATAAATATTCTCTTAATACCTAAAAAACTGAAGCAGCACAAGTAAAAAAAATTTACAAACCAGCACAAACGATTAAGACACAGGTGTGTGAACTGACTAATGTTTCTCAAATTATTGTATATGAAGACTTCAAATGCAAACGCACATAGTATAAGCTCATTAAATACTTCTGCTTTAAACTTGCTAAATCCCAGCCTCAGCTTATTCAGGAAAACTGGTTCGTTGGCAGAAACCTCTAAATGCCACTCCCCTTTGCCACCAAAAGCCTCTAAATTCACAGAACCAATCAGAAGACGAGAATTAAATAAAAGATCTCAAGGTGAATGAGCAATCAGTTGTCGAGCTGCAAGTTTGTTATTCTGTTTAAAAGAGATTTTTAAACAAGATGGAGGATTATAATGAAATGGATGAATCTGTAGTAGTTTCAGTCACTGGCAAAAGGAAACGTGGTCAATCTTTCTAAGACTAAAGAAAATGAGGGGCTTTCACACCAGAAAGACCTTTTTTATTGTTGGTGGAAGTTCCCGTATTTTAGCATGTTCGCACCGCAGGAACTAGGAACGATTTTAGTTCTAGAAACTCCTTTTGGAGGAACTAATTTACTCCTACTTCAGAGTCGGGTCTAGTAAGTAAGTAAGGTTTATTTCTATAGCACATTTAAAACAGCTCACGTTGACCAAAGTGCTGTAGATCGCGCAGTAGCAACAGGGTACTAAAATAAAGTAAAATACACTTACAAATCAGTGATTAAGGCTAAATCCACATTAAGAGACAAACACTAATAGCAGAATAAGACAATAAAGATGCCGGGAAGGCCAATGTAAAAAGGTGAGTTTTGAGCCTGGCTTTGAAAATCACAATTGAAGGGTCTAAACCAGCACTATAGGAACTACAGTGACGTTAGTGAACGCTGATTGGCTGAACGTACTCAAAACACCAGCACCCGCCATTTAAAAAATAAAAAAAAAGTTGTAGGGACCTCTTAACCTTTATGCTAAGGAGAAAAATCCAACGCCACTTTGAGTGGACCAAACCAAACATGATACTGTATTTGTGCTCAGCAACACTGGACATCAACCACACAGCAAACGCTAATACTTTTCCATATACTGTCTACTTTCTATGTGTAACAGTTCTATATCTAATAACGTATTAGACAGGACTGTTAGACAGATCGTAAACACAACAACAAGCGCGGCTTACGTCACTTCAGAGTTCCTATTGGCGGTGTGAATGCAACCAGGAACATTTTCCTAAGGGAACCATTGGTTCTCGGGAACACCCTGGTGGATAGTTCCTAGAACTGAGTTCCTAGAACTACCCGGTGCGAAAGCCCATATAGTTACAGAGGCAATGACAGGATTTCGTGAGTAGCATGTAAACACAACAGTGTTTTGTATGCTGCTGTAACCCTGATAGAAACGGATATAACCTAGAACTATTCCACCCACGACAACGTCAAACCAGACAAACTCTGAGGTTTTCACATGGACAATCAATTTAGTTAAATACCAATGAATTGACTAGTGACATTTTTGAAAACAAGGCATTTCATTAACGGCCTAAGAACCTTTTCATTGCCATTAAAGTCAAATTACTGAACCTAAAACATTAAAAAAAGAAATATTTTTGAAATCTTCATCTATTACACTATATATTCAAATTCAGATTATACAAAAGATCCACACAAAAAAAAAATTAAAACCAAATTAAAACCATGGTATGTATGTTTCTATAATGTTTGTAATGAACATGTATTCATATGTTTTTATAATTAATACTATAATATCCCAGTTCAGAACAGAAACAATTTTAATTTATTTATTGGCATGACACTGTCAAACTTTGACCCTTACCCATAAGATCAGCGAATCCCCCGACAGGTAGTCGGCATGTGCCGGTTACAAACTGCAGGAGTCGCATACGCTTCTCATTGTCGATCTCCTTCACAAACTAAACACAGACAGACAACCAATAATGCAGCATCTCCACATTTATGATCATGTGGGTTTGATTTGACTCATGTTGTGAGATCTAACCTGCCAGAACCAGACCATCTGTTTGCTGCTGCGAGTGTAGTGTCTGTAGATGCTGTTCCTCTGCCAGTCACCCAGATCAATCTCCTGCATCCCACACAGCATCACCTACACCACAATTACAGGATCAGAATGTGCAAAAGACATCGTGTACATGTGGAGAAACTATGGCCTTATTTAGACCTGATAATAGCATGAGTCTCAACAGTAAAAACAGTCGAATGCATCTTTCTTGAGATGCATATGGCCATATCACATTTGTAGTGTAAACTATAATGCACCATGACGTCCAAACCACAGCTAAAGACTGCCTGCTCACCCAACATGTAGTCAAGGGGTTTAAACTTTGCTATTTAGCTATGACTTAAAAAAAAAAAAAGTTTAAAAAAAAAGTAAAAATTCCTGATCTATCATCCTGTGCCATTTTCAAGAAACCTGAAGACGCATCTTTTTTGGCAACACTTTATCCATTAATACAAACACTTTCTTTTCTTTTTCTCTTCTATTCTATATCTATTCATTTTGGGAAGGGTCCCAGCACTTGCATATTGTTGTATTATTGTTAGTTTAATTGCTTCTATTGCTCTCCTCATGTAAGTCGCTTTGGATAAAATGTGCCTATCAACTATCTATGATTCACAAAAAAAGGCTCTAAACATTATGAGTTGTAGTTTGTACCTCCAGTTCCTTGGCATCAAAGTATTGCAGGTACTGCTGTGGCAAGACCTCATTAAAGCCCTCGAGGAACGCCTGAGTTTGTTCCTCAACACCTCTGGACAGCCTCCACTCAGCAACCAGCCTGGCACACAGTTCATTTCACAATTATTCATTCATATTGAAGTCACTGATATTCAGGGGTGTGAAGTAACGAATTACAAATACTCACGTTACTGTAATTAAGTAGTTTTTTTCAGAAATTGTACTTTTTTGAGTAGTTTAAAAATTGTGTAATTTTACTTTTACTTGAGTAAATTTTTGGTGATGTATCGGTACTTTTTCTCCGCTATTTTCCTTCTGTTTGTGGTCGTTATTCGTTACTTGTTTTAATTTAATTTAATTTTTATCCATCAACGTGATTGAATCGAGTAGCCTAATCGGTCTCGTGACTGTCATCAAATCAAATTAAGCATATAAAACTTTAACCGCCTATTCCTGCTGTTACTCATGACTGCTGTGGAAGTGCATTCTTCACGCATCAATTCAATCCAGATATCAGCGTCTTCCTCTAATATGCTAAGGTAAATTTCTGCTTAATATGATATTTATATAGGCTGGCCTGTCTTCAGGCCCTAACATTTGGTCTGGGGTTGGGGTATTGCGTGACGAGTTCATAATGCGGTGAATTCCCGCTCCCATTTACTTCACAATCACATTATAGAGAGACGCGCGTCACGATCTGTGCACTGCCGCGTCTCGCGCTCGCCATTCCGCCAGATTCAGAATCAGTGCACTCTATGAACCATGGCGTTAACTTGAACTGCATTTCTGTTAGTGCGTGACTACAGCTCGTTAAATAAACAACGTTTTTAGATTGATCCATTATACAATCCGTCTTTATTTGGCAAGTGCACTTGCGCAAAAACATTTTTTCATGTTCAACTTTTGTTTTTTTGTGTGTGGATGCTGCTGATAAAACGGCTTCGCCGAGACTACAAAGACACATTTGTGTGTGTGTGTGTGTGTGTGTGTGTGTGTGTGTGTGTGTTTGTGTGTGTGTGTGTGTGTGTGTGTGTTTGTTTGTTACTTTTGTAAAAGTTTCCTGGATATAACTTCCCTATTTAATGCACAATTTTCCTTACAAATTATATTATCATCATTACAGTGTGAGTAAATGTAGCCGTGTAAAATGTAAGGGATGATGCCACCCTTCTAGAACATTTACGTTTAAATTGTAACATATTTAATAGCATGGAATTAAAGTGTGTAATTAGTGTTAGCTCACCATTTTAGCCTTTTTCAGTGCATTAGGTGAGGTAATCTGATAATATTAGTGATTCTCATTTATCAAAACACTAAATTGGTACCGTTTTGAAGAGAAATTGGGTATTTTTTAATCTCTCTATTTAACCCATCTTATGGTGTGTGATGCTGAACTATCATGAGTTTCTAAAGGTTTTTGAATTCTTTGCAGTTATGAATATTGATATTGTATGTGCAACAATAGCATGCTCAGGCCCAGTGACCTTTCGCCTAATTTTAAATGCTTTTCCCCCCCCAAATAATATGATTTTTTGGAATGTAATGGTACTTTTACTTGAGTATGTTTTTTCAGTACTCTTTCTACCACTGCTGATATTAGCACTAATAGGGGTGTAACTATTTGCTCTGCGAAAAGATTCTTTACAAAATTACGCAATGCATCACGCAATCTGAAATTTGGAATTATTTTGATTACTTTGGTGCAATTCATAATTATTTTTAAAATATGCTGAACTGGACGTGCGAATGAGGCGAATTCACGTCTACCGCGCCAAAAGCCTCATTCGCGCCGCAGGACCTCTAGATGCGCGTAAACGCATCTTTACATTGACTTAACATTGAAATCACTCGTGCCAGACACTCTCTTCGCTTTTGGTGTGAACGCACCACTGCTGTTCATTCTTTCTGAAATAAGAGGCTGGGTTGATGAGCCTCTAGTGAATAAAGAGCAGTAGCCTGACTGAGAAAAAGAAAGTATTAAGCCATGGTTCATATTGTAATGTTCCATGTTGATAAGAGCATTAAAATGAGAAAAAAAATAATGGGACAAAAAGAAATCAAGGGACATTTAGAATAGATAAAAATGTGCGATTAATCGCGATTAAATATTTTAATCGTTTGACAGCACTAGACGATATATTAAATTATTTATATATATTATATAATATATAATTCATCTGTGCACTATGAATGAGATTTCCTACCTGATATACTCCTCTTTATTTTCCTCGGTCACCTGAATGTTTCCTCCATCAGGTTTGAGATCATGAGTGGTGACCTCTCCCAGAATCTCCTTATCCACCGAGAAAAACATCTCCAAGCCACATTCCTCTATATTATTATCCCTATAGAAAAAACATCATTATCTCCAACCATTGTCAAATTACATACAAAAATACATATATCACAAATAGCACTGTTTTTGTATCGTAATTAAGAGCAGTCACTGGGATTGTTAGTTTTCTTATAACTCCTATCCCTTATTTTCACAATTTTAATCCCCAAGCCCTTGTGTTTTGTATTGTCTCTGTAACTCATTCAACCCATTCTCACTCACTTGATCCAGATGAGCGAGTTGTAAAACTCCGGGTCGATGGACTCCAGGTCTTTCAGAGCCAGAGGTTTATTCAGGATGCGCTTATAAAAGGGCAAAGAGAAGCCTGTGTCTATGAACTTTCCATGAAAGAGAGCCTATGAGAGAAAGAGAATGCACAAATAATATTCAGAAATTTTAATTGAATTACAAACTATGATCCTTCAGTATGTCCAGTACAGGCATTAGCTATTTGGTCATCATCAACATGACACAAGCGTCATACCATTGCAATGAACCGGCCAATGAACTTGAAGTACTTGAGGTGATCGGGGTTGATGGAGGACGCGGGGTTAATCTGCAGGCAGTAGTTGTCTTTGCCGGCATATTCGAACAGACAGTACATGGGGTTCAAGACCTCGTGGGAGAGCAGGAAGAACCATTCCCTGTGACAGAAACACACAACATTATTGTGCGTGTGCGCATTATCAACTCAAGTCATCACTTCCTGTAAATTATGTAATATACCTTGCCACGCCTCCATAATCAAGACCCTCCTCCCCAGGGAAAATAATCCACAATCTCCGTCTGAGATCTTGTGGATGGCAACTCATAATCTAAACACATCAAATTACAAATATTTAACTTATTTCTACATGCCACATGAGGACACACGTAAACCAGAATTGACTTGTCAAATATATCAAATGTAATTCACCTGTTGAAATGAGTCCTCGAACAGTGTTTTGCGACTGACGTGGATCTTAATGTGCTGAGGCATTGCTAGTTGCTTTGGTATGAAAAGGATCATTTAAATAAATCAATCACATGTGCAAATATTGCCGTTATATATATATATATGAAAATGAAATATATATAATACATTATTTAAAAACAAATCACATTTTTAAACAATCTTCACTGACTGCAAAAAGTTTCTTGAAAAGCAGGTTTTTAACTGATTTAGAGTGTCAAAGCAACTAAAAAAATGAGAGTTTGTAACTGAAGTCAGTCGGTCTTACCTGACACCAGAAGCGGAAATAGTGCACTTTGGCTTTAAAGTCTCGTACGTATGTGATCTGAGGGCCGTTCTCACTGCAGGTTCACAAAGACAGAAACAGACTGTAAAACTACACCAAAACCTGGCTGTCTAATACATCAACAGACAATATCGTTTAAAAACAACATGAAAAGTAATTTAACTTTTAATTGCATTAAACTGCATTTGACTTAGGATACAAATATGTTCACTTTGAAATAGAAATATGTTAAGACAGGAACAACACTTGTCTATGGTTTCATTATGAACATCTGCAAACACAGCAACAGAGGTCGTCACAAAAGACCTTCTCTTCATATATTACACTATTAAAAGGGCTTACAGGGAGGATTTTCCTGTACGAGGGTCGATATATGTCGTTGTTTTCCTGTTGTGATCGACGAAATAAGGAATCCCGTCCACTGTAAACCTCATCTCCCATCCCTCCGGCAAAGGCTTCTCATTCAACAACCTGATGCACAAAAACATTTCATTCAAGCAATAATGCTCCTTGCTTATTCTGTTTTACATCAAATAATAAAATCATATAGAAGGGAGGCAATTTAGCGGTGTTCAAGGTTATTGTCGTTAACCAAAACTATAAAAAACATTTTTGTAAAAAAAAAAAAAAAAAAAAAAGCTGAAATAAAAAATAAAATATTAGATGAAAACCTTAAACTGAATAAAAATTAGAAATATTGCCTTCGCAACTAACTGAAATAGTTTTAAGATGAGGAACTGAAATTACTAACTGATAAAAACTAACTAAAATAACTAAACTAAATAAAAGCTAAAACTGAATTAAAAATTTATTAAAACAAAAGACAAAAGCACATAACAAAAAGAAAAATACTAAAATTAAAAACTGAAAACATAAAAATAACAGCTTCACGATTGTGGATAAATTGAGAATCACAATCTTTGTTTCAAATAAAGATCTTGATTCTTCTCCGATTCTAAACAGACAACTAAATAAAATAACATGTAAATTACTAGAGGTTCTTACAAAATATTAATTGCTGCAGTCTATTTAATATAATCAAATTACATTTTTTAAATAGGTTTGAGTGAATGATTCAATGAAAAAAAAATTAAGTCACTTGCAAGTGTTCCTTTCAAAAGGTGATTTGCTCTATTTATATAATATGTTTATCTTTTCTATTTCTATCTGTGTATATATCTGAAATATAAACTTTTATCCCAGTACTTCTGTGATAATTAAAATAACTGTAAGACATAAAATAATTATACTGTGTGATTGGAAAGACAGTTTGTGAAGCTGTTTCATACCAAGAAATGCTCTGGTATGATTTTATCAAAGGTTTAATAGACAGGCGAATCACTGTCATTCTTTTAACAACTAATCGTGCGGCTCTAATAAAATAAATACTAAAATAACACAGGCTGAGGTTGTGATTTTTGATCGTGTCCCACCCTTGTGTGCGAGGATCCTCCCATTGCGTGGATCTTGTAGGATGATGAACAAAATACATCCTCCTATTACTGTCTGTCCGTTTCTCTGTGAGCCAAACAACACACAAGCAGGAAGTCAAGGATGATGCACTCAAGAAAAGACAGTGTGAGCCACTCTATTATAAGAGGAAAGTGTGATTTGCTCTTTCTGCAGTGTAAAAATGACTCACCCCATCCCGACGGCAGAGGACCCAGAGGGTCGAACTCTTTATTAGCTGCAGGCACAAGCTGTTCCTGCTGCTGAAGAGATGAGCAGACAGAAGGAATAAGGACAGATGAAATACCCTCCGCTCGGGTCATAGAGGAAATCCTGGCATCTTTTAAAGTTTAAAAAATTTCTTGAAAAAAGTTGACATATTTACTCACCCCATAGATGAACCTCTGGTTGAAGCGGTGCATGGCTCCCTGCAGCTGACTGCGCTGGTTCTGCCACTCCTCATAGTTTCGGACCGACTCTAGTGTGGGTCTTTGCCATGTGGTGGTTCTGATTATATGATCCACATAGTACACACGGCCCATCGGGTCCAAGCGACGCTCCCAACTACACACAAACAAACAATTCTCTAAACAACATTTTCACATTTGACCTTGGACGATTTCTGATACCAACAACAAATAATAATAATAAGTATTATTATTATTTGTAATAGTAGTAGTAGTAGTAGTAGTAGTGGTAGTAGCAGTAATCTTTCATACATAAAATGCAGCTAAAAGGGTTTCACAGGTAAGAAAATAAAAAAGCATAAAAAATGGCATTTTATTAAAAAAAGTCAGTAACACTTTACAAACAAAGTCCAATAGTTAACTACCTTAGTTAACATGAACTAAGAATGAACAATATTTCTACAGCATTTACTAATCTTGGTTAATATTAATTTCAACATTTACTAATACATTATTAAAATCAAAGGTTGTATTTGTTAACATTAGTTAGTGAACTAGCATGAACAAACAATGAACAGCTGTATTTTTATTAACTAATATTAACAAAGATTAACTAATATAGCAACAAAAGTAATGCTCATTGTTAGGTCATGTTAGTTAATACATTAACTAATGTTAACAAATGAACATTATTGTAAAGTTACCAAAAAAAAACAAAAATAATACCCAAGGACGCTTAAAATATATTAATTGAAAGCCAATTTAAATGCAGTTTTCAGATGCGCTTGAGTGTTTGGGAGCTTGTCAAACTTCACTAAGTAAAGGGGCATAATGACTAAAATCACAATTTACATAAAAGCATCAATGGTTACCCCGGTGGTAGCGGTTCTGGTCTTTCCCATGTGGTTCTTTTCTCAATATGATCCACATAGTAAACGCGTCCGTTCAGATCCATTCTCTGCTCCCAGCTACAACATACAAAAGGAAATTCCATTAAACATATCAGACTCAATCCATACAGGCTTATTATTTTAAAGTGTCTTTATTTACATTAATTTATTCATTCGGACATGCAGCAGGAGCATAAGCTCTTATTAGTGGCATCATATGAGAACATTTCTGTCACTGTGAACTTAACATAGCAAGTAAATTAGAAAATAACTCATCTAAACTAAAAAAGTAGAAAGGTTTTTGATATCACATACCCGGGAGCAAGAGGGCTGCTATTGATTAGCGAAGCTATCGGTGGTGTTGGACTGGCACTGGGGGGCTGATTTGACCCTGAACCTGAGCTTGACCCCTGACTCTCCGTTTCTCCGTTCACACACACTCGTGGAGGAGACGCCTCCGGGCTGGGAGCTCTGCTGCCGTGAGTGGGAGTAGAGCCAGCAGAGGATGCTAAAAAAACAATAGGTAGGGAACTTTGCCTTAAAGTGCCCCTATTATGCTTTTTTTCAGATAGGACTAGGGATGTAACGATACACTTAACTCAAGATGCGATACGATTCACGATACTGGTTTCACGATACGATTTTCTCGCACTTGTGACTTGTCGTATTAATGCTTTTTACATGAAAACGGAGATTACTTGTCCTTCTCACGGTGGTGGTGATTATTATTAGTCTACGGACAGTCAAAATGCCGCCACACCTCCGATTTGAATGAGTCAACATCTACATCTTGCCATCGCCATGTGTTTGACGGCGCGTGCACACCAGTCTATATGGCACGCACTGGCGCAGCGTGAGCAGAGCAAACCAAGCGTTTTCAGTTCATTCCTATGGAAGTTGAGCTTGGCTCACACAAGCTCAAGTTCCATGAATGAAGTGAAAACACTCGCTAGCTTCGCGCCAGTGTGTGCTTGCTGCTATTGTGCCTGTAAAGCGAGGTTCACAACTTCACAGTAGGCTACAGTAAACGCCCCTGCTGTTAAAAACGTGTATCGCGATTCGTTTAACATTTCAACCGACTTGAATCGTCACACATTTTTATCGATTTTCAACCGGTTGCAAATGAATCGTTACATACCTAGATAGGACCGGTCATGTAGTATGTAATACAGCAGTTTGTGAATGTAACAAGTCTGCAAAGTTTTAAAGATCAAACTCCAGGTAATGGAGTCTGCCCCCCCAACATTTTTTGTAATTCTGAACAGCATGAAACTAGTCGATAATAATTCCAGTGTCACTTCCTGTTAGAAACCTAGGTAGGTTTGAAACAAATTTGCAAAATGCGCCTGTGGTCTTCATTGAACAATGCCTGTGGACAATGTCTACGTTGACCCATGCTGCAAGCAATCAACCAATCATAACAAACTGGGCCATCTGACCAATCAGAGCAGAGTAGACCAATCACAACAGACTGGGCCATCTGACCAATCAGAGCAGAGTCCGCTCACGGAAAGGTAGGGTTTAGAGAGACTGGATCCTTTATCCAACCGTTTCAGACACTGTGATAAAAAAGCTGATGCTGCAGTGTATTAGGGCTTTGACTTTTGCCCAAAAATCATATTCGAAGTTTGTTTGTTTATTAATGTTTTAATATATTCGAATAGTAATTAATAATATTTTGACCATTAAATGCCGTGGCGCTAGGGCTGGGCTAAGGGGGCTTAAGGCATGAAAAAGCCTCGGAATCTGAATTGAAAACAACGTTTACAAGCAAACACATTTACAAAAAATAATGCCCATAACAGGTTTGAATATTAAAGGCTTTCTAATATTCGTTCAAATATCATTATTTTTTTTAAATATTCGAATTATATTCCAATAACAAAGTTCGGAGTCAAAGCCCAACAGTTTATATTATAAAACAAATGTATGTGTTTTTTTGCCCTTGGATGAATGCAAACATATTGTAGGAGACTCCAAAACAAAATTAGGAATCTTTAAAATAGCATGTGACACTATATTGTTAGACCCCTATTGATAAGGTTCTCTACCTGTGGAGGAAGTGTGTTTATGTGTCGAGGCAGGAGGCGGTCGCTGAGGTCGAGATGGACGTGGTGGTCTCAGAGCCCCTGCGGATGGAGAGGAAGGCTCAGTACTTCCCACTGCATGACCATTGGGCAGGGGCGCTTCATCAGTGATGTCACTGGATGGGGAAGAATCTCGACTAGACCAACAACAAACAGAGACATCTATCAAAATTCAACTAGCGTAAAATAAATAGCAAAGCAAAAACTGTCACACTTTAGATAATGCATTAACACGAACTAAACATGATGACATTTATTAACCTTTGTTAATGTTACTAAATAAAAATGACTGTTCATATTCAATAAGTTCACTGTGCATTAGCTAATGTTAACATATACAACTTTTGATCTTAAAATTTTTGATATTAAAACATTAGCTTAGATAAATGCTTTAGAGGGACTGTTCATTGTTAGTTCATGTTAACAAATGAAACCTTATTGCAAAGTGTGATTTTCAACTTATACAATATCTGTTTAACATCAATAGGTGTCATTCATAATATAAAGGAAATGGACTAAAAGTGCATTACATTTTTTAACAGATAGAACACTCCTGTTTTTTTATATTCCACAAATCAACCGCTAACATTCAATAATCTGGCCATATTTTAATGCATATTATTTCAACCAAAATAATGAGAATACAAATGAGTATATAAACTAAAAGTAAAATATTTTACACTACTGTTATGTATTAATAAATCCTGTATTATGATGATCTATAAAATGCCAAGTGCACAGAGTGAGCAATCAAGATATTTCCCTCGAGAACTAATTTAATCAAGAATTCAAACAAAAGCAAAAGAAAGATACAAGCTCTTTCTGCACATAAAGTGGCAATATTCCTTCAGAAACTGCACAGTAGAGTTGAGTAATCTTTATTTTACCTCCCTGCTACATCCCCGTTCTGTGTGGATTCTCCATTTACAGCCGATTCTGTGATTGCAGAGAAACAACAACAAATATCACAAATATCAATTTTAAACTTCAAAGAATTAGAAACAAATCTCTATTTTAGAGCTGCACGACTCTGGATAAATTGAGTCACTTTTTTTTGTGTTTCAAACAGAGATGAAGATTCTCCCATGATTATGAGCAAACAACTAAACAAAATAATTTTTGCAGTCTATTTAAAATGTTTATTTAATCTGAATGAATGATTTTTTTTTTTATCGGATTGATTGAATGATTCAATGACTTTACTCGTTTCATTACTGGATGAATCAGCGTTTTTTTTGTTTTTTTTTTAACAAATCTCTTGATTAAATGACAAATATATTTTTATCAGTCACTTGTCGCCACCTTATTTGAAGAGCCATGTTACTTGTTATTTTGATCGCTTCCGTAGACATCAGTGTTTATATCCGAATAACAGCAGAGATAAAGAAAGTCTCACTGTGCTTTTGTTCCTCTGAAGCAAAAGTCTCGGGATCCATCTGCAGTCCATCCAGACACACTGAGAGATCTCCAACCACCTCCGATCGCACTCTGTCTGAACTCAACTGCAACGTCTGCACAACCTCAGAAACTGAGACAGACACACAAACACACATGATCTTCATCATAACCCTGCTTACAGAACTGAAAAATGTATATTAACAGCCCATAAACGCAGCACCCTGATGCCAACATGTTTTGGCCATGGCTTTTTCATTGCTTATTAAATAAGGCTTTTGTTTAAAATAATCTTGTTTCACAAATGACTCGTTCAGACTGAGTCATGAATTGATTGAAATTATTTATAAAATAAACCAACATCATTACGGCTTGGTAGCATGTTTTACCAAAAGTGCAATATCAAGCAGATTAAATATAAGCTTTTAAAGCTCAAAACCAGGTCATATTCACAGAAGACCTGGAAAGGTAAATTGGGCTTCACTAAGAAAGCTCACAGCATCACTTCAGCTCACAGGGAAAAAAATGTTAACCTGGTTCCAGGATAATCAACACCCTCAACTCAATCTTCAGTTCTATAATTCACATCAGCGGTGAGCGGTCACACGGTTTCCACATGACCAAAGTCTCTGAAAAAACCCTTTGTTTGATACTATGAGTCAGTTCACCTGCCTCTTTCTTTATCAAACTATTGAGTGCACGCACGCACACGCACACGCACACACACACACACACACACACACACACACACACACACTAAACAGACCGGCCTATGAATAATGAGATTCACAAAGTGAAGAATATGGAAACTCACTCTTCATATTGTTGGCTTTTAAGGTCTCGCTGACCTCCAGAGTGGCCAAGCCCAGCAAAATATCCGCTTTAAGTGTCTGGTGACTCCAAACACGGAAAATTAACTTGCTGAAAGGGCTGACGATCCTGCAGGGAATATGATCGACAGAGCAGTGATGTTATTTTTTACTAAAATTATATTCATTTGAAATAATGAATTAATTTGAATAAATAAAGCTGATTTAAAACTTTTATATTCCATAATTCAACTGCTAACAAACAATTATATTCATTCATTTGAAATAAAGCTGATTTAAAACTTTTATATTCCATAATTCAACTGCTAACAAACAATCTGGCCATATTTTTATGCATTTTATTTCAAATAAAATAATGAGAATATTCAACTACAGAAAATTCACTACACTTTTATGTATCAATAAATCATGTATTATGATCTATAATATCTCAAGTGCACTGAGCGAGCAGTCAAGATAATATATAAATATTAGATGAAAAACACTTGGCAACTAACTGAAAAAAGTTTGTTAAAGTACTACAATTACTAAATCTAAAATAAAAATAAATACAATCTAATTAATCTAAAGCTAAATGGAATTTGTTAAAAAAAAAGTATATATAAAATTACTAAAACTTATGAAAAAAAAAAGAAAATATTCTAATCAAATTCAAAATATGAATAAATACTATAATGGTATATCAAAAATACTAGAATAACACTGACTGCAATAGTCATCATTACACTTTAATAATGTAAATATGTGAATAACAATAACTTTAGACTCGAGAGACTAAACACTTCGCGCTAACACTTTTGTCCCATTAGTTAACATTAATTTATGCAATAACTAATATTAACTAACAATGAGCAATGCATTTGTTACAGTATTTAGTACTCTGTTTATGTTAGTTAATAAAAAATATAGCTATTCATTGTTAGTACACTTTAGCTGAAGTCCATTAAATAATGTTACCTGATATTTTGTATAATGTTGAAATTAACATTAAAGATTATTAAATGCTTTAGAAGTATTTTTCATTGTTAATTCATGTTAACTAAAGCATTTATCTAATGTAAACAAACGGAACCTTATAGTAAAGTGTAACCGAACAATATAACGATAATAAATACTGATTCTGGATCAGCTCTGTAACACAACAGTCCGTTGTTTTAGTATATTTAGTATATTCTTACACAGTGAGGGACTGTTTCCATTTGGGACTGTGAGTGTTGGTGCATTTCTCCGTCTTCTTGGACTGGCCGTCCACACACACCTCCACATAAGGACTGGGCCCAAACCAGTTCTTCTTACTGTCCCGCAGCTTAGCGGACAGAACTGTCCAAAAATAACAAATATAATCACAGATCTATTCAAAGTATTCATCTGAAGACATGACAATATATATCCAGACATCTTAAAACAATGACATCTCAAAATGAAAGCGCTACATTGCAATGTATGTGTGCAACCCAAACTACAATTGTGAAGTTTTGCGATTACAAAACTTCAAAAGAGATTATCACTTTAGCTCACCTGTTATCTGAAGTTGAGACTTCATGATGCGGCCATTAAAAGAACTTATTATGGCTCAAATCTGAAATAAACAAATAAGCATATACAGTCAAATTAGAAATTTATTCAGACACCTTCAAGATTTCTCACATTATCACAGTTTATTCGCTATATAGTTTAGAAAACGGTAATAAAATATGACAAGAACTTGATATTTAACTGGTTTTGTCCGTCCTTCTGTTAGACTCTCACACATGAATTATGTTGAATATCTGTCAGCTGTTAAATTTAACTACACAATTAGATAATACCAGTTATATAATGCTTCATGTTGTTCAGTCTGTGTGTAAAAAGGTGCATTAGTTATTAAAGAAAAAACACTTCAGCAAAACATGATCAGCTCAAAGTGTCTGAATTATTTTTGGTCCCAAATGTTTATAAATGTCACTGTATGAAGAATATTTTGGGTATAATATGTCACAGTTTACTTTATTTTGCTCTCCTCACTTATGAACTATAGTGTCCTGAACCCACTAGTAAAAAATATCAAAAATTATATCTGGTGTCTGAATAGTTTTTGGTTTGAATGTAGATCGTATTAATTCGGTTTAGTCTCATTATAACAAAAACATGTCAATTGAGACTGTAGTAAAAAGTGGAAAAGGTCATAATACAACATTCGCAAGTCCTTCTGTAATGTGGCACATTTCTAAGCGAAACCGGATATGCTTTCATGTTGACTAACTCAACAAAACACCCACTTTCTTTCTAAAATGTTTTTTTTTGTTTCTGGCTGATCTGTCACCAAATGCACTGTATAGACACATCTGACCCCTGATCAGTGCTGTATGTCGTTTAGTAGTGGTGTGTGATGTATGTCGTAGTTGTGTCTTCAACACCTCCCTCCTGTAACAGCTAATCTCACAGCCGAAGTCTCCAGTAATCCTGGGCAGATTACAGATGATGTAATTCCAAGGACAGACCATGTTTCTTAGTTACTACAGGGAATCGGTCTGTCCACTGGGAGAAAGTACTGATACACAGAGATTAAGGCTAGATTGTCACCCGAAAACAAAACGCCTGTCATTATTTACTCATCCACACATCATTGTCAAATCCAAACCTGTATGACCTTCTTTATTCTATTTAACAAAAACAGGAAAATGTTCTTTCTGCGCTTTTTCTAATACAGTGAAAGTTAATGGGTAAAACTCATATGCATATTTAAACATAACATTTCAGAAACCTTGTAACATAAAACAATTGTTTTAATGTAGTGTGAATAATTAACTGGAGAAGTATGGTGCTATCAGTTACCATTATACCCTGTGGTGTCTTGCCTTAACAGTTTGGTACTACAAATACATTTCATACACTTAAAAGCACTGTGGTTTTACCACGGTACAGAGATGATATCACATGGTAATATTAAGGTACTTTGACATATACCACAGAAATTATAGCTTATAACAGTTCCATTGTATTCCTGGATGTATCGTTAGCTTTGTGTAGCATACAAATATCGTGGTACGTAAATATCAGTAGCATGTTATCAGATGGTACTTATATACTGTGTTATTATGAAGAGACTGTCACAGAACTAATGAGCGCATTACACACGTGACGTCACGTAACGTTAGCGTTTCTGACTGACGGTGTCGCAGCTACAAAAACGACCGTTTACAAGTCAATGAAATGCATATATCTGTTTGAAACCGATAACGGATAGTTTTTATTCGTTACAGACTATTAATTACGTACATTAATTAAACAGCTGTCAAAACCATCAACAGTCTAACGGTCAGTCAGTCACCGGTCAAACAAGCTAGCGCGTTATCAAAACACGGCTGTTTTTCTTCCATATTTGTCCTCTATACGCGTGTGTCGCTTATATCTTACCGTCTTATGATCACGGGAAATGTTTCTAGGTCTCAGTTTTAACGGGATCTGAGGTCATTTTCCAGTCGTTAAAATAAACTTTGCTCCATCTCAACCGGTTGAACAAACGTCCGCCACCAGCACTGGCTCCATGTCAGATTGACGTCACTGCGCAACCCCCGTCACGTGACGCAACGCGCGCGTCCGTTTGGATAATGTACTTCTATTACCCATAAAGACTGAAGCACTAGATATGTCAATTGAGCAGTTAATGGATTTATTAATATAATTCAATGGCTGTACTTTCACGAGATGGCGCTGTTTGCCAGGACAAGTCCGAATGAATGGTGGCCCTTTAAATATGTGGAGATTTAAAATACTGTTTCGATGACATTAAAGACATTTTATTTATTAGTTTGTTCATATTTTTTTCAAAATATAATATAATATGATAGATATAAATAATGTAAATAGATTTGAGTCAAAGCAGTGATGTCCATGGAACTACTGCTGGTCCAATCAGCATCCGAGGAGGTGGAGAAACAGAGCGCGAAGAACTTCCTCTGAATCGGTTCGTTTGAACGGTTCGTTGCAATGAAAATTGTTCATCGATTCTTTTCTTATTGTTTTGTCTACCAGTCATGTTTGGTTCCCATAAGGGAGGGAGGAAATCCACGATGTTTTTATGGATTTTTTTAATATAAATCAGGCGAATGATCTATGAACACACCCATCTGTATAAACCTTCAGAGGAATATAAATAGGAATATAATTGTAAAGTTTTGTGCTGTAAGTGCTGCTAAATGTTTAGCCTGTTCCGGATGATGATGCATCAGCCAATGTAATAATAAATAGAAACATTTGCTAATTTAGTTTGTATAGTACAACATCTAAAATATTAAAAGAGGGGTATAAGATGACCCATATACACTTTTACAGAATGTATAAATTACTTTTGATATCATTCTTATTAATATTAAATATTTAAATAAGTGTCAATAATGTATAATACTAAAGAAACTGTTGTATTAAAGATTTTATTTTGACACTTAAGTTGATAATAATTGAATAACCGATGACAGACAAAGCAGAATCGCAGTACAAGAGATTCATCTGAAAGGTAAAATTATACAGACATGAATATTTACTTATTTAATTGCCCATATTTTAGGCCAATTGAAGAAATGTCATAATAGCAATAATGCAAATTTAATGGTTTCACTCAACTAACTTTAGATTTTAATGATAGATGTCTAAAATGTGCATCTTATTCATAGAAATGCTGAATAATAACCCCATTAATTACAATAAATATTACATTTAAAAATAGTAACAACTTGCCTTCTGTGCAAAATCTGGGTGGCCGATCTAAACCCAAGGGTCTAATTTTATCTTTTTACTTCTAAAAAAAACTATAGCTTTTACCCCACAAATCCAATAACATTGATGTGTCCAAAAAATCCCCCATTAGAGACACAAAAAGGGTTAATATTCAACATAATACAATGTCAATGTTCATCTTGCCCCAACCTACCCTATATATTAATCAAAGTCTACAGATGCAAATAGATAAAGTGTAATAAAATGAACTAAAAATGAAATTTTGGATGTTTTCTTCCCACTATTATGAAAGAAATCCAAATGACAGTTACAGAATAGATGTGAAATCCTTACCAGCCTGCTTTGTGTATTTTACATAACATTAAAAATGTTCCCTTACAGACCATTTATTCACAAGCGCTTTTCGAATCGATTCGTTCAAATCATTCAAACGAACAGATTCGACGAAGAGAACGATTCTTTGTCGTTCACTAGTATTCCCTCCTCAGCATCAGCAGCAGCATTCGTCCAGAAGATTACTCACACACCAGTTCTGATCTCATTTTACTCGGAGATCTGCATATTTATCGCTGTCATTAAGTGCATATTTTCTTTCTAAATTCTTGATCATCTCGTTTAAAGATGCTGGCGTGCACCGAAATGATCACGATGTGTCTCCAGTCTGCGAAGCGCGAGCATCTCCGCTCCAAACTGCAGCAGCATCAGATGCAGGACTCGGTCCACGGACTGTCCATCTTTCACGATGTAAGTAGCCAAATATTCGGTCAATGAGAACACCGATAGGTCACCATGCGAAACATTCACCTTGAACCTCAGAACACAAGTCACTGTGTCACTTTAGGACAGAGGGAGAGAATATGCACATGTGAAAATGTATAGGCTAGTCTTGAAATAGGTTATGATAAAGCATGATTGTTAGGCAGTTTGGGGAGTGAATAATGCAGTGGATGCATAAGCTTATGTGCTTATTGTGAAGCACAAAAAATCCACTTGCATTGTGAGGTCTTATTTTGACTGTTCCCTTGTACATTAGATATGTACTAATGTATATATAGCTCATTTGCATATTTAAACAGGCCTAATACATATGTAACATAGCATGTGGCTACAAATGAAAAACATGTCATCTGTTTTATTTGATTAAATTTATACTAATGAGAATGCTTTTCTTTGTGACTCCCCGTAATTGTCATTTATGATTAATGATTTTGATGCTTTTATGCATTTATGCCTTACTATTAAAACAATTGCAGCAGCCGTTGGTGAATCATATTTGAGGGAATTGATTTTCACCATTTCCTTCTTTTTTATAATGCAATGTTATATATTCTCTTAAAATGGACAGATAGATTGTGTTTGCATGTTTGCTTTTTGTGCCTATATTTAAGCACAAAACTGGATTTTGATCAGAATTTTTTATATCAAATTCTGATTGTAGTTAAAATATAATCAAGGATATCATCAATATTGCATTGATTCTTATAAACAATCCTCCTGTATTTCATCTGTCTTTAATGTTTATTGTATGGTGGATGTTTAGAGTCAATGTGACGGTATATTCAGGAACACTTTCAGTGCTTCAGCACGTTTAGGGCTGTTAGTGACAGATAAAAAGTTGCAGATGTTCTCTCAGCAGGGTTAAGTAAGAGGGGGTCTGACAACAGAGGTGAAGTGTGTTGTGTGTGTGTGTGTGTGTGTGTGTGTGTGTGTGTGTGTGTGTGTGTGTGTGTGTGTGTGTGTGTGTGTGTGTGTGTGTGTGTGTGTGTGTGTGTGTGTGTGTGTGTGTGTGTGTGTGTGTGTGTGTGTGTGTGTGTGTGTGTGTGTGTGTGTGTGTGTGTGTGCTTAAAATGTCTTTAAATTCAACCTGAAATCAAAATTGACCGTTTAGCACGTTACTGGTCTTATTTTGCTTGATTCATTAGTGCGATCTTTAATCTAAATGTATTAAAGTGCCCCTTTTATGATATTTTAAAAGTTGCTAATGTTGTTTTTGAGTCTCCTATAGATTTACATGCATCAGAGGTAAAAAACAACAACAAAAAAACACTATTTTTCTCATAAAACCCATTGCACATCATTTCTCAAAGAGTCTGAAACGGTTCGTTCGAAGATTCAGTTTCTCGAATCCCCTCCTTTCCGAGAGCCTGATCTGCTCTGAGTGGTCAGATGGCCTAGTCTGTTGTGATTGGTCTACCGGTTACAATGTAAGTCGGACACGATGGCATTGGGTTTTACCGTATCAATTCCAGCACGAGTACTCGTTCTTTTCATTCCCAGCTCAGAAAACGGCATCTTCTCGACAACACAAACCAAATTCTTCCAGTCTCAGCTACAACTACAGTGTTTGAGGGCGGGGCAAAGTAGATGTTGTTCACCGGCAGCCAATGAAAACCATAGACTGGCATTATGCAAATTCATTACAAACCTGGTGTGTTACGGAAGTGAGACTGGAAATGCGGACCACTCGTTTCAGCAGTTCAGAATTGATTATTTCTTTTAGGAGACAATAACTTTATTTGTCGTGCACTTTAATCTACACAAACAGCTAAATTACTCACTTACTTAAAAGTAATTGTTTTAGGCTGCTGTTAGTTGATGCAAGGTTTCTAAAGTCTTTGATAATAGTTAACGGAAATAATATAGATAAAAAATAATAATAGAGACAATGATATCATATAATGATTGGTTTGAAAATGAAGCGTCACCATTGGGGTGATATAGGAGATGCTCTGCAAGGTAAAATTGTCTTCCGTTGCAAACCGCATTCAGTATAAAATGCCCACTTTTCTTGATCCAATCAATTCCAGATGCATTACATCAAGTCCTGTCCTACATTTTTCTTTAAAATGCTCTTGCACGTCACATTATGGGTTGCAGACTCAAGCTTATCAAGCACTCTTGTTGTCTTAAATTAAGAGGTCGGTGTGTGTGCCATTGGGAGATACGAAAAAGTCCAAATATCGTGTTTGTGCCTTAAGCTTTCATCCTTTAGCGGATCTTGTGTGTCTTTGATCATCACAGAAATAACAGAGGAGTTTTCTGACAGTTCTGATGGACGTCATGATTAATGTTGAAGGATTTACTCTCTTCTCAGCATGTGATTCAGTCAAATATCCATTCTGTGTCGACGTTTAAATGAAGAGACGATTGATAATGTTGCTGTCTTTTGCCTTGCATTTCAGATCATGTTAAAACATCTATCTTCAAGATGTAGAATTATGCATGAAATTAAATATGAGCCTCACCAAAATTGAGTTTTACATTTTCTGAAGAGATTTTGGTCCTTGTCTGTGCAAAAAGTGTTTTTATAGGAGTAGTAAAAGTGGTGCTTGACTTATCAAACACTAGTGTAGATTAAAGGTCAAATTAAAATGTTTAACAGTAAAATATTTCCCCTAGTGATCACTGACCCATATTGAAATAAACGAGGTGCTAATGAAAACATTAAATTAGATTAAGAGCTGCTTTTGTCATTAAAACAGACAGTGTGTTAAAATCTCTTCACGTAACACGACGGACAGAGGTTGTGTTTGTGGGAGGTATTCATTCGCTCCCGAGGCGATCATTTCTAATCATCTTTCCCGAATCTGTATCTTCGAAATTTCTAAAGCCGACTGACAGGAGAAGAGCGAACAGCTCCTTATAATTCCCTCGGCCTGCGTTTGAAGCTCTTGTGCGCTGATACTGAGCCGTGCATCTGAAGGAAAAGGAGATTTGGATTAACTAAGATGCTGTCAGGCCTATTTATAAAGCGTGACTCAACTGATATTGTGCTTTGTGAGTCGTTTGTTCTCTTTCTAGTGAACGGAGTTGGTAGGACTCGTGTCTCCCCACTGACTCAACACCTGCCAGAGAGCCATTGGAAACGATCTCTCTGCGTGAAGCTCAGATGACCTTTAAAGGACATTGTTAATGATGCATTATCCTGCACTTATCTTTTGGCAATGCACATCTGGCTTTTACTAACCTTATTGTGTAATATAAAGCTAAAGAATCAACAGACATGCAGCTTGCGCTTCATAAAGCGAGTATATTTCACCTTTTAATCTCCATCCGGGTGTCGTTTCGCTTAGATTAATCTGCTCTGAAGAGATTAGTCAGTGCTGGGTTGAATCTCAGCCAAATGCAAATCCTACTATTGGTTTTAGTTAATACTGTTTGTCTGAATGACATTTTAATTCTGTAAGCCAGTTAGCCTTGTTTTAAAGTTGTTTGTATTTTAATAAGATTGTGAAAATGCACATTTGTTCCAGAAATGTTCCAATAATGAACATTTTATTTTCTTATTTTCACAAAAGAAAAAGAAAATTGGGATCTTCATTCACTGGATGCTGACGATCCACCACAGAATAATTAAAAAAAGAATGTAATTGTGACTTTTTATCTCACAATTCTAATTTTCAGACTTTATAGCATCCAATTGTGACTTTATAACACACAAATGCAAGTTTATATCACCCATTTCTGACTTTATAACACACAATTGCGAGTTTATATCATACAATTCTGAAGAAAAAATAGCAAAAAAATTGTGAGATGTAAACTCACAATTGCGAGAAAATATGTCAAAATTGTGAGATAAAAAGTTACCTTTTGTGTTTTTTATTCAGTGGCAGAAAAACTACTTTTACAACTGTTCATTGTGACCACTTTAGAGCAAAAAAGCACTTTTATTTGCCTGTACATGAACTTGAGCCTTTTTTATTTTTGTGTAACTTTTCCTTTAAAGGTCCCATATTGTCAAAACTGAATTTTCTGGCTTTTTTCATGATAAAAAAGATCTAGGGATTATGTAACTACCATTAAAGTTTCAAAACAGTAGATCCACACAGACACACACACAACACACACCAGCCTGAGTAAAGTAGCTGTGCCTTTTCACCAGCCGTTGACTTCCGTATATTTGTGATGTCAGAACTACTCAGTCCCCGCCTTCAGTCTCCACCCCGACCAATGGTGCGTCACTCAGAAAACAACAGGCCAATCAGAAGAGAGGCTCATGAATATTAAGTAGACAGGCCAAACTCGAGCTGTTCTTGGCAGAGCTCCTGAGAAAGAGCTGTAAACATATATTGAGAAGCTTTTTGGTAATTATACCGCAAATATATATTCTTAAGGACATCAAAACTTAAAATAAAACTTCGGAAAGTTGTACAATATGGGACCTTTAAATTAAAAAAGAATATCTAAAGATCTAATATACATCCATTTGCACAGAATCTGCATGTATGAATGTTGTCAATACTGAGGCCTAGACAGAAAATACCTGAGTAGTTTGTCTGAAGGTGACACTCTTCAATTCTCCGTTGTTTTTCTGTATATTTTGAACACTTACATCTGTGTTTTATAAGATATAATAAATTAGCCATCTGACGACTTAGATGTAGTAATCCCAGAGGAGAAATTCAGCTCTCACAGTGGCACTTATAGACCAGAGCTATAAAAGAAGAAAATAGCAGAGGAATGACTTTGCAAAAATAAGCTATTAAATAAAAAATAAGCATAAAAACCTGCTAATGAGGAAAAAAGAATGAGGAATAGTATTCAAAAATCTTAGACATGTTTTCTATGCTTGCTGAAAAGGTTTGACTTTTAAATCTGTTTATGAAAATATGGCTTTAGATAGTATTCATATTTAGCTGTGTTGTTGTACAACTTAATGGTAGATGCCATAAGAATCATTTAATTGCCCAAAGAAGAACCTTTCAGTGATCGGCTCTGAAAAGAACTTAGTGTGAAGAACATTTAATAATCTAAAGTAGTTTGGAAAGGTTCCATGGGCTCTTTATGAATCCATATATGCCAAAAGTGTCACACATATGATCTTTTTTTTTTTCAAATGGACATAAATGTAAAGTAGCTGTGAGGTGCAACAAGAAAGGATTCGGGTTTTTCGGCCCGTTTTTCTGTCCCAGAACCTTTTATTCTGTAAAAAACATAAAAATATGGACAAAGCGTCTGTGATGTCACCCATAGACTTTCTGAAGAACGGCTTTGAGGCCGTTTATGGGCGGTATGTGCGGCACCATCTTGGAAAATCTTTTCTGAAAGGATACAGAGGTGGTGTGATGTGTTGGGTCAGATCATGGCCGAGACGTCACATTTCAGGAATTCCACTCGGCGCAGCCCGTTATCAGCTGTCAATCAAAGTTAACCACGCCCTTATTTGTCATACATTTTATATCTAAATACGAAAAAATTCACCCCCCTCACAGTTGTCAGGCACTCGGAACCTTTCGAAAAATACAATAAAAGTCCATGGGACCAACCTGTAAAAACATGAATTTATGCTGTGAAAACGGACATTTTAACATGGGGGTCTATGGACATTTGCTCCTTTTGGGACCGGCCCCTAGCGGAGTTTACATGTATTGCAGTTTTCGCACTTCCGGTAGGCTTCATTCTTCAGATTAGAATGTTGCCGCTTAGTAAAAACATATTGTGGAAATATATCAGACACTTGTACACAGCCTCTTTATGTTCACTCATACACCCTAAAATCACCCAATAATCAGAGACCTAGAGGTACATGTTATACGTGAAGACTGAGGATCGTAAATAGACTCTTGTGGACTTCGACTTGTATTAACAGTAACTTTTGCCCATTAGAAGTGAAGGCCAGATGGTGTTAAAAGCACTCGAGGAGTCAAATAAAAACTCTAACAGGGTGCCGACCCCGTCCAGGTGAATGAATGATCCATGTTTAGCCACTGGATGATTGTACTGTCAACACCTACATAATCCTCACAGGCAAACTGTTCAGAAATCTTCTCAGATGAGTCTCAAGCCTTCACACTGTGATATGTTTGGGCCTGAAGAGCCAGTGGAGGAAGGAGGAGTGCTACAAGAAACACTTGAGAGACTTTGACGGATGAAAGGATCAGTTGCCCTTGAGAATATAGCAACCACTTTCTCTGTTATAATGATCCGGAGAGTACCAGAATTTATGGTTCTCACATTCTCTGAAAAAGGATTCTGCTGAAATGCATAATAAATTGTGCCTAAATATGCAATTATGGACAAAACAACACTAGCGTTCAAAAGTTTTGTCTCAGAAATGTTTTTTTGAAAGAAATGAATGCTTGTATACAGCAAGGATGCATTAAACTGACCAAGTAAAGACAGCACAACAGTTTTCAACATTGATAATCATTAATGTTTCTTGAGCAGCAAAGCACCATATTATACTGATTTCTGTTGGATCATGTGACACTGAAGATTGGAGTAATGATGCTGAAGAGATCACAGGAATAAATGACAATATATTCACATAGAAAACAGCTCTTTTGAATGGTAAAATAATTTCACACTATTACTGTTTTTACTGTATATTCAAAGAAATGCAGCCTTGGTGAGCAGAAGAGATTTCTTTCCAAAGCATCTTTAAAGGATAGTTCACCCCAAAATGTAAACTCTGTCAGTAATTACTCTCCCTCATGTTGTTCAACCCCGTAAGACTTTCGTTCATCTTCAGAACACAAATGAAGATATTTGTGATTAAATCTGAGAGCTGGGTCACTCCTCCATAGGCTTCTAAGGGATTGAAACTTGCCGGCCCAGATGTGTGTGTGTGTGTGTGTGTGTGTGTGTGTGTTCTGTCTAACACAGAAGCGATGCGCTGTTACAATATGTGAACTATCTCGAGGCCCACAGAGAAGGAAATGAATACTTGAATAAAGTGTTTTTTTGTTTGTTTGTTGCGCACAAAAAGTATTATTGTCGCTTGATAAACTTAAGATTGAGCCACTGTAGTCACTTGGACTATTTTAATGATTTCTTTAATAACTTTTCTGTGGTTATAGAGGTCAGAGAGAGAGAGAGAGAGAGAGAGAGAGAGAGAGAGAGAGAGAGAGAGAGAGAGAGAGAGGAGAGAGAGAGAGAGAGAGAGAGAGAGAGAGAGAGAGAGAGAGAGAGAGAGAGAGGAGAGAGAGAGAGGAGAGAGGAGAGAGGAGAGAGAGAGAGGAGAGAGAGAGAGAGAGAGAGAGAGAGGAGAGAGAGAGAGAGAGAGAGAGAGAGATTTTGCATGTTTTTTAGATGATGTGTAGTTTGTTTATGTGACTAACAGGCTTTATGAAGGAACAATGTAAAGTTTCATCAGTGTTTAAGAGAGAGCCCCTCTGAAAGCTCTGAGGGGGAAGTTCATTAAAGGCCAAATTATGTATAATATTGATCACCACTGTGCATTTCCATCAGTCCTCAATGCTTCTGAATGCTGCTCACGTTCATAAACTGCCATTGACTGTTTTTCCATCTTTATCTCTTCACAGATTTTCCGCAGAGCTGACAAAAACGGTGAGTGTGAATCTGACCTTTTGCTGCATCACATTTAAAAGGTTTATCTTACACAGCGATGTAACCACAAGTCGAAAAGCAATTTATTTTTCTGTAAATAAAACTTTTGCGTAGTTATTTTGCAAAAAATAACCTTATACATTACAATCTCTCTGGGCATGCATGCATTTGAAATAAAAGTAATAAAACAATATAAGATTTTTTTGCTCTATTATGGTTCATATAATAGAGTATGAATATCAACATTCCTTAAAAAAAGAAATAATAAAAACAGTAATGAATGAGAATTGCAGCTCAGATCATTTGATCATGCAAGTAATTATTTCATATTAAGATCTCAACATTTATGCATTAGGCTGAGCTTTTATTCACATTAAACTCACATTGCATTAAAGATTTACATTTGATCAAACTCATACATCAAACCTTCTGATCTCAGATTTGATTGCAGATTGGTATCTTTATTTGCCTTGATCTTTTAATTCATCTTTATTTGCCTTTTCATTGCTATCTAAAGGATATAATTGGCGATTACAATTAGTCTTAACATTAGTCTTATTTACGGGTTGTGTGAATATGATTTTACTAGAAACTACTATTTCAGTTTTCTACTTCAAAACTTCACATTTAACTCAGTGTGTTACTTACCATTTCTTTGTAATTTGCGATTTCTAAGTGAAAATTGATTCCACACCACATTATTTTTCAGCATAGTTTCTGGGAATGCTAATATAGCCAGTTGCAAAAAACAAAATCTTTCATTTTATGCCGAATGCATGATTTTTTTGAGAGTTTGAAGCCTTCGAGTCCCGCTGGTTCCTCTATGCCGGAGCCAGTGTCACGAAACCCTGTTTATTGTTCAAAAGGACTGTAATGCACGAGGAGAGAGAGGGCGAAATGAACAGAATGATGCGCTGTCCAAACAAATCAGAAATGAGTGGCTGTCACTGGGACAGCACGAGTCCTTTCAGAGGTCATTACCATTGTTCCAGAATGCCAATTACCTTCTTGCCACTTCAATCATCATTGCCAAGGACAGAGAGAAATAGAAAGAGAAGTGGAGTGGGAGAATATAAGAGCGGCAGAGAGAATAAGAGCCTGCGTATGTGCTGTGAAACTATAATTAGTGGGCTTTGATAAGGCAGCATCAATATTACTATTGCTCATAGTGAGTTAGTGTCAGTGATTTGAACAAACGCCTGACATTACGTGTATATTTGACATTTAACTAGTTTGTTTGCATTAAAAGTCACGTTGTAGTCAATAATTGTATCCCCTAAAACTCATCTTTGATCACCATAATGACATTTAAAAGTTTTTTCCTTGAAAAAAATGCCTTAAAATAGCTTGAATGTAACTCGACACCCTTGCCTCATTTAGTAGCCTATACGCAGTTCTATGAATATGCAAATGAGCCCCGCCTCGACTCACTCACTCACTCACTCACTCAGAGATCCACTGGGCTGCGTTCCAGTCCAAAATTGACATGCCCTTCACTCGCTAACTTCCCTCGGTCTCGTTCACTCGGATGTACGTCATTGCTTACGTTGCACGAGTGCCCACTACTGGCGGAAACTGCAATGGGCTGAACTGGAACGTCCTAAGCCCTTGAATCACTTGGCAATTGACTTTGTACACCGACGCATGTATCATTCCTATTTTGCACCCGCACAAAGCGGGCTTTTCCCTCCACAGACGCACGTCGGTAAACTAGGAAATGAACTTGCGCTCCTGGGCGGGTCGGCGCAAAAAGGAGGCGTGTTTCGGCGCAAACATTCCCGAGTGCTATTTTGCACTTCCAGAAAACAATTGCGCCACTGACCAAAAAAAACCTGGTCTAAAGTCAGTGGCGCGTTGCGCGTTGTTCATAATGCTATTTTAAGCGCGCATGCTTGGCCATAATGTAACGAGTGCACAACGCGCACACACTTTGATTCTCTCATCAACACAGATGCAGCAGTTTTTATTTTTGCAAATCATACATTATAACAAGGACAAATATTACCACACGAGGGAAATCATTGTGGTGTCCATGAAGATGTGAAAAAAATAGGCATAAATCTAGCTTACACATTTACCAGTGTATACTGGTAATTTTTCAGGCAAATTGTAGTAATGACGGATCAGACCGGTTTGCCCAATAGTGGCAAGACACATATGTATATAAGGACATCTGACAAATTATTTTGTCCGTCAAGAACTAGGGGAAAAAAAATCTGAAGACTGCGAAATCACCTTTACCATAATGTAAGTACATTAAAAACCTTACTCTTTAACTTACCAGTTAAGTTGAGCTTTCTCATATTTCTTTCTATTGATTTGGGTGGGTTTGTCCCATCCCCAATGTAAATTCTCTTTCTTTTACGGCCCTGACGAGAACATCGGTCTCCTCGGCTGTGAACCGCTCCTGGCGGTAAATGCGCCATAATAATAACAATCCGCCATGCAACATGCGCACCTGCTCTTAAAGGGTATGTTGGATGACGCTCTGATTGGTTTATTTCACGTTACGCCCAAACCACACCTATGAATAATGAACCTACTTCAGACCAACCTCTTTTAGATTTGCGCCAGGCGCAAGAGGCATTTATCCTGCCGGGAAAATAGCAACAGCGCCGGGATCCGCCCACAAAGTTACTTGCGCTTTGCGCTTTGACACTTGCGTTTCAGATCGTGCGCTGGGTGCAAGATAGGGCCCTTGGAATCAGCTATGGAGTTGATTTATTATTTTAAAAAAATGTTCACTTTAAGAATTTGTTTAATGCAGCATTCAAATGTATATAGGTGTGTTTGGGTTGTTTTGCATTAAAAATATAATTAATAGATCATAGAGTTTGTGTTGTGGTTGTGATTAGACGAGATCTGTGGTGACGTCACAATTATACTGCATTGTGGGCCATATGGTGCCTGAAGTGTACATATGAAGTAGACTCGCTCCCTCGGTCTAAATCGAGGGAACAAGTGTCTGTCCATATAAACTTCCCTCGTCCACTTCACGAAGTGGAACGCACATCAAAATGGCGGCAGGGATTCCCCCGAGGGGAAGTGCTTAGGGAAGTTCGCAAGTGCGTGTCTAAAAGTGGACTGGAACGCAGCCCTGGTTGACGATCACACGTTGATCTGATTGGTTACAAGGTAGTTTGTGACTTCAGAAACACCAGCGATTTCAAAGCGTGTTTTTGAGACTGTCTTTGGTTCACTGCAGTTTTAAGCAGAAAATACTCAGCAATGCTGTCGACTTATGAATTTATGAATTTGTTTTAAAGCATATTAATAACACCACACAGACATATAAACAACATTAAAAGCTGGATTTTCATCACAGGGGGACTTTAAAAGATGGACCTGAGACTATAATATAATGCATTGGGGTATTTTTTCACACGTGAAGCTTCTCAATACATTCAGAAATCGAATTATTGGATTATTGGTGTCAAACTAGAGCACGTCTGCTAAGTAGAACATTGAGTTAGACGAGTTTTGTGAAATAAAAACAGAGTTTGGCTGGTATTCTCCTCTTGAGAGTAAATCAAGCTTTTAGTCGAGTTTCAGCTCTCATGTGTGGATCTTGAGCTCAGTGACTTGAAGGGAGATTATTTAAAGATTAGAAGATCAGGCCGTCCTGCTTCACACTAAACTCTCTCCCACAGGCCTGCGTTTGATTTGTGCCGGTCATTTCTAAAGCCAACTTATCTGGGTCTGTTACACTTTGAGGAAGATATTAAACTGATTAGGACTGCTAATTAACTTTAGAGTATTAATGCAATAAGTGTTAGTATTAATTCAGTATTTTTAAAGGCATTCATTTGTGAAATATCACGTAAGCATTTGTTTTGATTTATAGGAAAGAACTTAGTTTTAGTTCGTTTTCAAAACTGTGCAACTCACCGAGTGGTTAGTGGTGTTCGTTGATGTTCCAAAACAAGTAGCGTAGCGAAATACAGTTTCTGTCGTGTTTTATTGCACGAGTTATTGCAATGAGTCCTCCAACAGAAATAATGTGATTTTTCAAAATGCCAAATAAAACACGACAGAAACTGTATTTCGCTACGCTACTTGTTTTTAATCATCAACGAACACCACTAACCACTCGGTGAGTTGCTCAGTTTTGAAAACGAACATTAAGGGTTGTTTTAAGCACATGTTTGTGCATGCCCATAGACAGCCACTCTGAAGCGCTCAGAGGCGATTCTAAAAGAGTCAAAAAGTCGAGACAGGACCCATCGTCAATATTTCTGTGTCCACCACTCTAGTTCATCCAAAACAAACTAGAAAATTTGACTCGAAGTGCTAAATACCGGAATTATCCTTTAAATAAGGGCCCATTATTTAGCAGTTTTCTTTGCTCCAACATGCAGCTTCTTTAAATTCAAGCACTGCTTGAATATTCTGGTTGTAGTTTGTTCTTCTACTAACTGTGTCACCCCACAGTTGTGCGCGTTGCGTAACTAAATCATATTGCCTGAAAGAAGGTCAGTTTCAGCATCTGCCTGAGCCCGTCGCTGCTGGCCAATCGAATGACAAACGGCATGTCATGCATGTCTACGGCCCCTTCGGCAGGGCCCGAAATACTGGCGCTGTCAGCACAGAGAAACACACAGCGATTGAGAATCTGGGGAATGTAATGAAAAAGGCCTAAGAGAGACAAAACCGTCTGAGAACGCCCACTGCGACTGTCTCTTCACATACAACCAGCACTTCTGCTCTTCCTTACATAAATTAGCCCGTTTGCAAATGTTCTAGCTTTCTGTCTGCATATTCATCATATTCCTCCTTAAACCCTGTTTCTCGTCCTCTCCCCCTCAATCCCTTCTTTATACCTCTCTCTGCGTGTTCCCGTTTCGTTCGGCGCTCAGACAAACAGACAGATTGGCTGGGGCTTCAGAGTGTTTGTCTGCTCACGTTGCATCTGTTGACTCAATCTGACAGCACTGCTGGTCGAGTTAGTGGAGAAGCAAACCTCTCAGAACTCGAGAGGAAGAAAGATGAGGAAAGAGGAGTGTGATAATGAGGATGTGGGAGCTGAAAATATCAGGAAAGAGGAGAAAGGAGACGATTGTATTAAAAGTAAAGCATGTCACAAAAAGAGAAAAGGGAATGAAAAATGGTGTTATTCAATGAATTGGTCATACGTTTCTTTGAGGCTTCTTTGAGTCCTCAATGATTTGTTGAGGAGAGGTGTGCTGTTACTTTATTATGTGATCAGACTTCCAAGACATACAGTATCTAGAGACCAGTCCAGAATATAATTGGCTGGTGAGAGTATAGGGACCATTAAAATTCTAGCAACAATTCAGAGCATTCTAGAAACAATTCAGAACAGCCTAAACCATTCAGAACATTCTAGAAACCATTCAGAACAGCCTAAACCATTCAGAACATTCTAGAAACCATTCAGAACAGCCATTTAGAACATTCTAGAAACCATTCAGAACAGCCTAAACCATTCAGAACATTCTAGAAACCATTCAGAACATTCTAGAAACCATTTAGAACATTATAGCAACCATTCAGAACATTCTAGAAACCATTCAGAACATTCTAGAAACCATTCAGAACATTCTAGAAACCATTTAGAACATTCTAGAAACCATTTAGAACATTATAGCAACCATTCAGAACATTCTAGAAACCATTTAGAACATAATAAAAAACATTCAGAACATTTTAGAAACCATTCAGAACATTATAAAAACCATTCAGAACATTCTAGCAACCATTCAGAACATCCTAGCAACCATTCAGAACATCCTAGCAACCATTCAGAACATCCCAGCAACCATTCAGAACATTATAAAAGCCATTCAGAACATTATTAAAACCATTCAGAACATTCTAGCAACCATTCAGAACATTATAAAAACCATTCAGAACATTCTAGAAACCATTCAGGGGTGCGTTTCCCATAGAACGACATAACTCACTGCTTCACTACCATAGCACAATGTATCATTGGGGAAATCAACTAGTCACAACTGTTTCACGAAAGCATATTGTTGCAAAGTGGTCGTTCAAGTGTTATACAAACTTTAAACTAGATTTTATACTATGCTGTGCTAAATCCAGTTGTCCATGTCATTTTCAGTGTGTGCTGTATGTAAAAATAGTTTTTATTTTAATTGTGCACTATTGATTTTTTTTCATCCGAGGTACTGCCTCTCTTAGCCTACCCGAGTTGAATTATCTGTGGAAATTGCACTTTTTTAAGATCTGTTCTGACTCTGAGTAGTAAAGGTTCATACTGAGATGAAAAATTACATGTGAAAACTGCAATTCTCCAGCGAGAGCCACCGAATGAGAAAAAGCTTAAAGAAGCAGATGACTAGAGGTTTTGTGTTGAAATAAAGCATTGTATTGGCAGAAGCCAGAGACTGTCCTGTGAATTCCAACTTTGTTTAATTTAAAATAATTTCCTTTTGAACCATGTCTTCAGAAAACAAATATGCTTCTTTGTACAAAAGAAAGATAATGCCTCTTTTAAAATGTGCTTTTAAATATTCAGATGACACTGTATTTTCTTGCCTTATGTGGAAATAAAGCTACTTTAAGCATAAAATATTAATAAAGAGAATAATCACTGGTTAGGTGCAGTGTCTCGTTACTGCAGGGCAATTGTGTCACTCATACATAAATGAATAATTCTGCATCCAAAATGCTCAAAAACTATAAAAAAAACTTCCTCTTGGACTTAATTTTTTTTTTACAATTGCAGTGAATGCATTTAAATAAGTTTGACCACCTGCTGCATAACCTGCTCTTTTGAGCCCGTGTTCATGCAGAGATGTATATGAATCATCATTTTCTCCTTTTTTTTTTTTTTTTTTTTGTTAGACCTCCATCACACAAAAACATGAATGTCTCAGAAATTCTCCTTCACACTGGCATTCAGCCAGTTCTCCCATTGTGACAGCAGTGAGATGTGATGTACGGTTTAGCCTCAAAGAAACCCTTGGCCATTATTTCGGATCCTTCCAGCGAGGGACAAACGTGGGCACGAGTAAAGAGACGTCTGTGTGTTATTGAAGCGCTGAAGCTGCAGGGCAGGTTCGGGATGGATGGACTGCTGGGTCTCTCCTGGTGAACACATGCTGACATTTGACAGAATCACTCATGGAGAGTTTTTCTGTTTTTAAGGTTTATGCACTAGACACCTCCAGGCCATGCAGAGCTAATTTGCAATGCATGTGAATATATTTAATTCTGGTGCAATGCAAAAAAATACCTGGTCATTTTGTTGCACAATCAAAAGAAAAAAAAGCAGTGAAACTCAAGTAATTTAAAGCGATGAGAAGATTTAGAGGCTTTCAGATGCACAGCATTTTTGTCGGTTCATTTAACTTTGGTGTGCTTGATTTTTTTTAGTGTGTAAAGATATCGAGGGCGACTTTGCTAAAGTCTCTTTTGCATTGGTGCAATTTTCTCATGCAATCAGCACTTATTTTCTGCATCTTTGTCCTTTAGTGAAACAGCCCTAAAGGTGCATGCAAATAAATGTTGCTGTCAGTTTCATTAAATGTTTTTAAATGCCTTAACCCATGCATTTTTGAAGCGCAGATGCATGTTGGAAACAAATCAGGCTTCAACAGAACAAATTCCTGAAGTAACTGTACCAGACGAGGTTCTGTCACATTGCTCCACCCTTGCTAGAGGAAATGTGTTTGAAGCACAGCATGGAAGGGGTGGGAACCGCTTAGGAAGATGCATTAGAGAATGTTGATCCCCAGACAACAGCACAGAAAGGCACATTAGTTTGAGACTAAATAAGGCAGAGCAGCAGAGTAGATAAAGTCTCCTGAGAGCCGGACGCTTTTCTCCATTAACCACGAGAGCTGCGATCAGATCCAGCTCTTACTGGACTTCAGATGTCACTCAGAGTTAAACTTTGACCTAGTAACGTCTGGCGATGTTTGGCAAAAAACAAAGCAAATGTTCACAATCCGCAAAAGGCCACAAAGTCCTCAAGTCTGATTTATTTTAAAGTGGATGTTTTAAATACCAGTCTAAACAAGCACACTTGACACACGCATCGTAACATCATTGACAATAACAATGACATTTCATATGTTGCATTTTTGTGTATATTGCATATTTTGTTATAAAATTTACTGATTTTTACTTTTTTATGTATGCATTAGTATTAACCTTTTAATATACTTTTAATATACTTTCACCATCCACGTCGTGTCACAACATTTGAGTTGTAATGTACATAATATATATTGTTGTTATATTATTTTTTTGAAAATATATATTTCTTTAATTGAAAATATTCTTTGATATTTTCTTTGATATATTTATGAATATACACTACTGTGCAAATATTTGGAGACTGCTCTAATCTACATTTATTTGATCAAAATACAGTAAATAATAATAATAAATAAAATAAGTGTAATAAGTGTAATAATAAATAAAATAAGTGTAATAATATTTTAAAATAAGTGTTTTTAATGTGAATATATAGTGAAGTGTAATTTATTCCTGTGATCAAAGCTGAATTTTCAGCATCATTACTCCAGTCTTCAGTGTCACATGATCCTTCAGAAACATTTTTTTATGTTAAAAAAATAATTTTTATACTACTGTTATATTTTTATGATTATTTTCAGAATTATTTGTTTAATATAATATAATATATTGATTTAATATCACATTTATTTTAAATAGAAACTTTTGTTACATTTTAAATGTTTTACTGTCATTTTGCATCACTTTGCACCAATGCATCGTTGGTAAATAAAAGTATTAAATTATATTTTTATCTTACAGATCCTAAACATTTGCATATCACTTTTGCGTAATATTTCATAGAGTCAGACAGATCCATATTTATCTTCATGGATGAAAAATTAATGAATTTAAGTGACCCAGATTGGTATTGAAAACTCAGTTTGAGATCAGATGTGGTTTTCGCTGTTTTACAAAAACAGATTTACTTTTGTGTCTGATATCTGTGTATAACCCAATTCTGTGACCCACTAAATTTCTAGTATCCGAATGCTAATCCAAATATGCCTTGGAGATTACAGAGAAAACAAACCCGCTGATACTGTAACTGGAATCATTCTTGCTGAGGTTTCTTCCAACCTAATTAAATTTCTGGTCAAGATGTAAATGATCTTGTTTTTCTTCTTAAGTGCATCTTTGGCTGGCTAGTGTGTATTTTAATTACTCAAAGACTCTGGTCAGTGATGCCGCCTGTTGTGATGAAGAGACTGAACACAGATGGCCGTTATATTTTCTCTTGAATTAACTGGAGATGTTGGAGAGTTTTCTAATGCTCTGAATATGTCCACTGTCGCTTTAAGCCTCCTGTGTAAGGCTCCATTTGGCCTCAAACATTTGTTTTTTAACTTAAAAACATTCAAAGCTCGTTCATGCATTGCAGTGAAATTGCACATTTGTGGATCGGATGGTTATTTGATGAAGTTTCGCTGCTTATGTGCATGGATTTTATTTCAAGTATAAGCCTGTGTGTGATTTTTAGTGAATTGATCAGAATAAGTCTGATCACCATTTTGACAGCATCAGTCTAATTAATGTACTTTTTGACTTGTCAGTAGTTGATGTCTAGATCAGAATGATGTGTGCTTTAAAAATTATGAGTATTTTACTTCTTTCTCAAAGAAATATGAAACTTTGAAAAACATCAAACTTTTCTCTGTTTCAATATAAAATTACCTGAGTCTCACATGCAGGCTTTATATTTCACTATTTAATAATAATCACTTCCTCTGAATCTCAGTCTAATCTTCTTTAACCCGTCTTGAACCACGTGTCTTTTTAATCGGAAACCTGATTTTTATAAAGTAAATGTAAGGATAACTTTGATATTGTTAGTAATATTTAAAGATGAACACTTACTACAGAAGCAACTCATCAAATATGATCATCAGGCTTCTGAGGAAGGTTTATTTGTTCATCTCTCAATCGTCATTGTATTGCATTGCATTATATGTTTTAAAACTACAGTGCATTGGTCATAAACTAAGCGTTTAAATATGAGATATTGCCAGATATTGATATTTATATGCATTTTATAGCTATACAGTTATAAATATCTCATTTACAAGCATCAGAATATTATTTTGATTTTTGGCCAATATATTTTATTGTCATTCATGTACATGACACATGAGAATCAAATATGTACTCAGGTCCAGCAGCGTAAAAAAAAAGACTTAATACATTACATACACTACATTTAAAAATAACTTCCTAAACTTGTTATATTTACTTAGTAAACTTCATCTTATGATGTGAGCCATAAAAGCCTGACATATCAAATATGATATTCATTATGCAAACCTGTTACATTTAAAGAAAATTATAAATTTGTTTTATTTCACGTCAGACAGGATTAAGAACAGAGCCTTAGCAATGGCAGCAAAATAAGTATTTCTCCCAAATCATTTTTGCACATATTTTTCTAGTTAATATTGGCTTTATATGATATTTTTAGATATTAGATCTAGAGTTTTCCACGTTCTGAAAGGCAAGTCAAACGTCACCATTGACGTGTTGCACAAGTGTCATTAAACCACAGATGCACAAGGGTTAGACGAATGCAGTCTTTCGGGAGGCTGATAAACCTCAGAGACGTGATGTAGACGATCTATCAGCCATGAATGAGTGCTGTCACATCTTTCTTCTCTTTGGGCTCTTGGTGGATGACACGTTCTGCACTTTAACTAATAATAAGAGCAGATGCACTAACGGCAGATGGCAGTTCACGGATCAGGGTTGATCTACGACTTCTGGCGTCAGTAAAAAGCATTGCCAGGTGTTTAACTGACCTTAGAAAGACAGGCGCCGTGGGCTGAGGAGAATATATTTCAGCCAGCGTTTCCATTCACTAACTGTGTGATCTGTTGCAAACATCAAGCTACGTCTCAATTTCTAGGAGTCGAAGTGCACAGTTTTGTATCAGGCCATGAGGACATAAAACTAGGTTGATATTATGAACGATAAGTGAAGGGTAACTAATTTCCAAAGTTTGCATGGATTGGGGCTATAGAAAAGCATGCAATATACATGTATATATATGTAAACGTACATATATGTATACATGTATATTTACACTATAAACAGAAATTCAAGTAATAGTTTCTTTCTCAATACTGAGTTTTGATTTCTAAGTTTTAAATGTAAATGTAAGTGTTTTCACACATGATCATTGGGTCATCAGTAAATGAATGTGGCATTTAAATGACACAGTTTCCCAAATGAAACAAAAGAGCTATTAGTTATGGAATGATGTGTCTAATGTAGAGAACTGTGTTTAAAGTTTGGCAAAAAGTTTATCAATTTCAAACTGAGTGTAAAGCGTATAATGTGCTTGCAGTGACGGATGACCTCAAGTTACACTTTTAGTGTGTAAGCAATTTGAGAAAATTCAAACATTTTCTGTTTTCAGTTGAATTGAATCAATCAAAAAAATACTGAAACTGGACAATGACTTTATTCTAGAGCTGCTGTACACCCCAAAATACTAATAATTATATTAATAATTAATAATTTCCTATTATCACTATAAAGCTGCTTTGAAGCAATCTATATTGTAAAAAGCGCTATAAATGAAGGTAAAAAAAATCTTGTAAAGACTCAGTTTTGTTTGAGCAGTTTAGTAGGAAATATAAGCACAAGCAATTGTTTAAATCTGTACTCATTTTCCATCTATGTCGATACTTGGAATCATTTTTCATATAAATCCATTTAGGCCGGCTGATGGACATGCAAAGTGACCAATGACCACAATTTTTGCTTTTATGTGGTATTTAGGGGCAGATTTAACAACAAAAAAAAAAAATTGTGTACATTAAACGGTTAGTTCACCCAAAAATGAAACCTATGTCATTAATTAACTACCCTCACGTTGTTCCAAACTCGTTTTGTTTATCTTCAGAACACAAATGAAGATATTTTTAATGAAATCTGAGAGATGTCTGTCCCTCCATTGAAAGTCTATACATCCAAAACTCTGACGATACAAAACATTCATAAAATAAATCCAGATTTCATTAAAAATATCTTCATTTGTGTTCCAAAGATGAACGAAAGTCTTATGGATTTGACACGGGTGAGTAATATATTTCATTTTGGGGTGAATTATCCCTTTAAATATCAAATAGGAAACATGCATCCATCCAAAAGTAATGGGACTTTTTAGGACTCTTCCCATTTTTCCCTGATAATTAGCATTCTGATCAGGTACATTTTTAATGCACTAAACCTCTTTTGCAAAAAAAACCTCTTGGCACCAGCTGTTTGCTGATCCTCTGTCTCGTGTCTTCTTGCAGACGATGGCAAGCTGTCCTTCGAGGAGTTCAAAGCTTATTTTGCCGACGGGATTCTCACCACCGACGAGCTGCGGGAGCTGTTCTACTCCATCGATGGACGGCAAACAAAGTATATACTTCAACCAAACACACAAAGCACACTCAAGTGAAAGTTGCCACACTTCGCACAGTATAAGAGTGAAAGAAGTCTCATTTAAAAGTTTTATTTAAAGGATTTAGGCTTATTATATACGGCAATATATTTACGAAACTCAGTGCTATTTTTCTAGTGCAATTAACAATTCATTAGAAGGCTGGCTGAATATTATTCGTCTGCAAATATTTTTTTTATTTTTTTTATCAGAACAAGGTACATTGAAAGTATTCAGTGACATAACACTATTAAAAGGTTTTGCTTTTTTAAAATTTCCACCCACCGATTCCCATCCCAACACAACAACCCCAACAACTAATCCCCCCCCCCCAAAAAAAAATAATAATAATGATAAAAAAATAAAATTTACATGTACATAATAATTAAATAAATAAAGGAAGGGGGAGGGGGGATTCGTCTGCATTTTTAATTAATCATGCACAGTAATTCATGAAATGATGATTAAATGATAGAGAGCGTTATGATCACATGTCTCGAGAACGATTCTGCTGTTTAGTATCGATTTGGGTGCTTTTGAAGTGAGAAGTATATTACTTTACATGTAATATTAAATATTATATTATCTATTATAAAATTATGTTTTTATTGCAATGAATCAACAGTTTGCAATATGTGGAGAATACATCGGTATCTATATGGTTTTTAAATAGATAGTTCACCTAAAAATTAAATCATCTCATCATTTACTCGCCCTAATGCCATTCCTGGTGTATTTGAGTTCCTTTCTTCAGATAAACACAAGTGAAGATTAGATTTTTAGGAAATATGAGTTCATATAAAGTAATTGAATTTGAGATCTTTAAAGGATTAGTTCACTTTACTCACCCCCATTTCATCCAAGATGTCCATGTCTTTCTTTCTTCAGTCGAAAAGAAATGAAGGTTTTTGATGAAAACATTCGCGGATTTTTCTCCATATAATGGACTTCAATGGGACCCAAACGGTTCAAGGTCCAAATGACAGTTTCAGTGCAGCTTCAAAGGGCTTTAAACGACACCAGACGATGAATAAGGGTCTTATCTAGCCAAACCATCACTCATTTCAAAAATAAATAAAACAGTTTAAGTTTTATAAGCACAAATGCTCGCCTTGCTCTGTTCTGTGATGCACGTTCGTGGCGTCACGTAATACGTAATTACATTGAAAAGGTCTCACAGAACAGAGCAAGGCGAGCATTTGTGCTTATAAAACTTAAACTTTTTTATTTATTTTTGAAATGAGCGATGGTTTGGCTAGATAAGACCCTTATTCATCGTCTGGTGTCGTTTAAAGCCCTTTGAAGCTGCACTGAAACTGTCTTTTGGACCTTGAACCGTTTGGGTCCCATTGAAGTCCATTATATGGAGAAAAATCCTGGAATGTTTTCATCAAAAACCTTCATTTCTTTTCGAGTGAAGATAGAAAGACATGGACATCTTGGATGACATGGGGGTGAGTAAATTATCAGCAAAAGTTTTTTTAAAAGTGAACTAATCCTTTAAGATCTATTCAGGTGTTTCTGTGATGCTGTACAGTCACATTAAAGTCTCCTGATTGTTGCTTCCTCCACACACGACCTTCACTAATTATTTGTGCCTTTTTGCATCGTTATCTGATTTGCATGATTCCATTAGTGAATCAAAACAACAGAAACAGAGCGTGCATCAGTAGGTGCAGTTCATACGTAGTGAACTCCCACCAGTTTATCTTTAAGTTTAGGTGACCTGTATCCTTAGCAACCTTACATTTTCGTTCCCTAATTAGTCGCCTTTCAGAGAGGCGTGATTATGTTACGCCGCATAATTTGAAGCATCTGGAACGGAAACGAACAAGCATTCGAACGTTCACGCGCAGGAGGATCAAAGTATTTCCGGAGGTGGCGTGTTTGAATCAAAGCATGGAGAATTGTGTTCCTGGAAGCCAAGAATCGACAGAACAAAGCTGCAAATTTGACTTCACAAAGAACCGCATTGCAGAGCTGCCACACACACACACACACACACACACACACACACACACACACACACACACACACACACACACACACACACACACACACACCACACACACACACACACGCACACACACTCAATCACGCACACACACACACACACACACACACGCGCGTTCACACACACACACAGGCGCGCGCAGACACACACACACACAGGCGCGCGCAGACACACACACACACACACTCACGCACACACACACACACACCACACACACACAAACACACTCACTCTCTCTCACATGCACACACGCACACACAACACACACTCACTCTCTTTCACGCACACTCACACGCACGCATGCACACACACACACACACACCGTGCGCACACAGTCTCTCTCTATCTCTCTCTCTCACACACACACACACACACTCACATGCATGCACACACACACACACACACACACACACACACACACACACACACACACACACACACACACACACACACACACAGGACTCGACTCTCCATAGGCATAATGTTTTTTATACTGAACAAACTGTATATTCTATCCCCTTTACACTAAGCCTAACCCTAACCATACCCAACACACACACCTTTCTGCATTTTTACATTTAAAAAAAAAATCATTCTGTTGATTTATAAGCTTGTGTACCCATGAAGACCTCAATTTAGGTCCCCACAGTGACTCGAGTCCCCATGAGTCTGTGTGCATTCGGGTTAAAGTCCCCACCAGGATAGAAAAACATGTGCACACACACACACACACACACACACACACACACACACACACACACACACACACCCCCCAAAGTTCCAAGCTCAGATTTTCCTCTGGAAATGGAGCATATTTCTGCAATCAGTCAGAATGGTCACTGGGTAATTACTGTATTCAGAAGACCGTAGTAAATTAGTCTACTCAAGTTAGAGTCTGAAATAGGTCTGCCTCATGCAAAGCGTGCATCTCGCTTCACTTTAAACAGCTCCCGTCCTCATTACGCTGTTAAACCAATGTTGATTTGCAGACCCCTGGGAAATATTCCTTGGAAAATGACCTTATTTTTTCTTTATGCCATGGAGAAATGCTGGAGGAATTTTTGTTATACGGCCACATATGCAAACTTTCAGAAACTTTAAAGATTATGTGATTTTTTTTTCCCCATCTAAAGTCAACATTAAATCAAAAACGACACTTTTTACATTATTATTGCATGTCTTGGTATGAATTATTCAGCTGATTTATCATTAACCAATCCCTTCTGTCGTATAGAGACACTTTTCACCATCCAGTCAATTCCAGATGCATAAAATCCACCCAAATGCATCAGTTGCATCAGTAAAGTGGCCTATTCCATTGGCATGTATTAAATATGATCAAATGTGTTATGCTGGGTTCAGACTACAGAATATTTTTTATGATAGTCGCTGTGTCAGATTATGCAATTTTGACCCATAAATTCTTGTCAAGAAACACGTTGCTTTCCACCCAATCATCGCTTGCCGTCTTCAACGACGTGCATGATGTCATCGAGAAGGCGGGACTTTCGATCACAATATAATATATTATATTTGATTATATATAGATACTTACATTTATTAAATTCTACACTTTTATAATATAACATTAAATTTAGAATTTGAAAAATACATGCATTTATTTGGAAATTGAAATGGTAATGTATTTGGAAAGCTGTGTACGGAAGAGCTTCTGTTCTCCTATTGGTCAACATCACAGATGTGGCAGGACCCGTCTCGGGGGACCAAAATAAATAAATAAACATGCTAGCCTTTCTGTCATGACGTCACGTTGGTTGTCGTCCTCTATCCACCTTATTCCTACGCCCCATGACGCTTTGCGCGAATTATGGGTGTAACTTCCGTTAAGCTGTAAACAATCAGTGAAAGGCTCGCTTTATGAACGCAATTATACGTTTTTCTTTTTTTAATGTTTTTTTTTCTGTACGCTGGGTACAATGAGATGGTGCACCCTTCAACCATCGAACATTAAAAGGACATTTAAAAGTCTAAGGTACTTTCAACAAGAGACCATAAATAACCCCAAAAGCGAGATTCTTTCCACGGTAATAGCAGACGGGTTAAATATCAGTAATACATAATATGTAGGCTAACACATGTTGCCCTAATAAAAAATGCTCATTTCTTCAGCATTGCGTGATACTATTTCAAAGTTATTTCTGTAATTTTGACAGAAAATAAATTATGAAAACTAACCTGGAAAGAAGAGACGTTAGGATTGAGGAGAAAAATGCAAGTACTCCTCGCTGCAGACTGTAGCTCGGTGACGTCACGTATGTACGTCACGTATGAACGTGACGTACCCGTATGTTACCACGCATGCGCCATATCGCGGTGACAGCGCATGCGCGTTCGCGGTTACGTCACGTGTTTTGACGTCCCGCGCCTTTAAAACGCACGCAAATTTGACATATTTTGAAAAAATGTTAATGTATTTAAAAAACTCTAAAGTAATAATGAAAGCAGCAAAAAGTAGTACATCCATAGTTTAACTATGCCTGATTTAAGATAAGGAATTTCAGAGTATAGGCCTACTCTGAAATTCCTTATAAGTGTATCTTTTATATATATATATATATATACTTCACTGTGTAAATTACAAAATCACTGTAAACATAAATGACACCTTATATATTTCTTATTTTAATCATTCCCCTTTCATAGTTAATAATTTTTTATTTTTGTGTATTATATAGGTTATTATAACTTTTAACTTTTATAACTTTTATTCCAAAAAAAGTAGTTTGAAGTTAAAAAAAATACATACAGTGCATTGTCAATCTCTGTATCCCATATTATGCATGCCAACTCAAAAAACCAAACTCATAACAGTGATAACTTTTATTTCAAAACAAAGATAATAGTGTAAAAGAAATATGTACACATACAATTAATCACATACATCTGTACACAGACACACACACACATCTGGTCCGCTATCTTTGTGGGGACTCTCCATAGGCATAATGATTTTTATACTGTACAAACTGTATATTCTATCCCCTTACACTAACCCTACCCCTAAACCTACCCATGACGCACAACTTTCTTCATTTTTACATTTTCCAAAAACATCACTTATTTATTAGTGATTTATACGCTGTTTTCCTCATGGGGACCAAAAAATGTCCCCACAAGGACAAGGATTTCAGATATTGCTATCTTTGTGGGGACATCTTGTCCCCATAATGTAGGGTTTGACACACACACACACACACACACACACACACACACACACACACACACACACACACACACACACACACACACACACACACACACACACACACACACACACACACACACACACACACACACACACACACACAGCTTGAAATTCCCCTCCATCATTGAAAAAACAATCAACCGAGCAATAGCCCTCAACCTCCTTATCAGAATAAAATCCACGCAGGACTCCCTTTCTGCCATCACCAATATACCCAGGTGGGCAGTCCTTGTATATTGCATCGCAGTGCAAGCACACAGTCAACGAGTACGGCACCCGGAACTCTTCCTTGTATTGCCTGGAAAATGCACTCCAGTTCACAACACCTAATTAAGATAAAATACAGAATAAACAATATTGAATAATTTTGAAGAAAGGCATTAAAATAGTACAGAGTAATTAATTTAATTAATTTAATTAAGAGCAAGTAATTTTTTGTACGGACACTAACATGCATCTAGATAAGAACATCAACAATCAAGTTAAGGTTTGCTTTATTCTATATCTGATATGTACAGGGTTTCTGCCAGTCACATGAAGGTCAATTTAAGATTTCATTTAACACATTTTAAGAGTAAAGAAAATGTCTTGAATAAATCTAAGGGAACTAAAAACATTAATATGCTCTCTAAATGATAAAAAAAAATAAGGAGAATCACAATGAGTTTTATTTTAGCAAAATACAATGTTCAACTTCATTACTTTTAATTCAGTTTACCACAAATTTATTTAACATAACTTAACAGTAGTACATTGATCACTACATTCAGGAATGTAACTTTTACAGTACGACCTGATACTGAGGAACAACATTTCTTTTTCAATGCATGTAACGTTAACATTCATTAATTTAAGTATTTCTGCTCTGTTTGAAGACATCTTTCAAGCCTTAATTTGTTTAAAGGCGAATTAAGACTTGCATATTATTTTAAGACTCGCTGAAACCCTGTCATTTTGAATGCAACACATATCAAAACATGTCATAACTTTTTTTTTTTAAACCTAAAACATGTATGACGCGCTCTACGGCGTATCTTACAATTAAAAGCCGTTAACACAATTGTTAAAACATCATAAATAATGCTGACTTACTGCTGTGCTATCGAATCCATCGCCGGAGGTGATCGTAATTAACTGCGCGTGCGCACATGCGTATACTTTGCGCATGCGTGGTAACACATACGTGACGTACATACGTGACGTACAAACATAACGTCACCGCGCTACAGTCTGCAGCGAGGGGTATCTCGAAAAATGAGAGATTCTTCGTGCATTCCAGTGAATTATTAATGGGATATATCATAAACTAAATCGGGAGAACAGACCACAAATGTGCAGTACCTAGGCTATATGTTGTAATGTTTTCATACTATTACAGCGAAATGAAAAGGGAAAAAAGAAAATTATCACGAGGAAACGAAAGCAGCGACTGAAATCTTGCCATAGATATTCTTGTTATAACGTCACGTTAAAAATACCAAGTGCTACATTATTCTCATGATGTCTGAAAATAAATCATGAAGGAAAATTGACAGCTCATTCAGTCAAACTGACAGGTCAGCTTCATTTGTAAGGCAATCTAATGATTTGAAATTATTCGTTTCAGTCTTTTTGAATGGAAGTTCCCCAAACCGGAAGTGCCGCCCATAATTCAAAACGCAGTCAGCTCGTCAGGAATAAGGTGGATACGAGATAAAACGTTCAGTTCTTATGGAAGGCCATCAGGGATAGTTATTGGGCCTAATGGCTTTCCATAGATTCTTGAATCCGAATCCCCACAGCGCCGTATGTCAGATAAATCAGGCTGATATCGTGTAGTCGGAACTCAGCATTAGTCTCTGGATATTAGTGTGTTAATAGACACAATGCAATTCAATTACCCAATTCATTTAACTAGTCCCTTTTCTCCTTTTGCTGTTTCCGTCCCTCAGTCTCAGCGAAATATTAAAAGTCCATTAATGCTATCAGGGAGCACTCAAAGCAAATTCTGCCAATTATTGCGCCTGAGGATACACAGTGTTCATAATTGTGTTTTGGCTGCGGTGGAGATATAATGTGACAACACATACTGGGGTATTTAGATTTGTTTTCGTCCGCATTAAAATATGAATGTGGCGTTCAGCATGAAAATGCACAACTCGAGAGGTGTGGGATGGTGTGATTGTGCAAAGCTTTATTCTCTGGCATGTTTCTTACTCAGTTACTCATGGAGATTATCTTCATAGGGTTTCAGTGTCATCTCATTTTATTATGTGAATGAAGAACTTCACAGTATTCTTATGTGATCATTTCCAAATAAATGCATTTATTTATCTAATTCTAAATTTAATATTCTATATTATAAAAGTAGCCTATATAATATAATAAATATAATACTGTTATATTATATTATATTATATATATAATATATATATATATATATATATATATATATATATATATTATATATATTTTATTAATATAATATATTATATTATATTATCCTCTGCAGGGTCGCTGGGATGCTGGAACTTTATATTATATCATATATAAACCACTTTATTTTATTTTAAAAATAAAAATGTAAATAGACACTATGCTATACAATAGAGTTTACACAATATGCATATAATATATTTTACTGACAGTTTTGACTGTGATCAAATTCTAAATGTAATATTATATATTATAAAAGTAGATAATATAATAAATATCATAAGTTTATATTATATTATATTATATTATATTATATTATATTATATTATATTATATTATATTATATTATATTATATTACATTACATTACATTACATTATATTGCATTACATTACATTGCATTATATTATATTATATATAAATTTTGATAGCAACAAATCAACATTTTGCAATACACA